>CAWUFW010015526.1:0-357161 GCA_963921515.1 Calotriton arnoldi
GAAAGAGACAAGAATGGTGCAGAAAGAGGCAAGAGGAGTGCAGAAAGAAGCAACAGAGGTGCAGAAATAGGCAACAGAGGTGCAGAAAGAGGCAAGAGAGGTGCAGAAAGAAGCAAGTGAGGTGCAGAAAGAAGCAAAAGAGGCGTGCAGAAAGAGGCAAGAGCAGGTGCAGAAAAAGGAAGAAGAGGTGCAGAAAGAAGCAAGAGAGGTGCAGAAAGAGGGAAGAGAGGTGCAGAAAGAGGCAAGTGAGGTGCAGAAAGAGGCAAGAGGGGTGCAGAAAGAAGCAAGAGAAGTGCAGAAAGAGGCAAGGGAAGAAGGGTGCAGAAAGAGGCAAGAGAAGTGCAGAAAGAGGCAAGAGAGGTGCAGAAAGAGGCAAGAGAGGTGCAGAAAGAGGCAAGAGAGTGTGCAGAAAGAGGCAAGAGAGGTGCAGAAAGAAGCAACAGAGGTGCAGAAAGAGGCAAGAGAGGTGCAGAAAGAGGCAAGAGAAGTGCAGAAAGAAGCAACAGAGGTGCAGAAAGAGGCAAGAGAGGTGCAGAAACAGGCAAGAAAGGTGCAGAAAGAGGGAACAGGGCTGCAGAAAGAGGTAAGAGGGATGCAGAAATATGCAAGAGAGATGCAGAAAGAAGCAACAGCAGGTGCAGAAAGAAGCAAGAGAAGTGCAGAAAGAAGCAAGAGAGGTGCAGAAAGAGGCAAAAAAGGTGCAGAAAGAGGCAAGAAATATGCAGAAAGAGGCAAGAGAAGTGCAGAAAGAAGCAAGAGAAGTGCAGAAAGAAGCAACAGAGGTGCAGAAAGAGGCAAGAGGGGTGCAGAAAGAAGCAAGAGAGGTGCAGAAAGAGGCAAGACGAGGTGCAGAAAGAGACAACAGAGGTGCAGAAAGAGACAACAGGGGTGCAGAAAGAAGCAAGAGAGGTGCAGAAAGAGGCAATAGAGGTACAGAAAGAGGAGAGAGAAGTGCAGAAAGAAGCAAAAGAGGCAGACAAATAGGCAAGAGGGGTGCAGAAAGAGGCAAGAGCAGGTGCAGAAAGAAGCAAGAGAGGTGCAGAATGAGACAAGAGAAGTGCAGAAAGAGGCAAGAGAATTGCTGAAAGAAGAAACAGAGGTGTGGAAAGAAGCAAGAGAAGTGCAGAAAGAGGGAAATGAGGTGCAGAAAGAGGCAAGAGAGGTGCAGAAAATGGCAAGAGAACTGCAGAAAGAGGCAAAAGGGATGCAAAAAAGGGAAGAAGGGTGCATAAAGAAGCAAGAGAGGTGCAGAAAGAAGCCAGAGAAGTGCAGAAAGATGCAAGAGAGGTGCAGAAAGAGGGAAGACGAGTGCAGAAAGAGACAACAGGGGTGCAGAAAGAAGCAAGAGAGGTGCAGAAAGAAGCAACAGCAGTGCAGAAAGAAGCAAGAGAAGTGCAGAAAGAAGCAAGAGAGATGTAGAAATAGGGAAGAGGGGTGCAGAAAGAGGCATGAGGGATGCAGAAATTTGCAAAAGAGGTGCAGAAAGAAGCAAGAGCAGTGCAGAAAGAACCAACAGAGGTGCAAATAGAGGCAAGAGGGGTGCAGAAATAGGTAGGAGAGCTGCACAAAGAGGCAAGAGAGGTACAGAAAGAGGCAGGAGAGGTGCAGAAAGAAGGAAGAGAAGTGCAGAAAGAAGCAACAGAGGTGCTGAAAGACACGCAAAGGGTGTAGAAAGAGGCAAGAGAAGTGCAGAAAGAAGCAACAGAGGTACAGAAAGAGGCAAGAGAGGTGCAGAAACAGGCAGGAAAGGTGCAGAAAGAGGGAACAAGGTTGCAGAAAGAGGCAAGAGAGGTGCAGAAAGCAAGCAAGTGAGGTGCAGAAAGAGGCAACAGAGGTGCAGAAAGACGCAAGAGAGGTGCAGAAACAAGCAAGAGAAGTGCAGAAAGAGGCAAGAGTGGTGCAGAAAGAAGCAACAGAGGTGTAGAAAGAAGCAAGAGAAGTGCAGAAAGAGGCAAGTGAGGTGCAGAAAGAGGCAAGAGAGGTGCAGAAAACGGTAAGAGAACTGCAGAAAGAGGCAAGAGGGATGCAAAAAGAGGAAGAAGGGTGCATAAAGAAGCAATAGAGGTGCAGAAAGAAGCAAGAGAAGTGCAGAAAGATGAAAGAGAGGTGCAGAAAGAGGGAAGACGAGTGCAGAAAGAGGCAACAGGGGTGCAGAAAGAAGCAAGAGAGGTGCAGAAAGAGGCAAGAGAAGTGCAGAAAGAAGCAACAGAGGTACAGAAAGAGGCACGAGAGGTGCAGAAAGAGGGAGGAGGGTGCAAAAAGAGGCAAGATGGGTGCAGAAAGAAGCAAGAGAGGTACAGAAAGAAGCAAGAGAAGTTCAGAAAGAAGCAACAGAGGTGCAGAAAGAGGCAAGAGGGGTGTGGAAAGAGCCAAGAGAATTGCAGAAAGAAGCAACAGAAGTGCAGAAGGAGGCAAGAGAACTGCAGAAAAAGGCAAGAGAGTTGCAGAAATAGGCAAAAGGGGTGCAGAAAGAGGGAAGAGGGGTGCTGAAAGAGGCAAGAGGGATGCATAAATTTGCAACAGAGGTGCAGAAAGAAGCAAGAGCAGTGCAGAATGAACCAACAGAGGTGCAGAAAGAGGCAAGAGAGGTACAGAAAGAGGCAAGAGAAGTGCAGAAAGAAGCAAAAGAGGTGCAGAAAGAGGCAAGAGAACAGCAGAAAAAGGCAGGAGAGGTGCAGAAAGAAGCAACAGAGGTGCTGAAAGAGACAAAAATGGTATAGAAAGAGGCAAGAGAAGTACAGAAAGAAGCAACAGAGTTGCAGAAATAGGCACTAGAGGTGCAGAAAGAGGCAAGAGAGATGCAGAAAGAAGCAAGTGAGGTGCAGAAAGAAGCAACATAGGTGCTTAAAGAGGCAAGAGGGGTGCAGAAAGAGGCAAGAGCAGTGCAGAAAGAACCAAGAGATGTGCGGAATGAGGCAAGAGAGGTGCAGAAAGAGGTAAGAGATGTGCAGAAAAAGGAAGAAGGGTGCAGAAAGAAGCAAGAGAAGTGCAGAAAGAGGCAAGTGAGGTGCAGAAGGAGGCAAGAGAACTGCAGAAAGAGGCAAGAGAGTTGAAGAAACAGGCAAGAGGGGTGCAGAAAGAGGGAACAGGTATGCAGACAGAGGCAAGAGAGGTGCAGAAAGAAGCAACAGAGGTGCTGAAAGAGGCAAGAGAGATGCAGAAAGAGGCAAGAGAAGTACAGAAAGAAGCAACAGAGGTGCCGAAAGAGGCAAGAGAGGTGCAGAAACAGGCAAGAAAGGTACAGAAAGAGGGAACAGGGCTGCAGAAAGAGGTAAGAGGGATACAGAAATTTGCAAGAGAGATGCAGAAAGAAGCAACAGCAGTGCAGAAAGAAGCAAGAGAAGTGCAGAAAGAAGCAAGAGAGATGGAGAAATAGGGAAGAGGGGTGCAGAAAGAGGCGTGAGGGATGCAGAACGAGGCAAGAGAAGTGCAGAAAGAAGCAAGAGAGATGGAGAAATAAGGAACGGGGTGCAGAAAGAGGCTAGAGGGGTGCAGAAAGAGGCAAGAGAAGTGCAGAAAGAAGCAAGAGAGGTGCAGAAAGTGGGAAGACGAGTCCAGAAAGAGACAACAGGGGTGCAGAAAGAGACAACAGGGGTGCAGAAAGAAGCAAGAGAGGTGCAGGAAAGAGGCAATAGAAGTACAGAAAGAGGAGAGAGAAGTGCAGAAAGAAGCAAAATAGGCAGACAAATAGGCAAGAGGGGTGCAGAAAGAGGCAAGAGCAGTGCAGAAAGAACCAAGAGATGTGCAGAATGAGACAAGAGAAGTGCAGAAAGAGGCAAGAGATGTGCAGGAAAAGGAAGAAGGCTGCAGAAAGAAGCAAGAGAAGTGCAGAAAGAGGCAAGTGAGGTGCAGAAGGAGGCAAGAGAACTGCAGAGAGAGGCAAGAGAGTTGCAGAAACAGGCAAAAGGGGTGCAGAAAGAGGGAACAGGTATGCAGACAGAGGCAAGAGAGGTGCAGAAAGAAGCAACAGAGGTGCTTAAAGAGGCAAGAGAGATGCAGAAAGAGGCAAGAGAAGTACAGAAAGAAGCAACAGAGGTGCCGAAAGAGGCAAGAGAGGTGCAGAAACAGGCAAGAAAGGTACAGAAAGAGGGAACAGAGGTGCAGAAAGAGGTAAGAGGGATACAGAAATTTGCAAGAGAGATGCAGAAAGAAGCAACAGCAGTGCAGAAAGAAGCAAGAGAAGTGCAGAAAGAAGCAAGAGAGATGGAGAAATAGGGAAGAGGGGTGCAGAAAGAGGAATGAGGGATGCAGAAAGAGGCAAGAGAAGTGCAGAAAGAAGCAAGAGAAGTGCAGAAAGAAGCAACAGAGGTGCAGAAAGAGGCAAGAGGGGTGCAGAAAGAGGCAAGAGAAGTGCAGAAAGAAGCAACAGAGGTGCAGAAAGAGGCAAGAGAGCTACAGAAAGAGGCAAGAGAGGTGCAGAAAGAGGCAAGAGAAGTGCAGAAAGAAGCAACAGAGGTGGAGAAAAAAGCAAGAGAAGTGCAGAAAGAAGCAAGAGAGATGCAGAAAGAGGGAAGAGGGGTGCAGAAAGAGGTAAGAGGATGCTGAAATTTGCAAGAGAGGTGCAGAAAGAAGCAAGAGCAGTGCAGAAATAACCAACAGAGGTGCAGAAAGAGGAAAGAGAGGTGCAGAAAGAGGTAGGAGAGGCATGCAGCAAAGAGGCAAGAGGGGTACAGAAAGAGGCAGGAGGGGTGCAGAAAGAAGGAAGAGAAGTGCAGAAAGAAGCAACAGAGGTGCTGAAAGAGGCGCAAAGGGTGCAGAAAGAGGCAAGAGAAGTGCAGAAAGAAGCAACAGAGGTACAGAAAGAGGCAAGAGAGGTGCAGAAACAGGCAGGAAAGGTGCAGAAAGAGGGAACAGGGGTGCAGAAAGAGGGAGGAGGGGGCAAAAAGAGGCAAGATGGGTGCAGAAAGAAGCAAGAGAGGTACAGAAAGAAGCAAGAGAAGTTCAGAAAGAAGCACTGGGGTGCAGAAAGAGGCTAGAGGGGTGCAGAAAGAGGCAAGAGAAGTGCAGAAAGAAGCAACAGAAGTGCAGAAGGAGGCAAGAGAATTGCAGAAAGAGGCAAGAGAGTTGCAGAAATAGGCAAAAGGGTTACAGAAAGAGGGAAGAGGGGTGCTGAAAGAGGCAAGAGGGATGCAGAAATTTGGAACAGAGGTGCAGAAAGAAGCAAGAGCAGTGCAGAATGAACCAACAGAGGTGCAGAAAGAGGCAAGAGGGGTGCAGAAAGAGGCAAGAGAAGTGCAGAAAGAAGCAAGAGAGGTGCAGAAAGAGGCAAGAGAAGCAGCAGAAAAAGGCAGGAGAGGTGCAGAAAGAAGCAACAGAGGTGCTGAAAGAGACAAGAATGGTGCAGAAAGAGGCAAGAGGAGTGCAGAAAGAAGCAACAGAGTTGCAGAAAGAGGCAAGAGAGGTGCAGAAAGAGGCAAGAGAGGTGCAGAAAGAAGCAAGAGAGGTGCAGAAAGAAGCAACAGAGGTGCACAAAGAGGCAAGAGGGGTGCAGAAAGAGGCAAGAGTGGTGCAGAAAGAAGCAATAGAGGTGCAGAAAGAAGCAAGAGGTGTGCAGAAAGAGGAAAAGATGTGCAGAAAGAGGCAAGATAAGTGCAGAAAAAGGCAAGAAGGGTGCAGAAAGAAGCTAGAGAAGTGCAGATAGAAGCAAGAGAGCTGCAGAAAGAGGCAAGAGAACTGCAGAAAGAGGCAAGAGAGTTGCAGAAACAGGCAAAATGGGTGCAGAAAGAGGGAACAGGTATGCAGACAGAGGCAAGAGAGGTGCAGAAAGAAGCAACAGAGGTGCTGAAAGAGGCAAGAGAGGTGCAGAAAGAGGCAAGAGAAGTACAGAAAGAAGCAACAGAGGTGCCGAAAGAGGCAAGAGAGGTGCAGAAACAGGCAAGAAAGGTACAGACAGAGGGAACAGGGCTGCAGAAAGAGGTAAGAGGGATACAGAAATTTGCAAGAGAGATGCAGAAAGAAGCAACAGCAGTGCAGAAAGAAGCAAGAGAAGTGCAGAAAGAAGCAAGAGAGATGCAGAAATAGGGAAGAGAGGTGCAGAAAGAGGCAAGAGGGATGCAGAAAGAGGCAAGAGAAGTGCAGAAAGAAGCAAGAGAAGTGCAGAAAGAAGCAACAGGGTGCAGAAAGAGGCAAGAGGGGTGCAGAAAGAAGCAAGAGAGGTGCAGAAAGAGGAAGACGAGTGCAGAAAGAGACAACAGGGGTGCAGAAAGAGACAACAGGGGTGCAGAAAGAAGCAAGAGAGGTGCAGGAAAGAGGCAATAGAAGTACAGAAAGAGGAGAGAGAAGTGCAGAAAGAAGCAAAATAGGCAGACAAATAGGCAAGAGGGGTGCAGAAAGAGGCAAGAGCAGTGCAGAAAGAACCAAGAGATGTGCAGAATGAGACAAGAGAAGTGCAGAAAGAGGCAAGAGAATTGCTGAAAGAAGAAACAGAGGTGTGGAAAGAAGCAAGAGAAGTGCAGAAAGAGGCAAATGAGGTGCAGAAAGAGGCAAGAGAGGTGCAGAAAATGGCAAGAGAACTGCAGAAAGAGGCAAAAGGGATGCAAAAGAGGGAAGAAGGGTGCAGAAAGAAGCAAGAGAGGTGCAGAAAGAAGCAAGAGAAGTGCAGAAAGATGCAAGAGAGGTGCAGAAAGAGGGAAGACGAGTGCAGAAAGAGACAACAGGGGTGCAGAAAGAAGCAAGAGAGGTGCAGAAAGAAGCAACAGCAGTGCAGAAAGAAGCAAGAGAAGTGCAGAAAGAAGCAAGAGAGATGTAGAAATAGGGAAGAGGGGTGCAGAAAGAGGCATGAGGGATGCAGAAATTTGCAAAAGAGGTGCAGAAAGAAGCAAGAGCAGTGCAGAAAGAACCAACAGAGGTGCAAATAGAGGCAAGAGGGGTGCAGAAATAGGTAGGAGAGCTGCACAAAGAGGCAAGAGGGGTACAGAAAGAGGCAGGAGAGGTGCAGAAAGAAGGAAGTGAAGTGCAGAAAGAAGCAACAGAGGTGCTGAAAGACACGCAAAGGGTGTAGAAAGAGGCAAGAGAAGTGCAGAAAGAAGCAACAGAGGTACAGAAAGAGGCAAGAGAGGTGCAGAAACAGGCAGGAAAGGTGCAGAAAGAGGGAACAAGGTTGCAGAAAGAGGCAAGAGAGGTGCAGAAACAAGCAAGTGAGGTGCAGAAAGAGGCAACAGAGGTGCAGAAAGACGCAAGAGAGGTGCAGAAACAAGCAAGAGAAGTGCAGAAAGAGGCAAGAGAATTGCTGAAAGAAGCAACGGAGGTGTAGAAAGAAGCAAGAGAAGTGCAGAAAGAGGCAAGTGAGGTGCAGAAAGAGGCAAGAGAGGTGCAGAAAATGGCAAGAGAACTGCAGAAAGAGGCAAAAGGGATGCAAAAAAAGGAAGAAGGGTGCATAAAGAAGCAATAGAGGTGCAGAAAGAAGCAAGAGAAGTGCAGAAAGATGAAAGAGAGGTGCAGAAAGAGGGAAGACGAGTGCAGAAAGAGACAACAGGGGTGCAGAAAGAAGCAAGAGAGGTGCAGAAAGAGGCAAAAGAAGTGCAGAAAGAAGCAACAGAGGTACAGAAAGAGGCACGAGAGATGCAGAAAGAGGGAGGAGGGGCAAAAAGAGGCAAGATGGGTGCAGAAAGAAGCAAGAGAGGTACAGAAAGAAGCAAGAGAAGTTCAGAAAGAAGCAACGGGGTGCAGAAAGAGGCTAGAGGGCTGCAGAAAGAGGCAAGAGAAGTGCAGAAAGAAACAACAGAAGTGCAGAAGGAGGCAAAAGAACTGCAGAAAAAGGCAAGAGAGTTGCAGAAATAGGCAAAAGGGGTGCAGAAAGAGGGAAGAGGGGTGCTGAAAGAGGCAAGAGGGATGCATAAATTTGCAACAGAGGTGCAGAAAGAAGCAAGAGCAGTGCAGAATGAACCAACAGAGGTGCAGAATGAGGCAAGAGAGGTACAGAAAGAGGCAAGAGAAGTGCAGAAAGAAGCAAAAGAGGTGCAGAAAGAGGCAAGAGAACAGCAGGAAAAGGCAGGAGAGGTGCAGAAAGAAGCAACAGAGGTGCTGAAAGAGACAAGAATGGTGCAGAAAGAGGCAGGAGGAGTGCAGAAAGAAGCAACAGAGTTGCAGAAATAGGCAATAGAGGTGCAGAAAGAGGCAGGAGAGATGCAGAAGGAAGCAAGTGAGGTGCAGAAAGAAGCAACATAGGTGCTTAAAGAGGCAAGAGGGATGCAGAAAGAGGCAAGAGCAGTGCAGAAAGAACCAAGAGATGTGCGGAATGAGGCAAGAGAGGTGCAGAAAGAGGTAAGAGATGTGCAGAAAAAGGAAGAAGGGTGCAGAAAGAAGCAAGAGAAGTGCAGAAAGAGGCAAGTGAGGTGCAGAAGGAGGCAAGAGAACTGCAGAAAAAGGCAAGAGAGTTGAAGAAACAGGCAAAAGGGGTGCAGAAAGAGGGAACAGTTATGCAGACAGAGGCAAGAGAGGTGCAGAAAGAAGCAACAGAGGTGCTTAAAGAGGCAAGAGAGATGCAGAAAGAGGCAAGAGAAGTAAAGAAAGAAGCAACAGAGATGCCGAAAGAGGCAAGAGAGGTGCAGAAACAGGCAAGAAAGGTATAGAAAGAGCGAACAGAGCTGCAGAAAGAGGTAAGAGTGATACAGAAATATGCAAGAGAGATGCAGAAAGAAGCAACATCAGTGCAGAAAGAAGCAAGAGAAGTGCAGAAAGAAGCAAGAGAGGTGGAGAAATAGGGAAGAGGGGTGCAGAAAGAGGCATGAGAGATGCAGAAAGAGGCAAGAGAAGTGCAGAAAGAAGCAAGAGAAGTGCAGAAAGAAGCAACGGGGTGCAGAAAGAGGCTAGAGGGGTGCAGAAAGAGGCAAGAGAAGTGCAGAAAGAAGCAAGAGAGGTGCAGAAAGAGGGAAGACGAGTCCAGAAAGAGACAACAGGGGTGCAGAAAGAGACAACAGGGGTGCAGAAAGAAGCAAGAGAGGTGCAGGAAAGAGGCAATAGAAGTACAGAAAGAGGAGAGAGAAGTGCAGAAAGAAGCAAAATAGGCAGACAAATAGGCAAGAGGGGTGCAGAAAGAGGCAAGAGCAGTGCAGAAAGAACCAAGAGATGTGCAGAATGAGACAAGAGAAGTGCAGAAAGAGGCAAGAGATGTGCAGGAAAAGGAAGAAGGCTGCAGAAAGAAGCAAGAGAAGTGCAGAAAGAGGCAAGTGAGGTGCAGAAGGAGGCAAGAGAACTGCAGAGAGAGGCAAGAGAGTTGCAGAAACAGGCAAAAGGGGTGCAGAAAGAGGGAACAGGTATGCAGACAGAGGCAAGAGGAGTGCAGAAAGAAGCAACAGAGTTGCAGAAAGAAGCAAGAGAGGTGCAGAAAGAGGCAAGAGAAGTGCAGAAGGAGGCAAGAGAACTGCAGAAAGAGGCAAGAGAGGTGCAGAAACAGGCAAGAAAGGTACAGAAAGAGGGAACAGAGGTGCAGAAAGAGGCAAGAGGGATACAGAAATTTGCAAGAGAGGTGCAGAAAGAAGCAACAGCAGTGCAGAAAGAAGCAAGAGAGGTGCAGAAAGAAGCAAGAGAGGTGCAGAAAGAGGGAAGAGGGGTGCAGAAAGAGGCAAGAGGGATGCAGAAAGAGGCAAGAGAGGTGCAGAAAGAAGCAAGAGAAGTGCAGAAAGAAGCAACAGAGTTGCAGAAAGAGGCAAGAGGGGTGCAGAAAGAGGCAAGAGAAGTGCAGAAAGAAGCAACAGAGGTGCAGAAAGAGGCAAGAGAGGTGCAGAAAGAGGCAAGAGAGATGCAGAAAGAGGCAAGAGAGGTGCAGAAAGAAGCAAGAGAGGTGCAGAAAGAAGCAAGAGAAGTGCAGAAAGAAGCAAGAGAGGTGCAGAAATAGGCAAGAGAGGTGCAGAAAGAGGCAAGAGAGGTGCAGAAAGAAGCAACAGAGGTGCAGAAAGAAGCAAGAGAAGTGCAGAAAGAAGCAACAGAGGTGCAGAAAGAGGCAAGAGAGGTGCAGAAATAGGCAGGAGAGCTGCAGAAAGAGGCAAGAGGGTGCAGAAAGAGGCAAGAGAGGTACAGAAAGAGGCAAGAGAGGTGCAGAAAGAAGCAAGAGAAGTGCAGAAAGAAGCAACAGAGGTGCAGAAAGAGGCGCAAGAGAGGTGCAGAAAGAGGCAAGAGAAGTGCAGAAAGAAGCAACAGAGGTGCAGAAAGAAGCAAGAGAGGTGCAGAAAGAGGCAAGAGAGGTGCAGAAAGAGGGAACAGGGGTGCAGAAAGAGGGAGGAGGGGGCAAAAGAGGCAAGATGGGTGCAGAAAGAAGCAAGAGAGGTACAGAAAGAAGCAAGAGAAGTTCAGAAAGAAGCAACGGGGTGCAGAAAGAGGCTAGAGGGGTGCAGAAAGAGGCAAGAGAAGTGCAGAAAGAAGCAACAGAAGTGCAGAAGGAGGCAAAAGAACTGCAGAAAAAGGCAAGAGAGTTGCAGAAATAGGCAAAAGGGGTGCAGAAAGAGGGAAGAGGGGTGCTGAAAGAGGCAAGAGGGATGCATAAATTTGCAACAGAGGTGCAGAAAGAAGCAAGAGCAGTGCAGAATGAACCAACAGAGGTGCAGAAAGAGGCAAGAGAGGTACAGAAAGAGGCAAGAGAAGTGCAGAAAGAAGCAAAAGAGGTGCAGAAAGAGGCAAGAGAACAGCAGAAAAAGGCAGGAGAGGTGCAGAAAGAAGCAACAGAGGTGCTGAAAGAGACAAGAATGGTGCAGAAAGAGGCAAGAGGAGTGCAGAAAGAAGCAACAGAGTTGCAGAAATAGGCAATAGAGGTGCAGAAAGAGGCAAGAGAGATGCAGAAAGAAGCAAGTGAGGTGCAGAAAGAAGCAAAAGAGGTGCATAAAGAGGCAAGAGGGGTGCAGAAAGAGGCAAGAGCAGTGCAGAAAAAGGAAGAAGGTGCAGAAAGAAGCAAGAGGTGTGCAGAATGAGGCAAGAGAGGTGCAGAAAGAGGTAAGAGATGTGCAGAAAAAGGAAGAAGGGTGCAGAAAGAAGCAAGAGAAGTGCAGAAAGAGGCAAGTGAGGTGCAGAAGGAGGCAAGGGAACTGCAGAAATAGGCAAGAGAGTTGCAGAAACAGGCAAAAGGGGTGCAGAAAGAGGGAACAGGTATGCAGACAGAGGCAAGAGAGGTGCAGAAAGAAGCAACAGAGGTGCTTAAAGAGGCAAGAGAGATGCAGAAAGAGGCAAGAGAAGTACAGAAAGAAGCAACAGAGATGCCGAAAGAGGCAAGAGAGGTGCAGAAACAGGCAAGAAAGGTACAGACAGAGGGAACAGGGCTGCAGAAAGAGGTAAGAGGGATACAGAAATTTGCAAGAGAGATGCAGAAAGAAGCAACAGCAGTGCAGAAAGAAGCAAGAGAACTGCAGAATGAAGCAAGAGAGATGGAGAAATAGGGAAGAGGGGTGCAGAAAGAGGCGTGAGGGATGCATAACGAGGCAAGAGAAGTGCAGGAAGAAGCAAGAGAAGTGCAGAAAGAAGCAACGGGGTGCAGAAAGAGGCTAGAGGGGTGCAGAAAGAGGCAAGAGAAGTGCAGAAAGAAGCAAGAGAGGTGCAGAAAGTGGGAAGACGAGTCCAGAAAGAGACAACAGGGGTGCAGAAAGAGACAACAGGGGTGCAGAAAGAAGCAAGAGAGTTGTAGGAAAGAGGCAATAGAAGTACAGAAAGAGGAGAGAGAAGTGCAGAAAGAAGCAAAATAGGCAGACAAATAGGCAAGAGGGGTGCAGAAAGAGGCAAGAGCAGTGCAGAAAGAACCAAGAGATGTGCAGAATGAGACAAGAGAAGTGCAGAAAGAGGCAAGAGATGTGCAGGAAAGAGGAAGAGAGGCTGCAGAAAGAAGCAAGAGAAGTGCAGAAAGAGGCAAGTGAGGTGCAGAAAGAGGCAAGAGAACTGCAGAAAGAGGCAAGAGAGTTGCAGAAAGAGGCAAAAGGGGTGCAGAAAGAGGGAACAGGTGTGCAGACAGAGGCAAGAGAGGTGCAGAAAGAAGCAACAGAGGTGCAGAAAGAGGCAAGAGAGATGCAGAAAGAGGCAAGAGAAGTGCAGAAAGAAGCAACAGAGGTGCAGAAAGAGGCAAGAGAGGTGCAGAAACAGGCAAGAAAGGTGCAGAAAGAGGGAACACGGGTGCAGAAAGAGGCAAGAGGGATACAGAAATATGCAAGAGAGGTGCAGAAAGAAGCAACAGCAGTGCAGAAAGAAGCAAGAGAAGTGCAGAAAGAAGCAAGAGAGATGCAGAAATAGGGAAGAGGGGTGCAGAAAGAGGCATGAGGGATGCAGAAAGAGGCAAGAGAAGTGCAGAAAGAAGCAAGAGAAGTGCAGAAAGAAGCAACAGAGGTGCAGAAAGAGGCAAGAGGGGTGCAGAAAGAGGCAAGAGAAGTGCAGAAAGAAGCAACGAGGTGCAGAAAGAGGCAAGAGAGATGCAGAAAGAGGCAAGAGAGGTGCAGAAAGAGGCAAGAGAAGTGCAGAAAGAAGCAACAGAGGTGCAGAAAGAGGCAAGAGAGGTGCAGAAACAGGCAAGAAAGGTACAGAAAGAGGGAACAGGGCTGCAGAAAGAGGCAAGAGGGATGCAGAAATTAGCAAGATGAGGTGCAGAAAGAAGCAACAGCAGTGCAGAAAGAAGCAAGAGAAGTGCAGAAAGAAGCAAGAGAGATGGAGAAATAGGGAAGAGGGGTGCAGAAAGAGTTATGAGGGATGCTGAAAGTTACAAAAGAGGTGCAGAAAGAAGCAAGAGCAGTGCAGAAAGAAGCAACAGAGGTGCAGAAAGAGGCAAGAGAGGTGCAGAAAGAGGCAGGAGAGCTGCAGAAAGAGGCAAGAGGGGTGCAGAAAGAGGCAAGAGGGGTGCAGAAAGAAGCAATAGAAGTGCAGAAAGAAGCAACAGAGGTGCTGAAAGAGGCGCAAGAGAGGTGCAGAAAGAGGCAAGAGAAGTGCAGAAAGAAGCAACAGAGGTACAGAAAGAGGCAAGAGAGGTGCAGAAAGAGGCAGGAGAGGTGCAGAAAGAGGGAACAGGGGTGCAGAAAGAGGGAGGAGGGGGCAAAAAGAGGCAAGATGGGTGCAGAAAGAAGCAAGAGAGGTACAGAAAGAAGCAAGAGAAGTTCAGAAAGAAGCAACGGGGTGCAGAAAGAGGCTAGAGGGGTGCAGAAAGAGGCAAGAGAAGTGCAGAAAGAAGCAACAGAAGTGCAGAAGGAGGGAAAAGAACTGCAGAAAAAGGCAGGAGAGTTGCAGAAATAGGCAAAAGGGTTACAGAAAGAGGGAAGAGGGGTGCTGAAAGAGGCAAGAGGGATGCATAAATTTGCAACAGAGGTGCAGAAAGAAGCAAGAACAGTGCAGAATGAACCAACAGAGTGCAGAAAGAGGCAAGAGTGGTACAGAAAGAGGCAAGAGAAGTTCAGAAAGAAGCAAAAGAGGTGCAGAAAGAGGCAAGAGAACAGCAGAAAAAGGCAGGCGAGGTGCAGAAAGAAGCAACAGAGGTGCTGAAAGAGACAAGAATGGTGCAGAAAGAGGCAAGAGGAGTGCAGAAAGAAGCAACAGAGTTGCAGAAATAGGCAATAGAGGTGCAGAAAGAGGCAAGAGAGATGCAGAAAGAAGCAAGTGAGGTGCAGAAAGAAGCAAAAGAGGCGGACAAAGAGGCAAGAGGGGTGCAGAAAGAGGCAAGAGCAGTGCAGAAAAAGGAAAAAGGGTGCAGAAAGAAGCAAGAGGTGTGCAGAATGAGGAAAGAGAGGTGCAGAAAGAGGCAAGAGAGGTGCAGAAGGAGGCAAGGGAACTGCAGAAAGAGGCAAGAGAGTTGCAGAAACAGGCAAAAGAGGTGCAGAAAGAGGGAACAGGTATGCAGACAGAGGCAAGAGAGGTGCAGAAAGAAGCAACAGAGGTGCAGAAAGAGGCAAGAGAGATGCAGAAAGAGGCAAGAGAAGTACAGAAAGAAGCAACAGAGGTGCCGAAAGAGGCAAGAGAGGTGCAGAAACAGGCAAGAAAGGTACAGAAAGAGGGAACAGGGCTGCAGAAAGAGGTAAGAGGGATACAGAAATTTGCAAGAGAGATGCAGAAAGAAGCAACAGCAGTGCAGAAAGAAGCAAGAGATGTGCAGAAAGAAGCAAGAGAGGTGCAGAAATGAGGCAAGAGAGGTGCAGAAAGGGGGAACAGGGGTGCAGAAAGAGGCAAGAGAAGTGCAGAAAGAAGCAAGAGAGGTGCAGAAAGTGGGATGACGAGTCCAGAAAGAGACAACAGGGGTGCAGAAAGAGACAACAGGGGTGCAGAAAGAAGCAAGAGAGTTGTAGGAAAGAGGCAATAGAAGTACAGAAAGAGGAGAGAGAAGTGCAGAAAGAAGCAAAATAGGCAGACAAATAGGCAAGAGGGGTGCAGAAAGAGGCAAGAGCAGTGCAGAAAGAACCAAGAGATGTGCAGAATGAGACAAGAGAAGTGCAGAAAGAGGCAAGAGATGTGCAGAAAGAAGGAAGAGAGGTGCAGAAAGAAGCAAGAGAAGTGCAGAAAGAGGCAAGTGAGGTGCAGAAAGAGGCAAGAGAGGTGCAGAAAGAGGCAAGAGAGTTGCAGAAACAGGCAAAAGGGGTGCAGAAAGAGGGAACAGGTGGGCAGACAGAGGCAAGAGAGGTGCAGAAAGAACCAACAGAGGTGCAGAAAGAGGCAAGAGGGTGCAGAAAGAGGCAAGAGAAGTGCAGAAAGAATCAACAGAGGTGCCGAAAGAGGCAAGAGAGGTGCAGAAACAGGCAAGAAAGGTACAGAAAGAGGGAACAGGGCTGCAGAAAGAGGCAATAGGGATACAGAAATTTGCAAAAATGATGCAGAAAGAAGCAACAGCAGTGCAGAAAGAAGCAAGAGAAGTGCAGAAAGAAGCAAGAGAGATGGAGAAATAGGGAAGAGGGGTGCAGAAAGAGTTATGAGGGATGCAGAAATTTGCAAAAGAGGTGCAGAAGAAGCAAGAGCAGTGCAGAAATAACCAACAGAGGTGCAAAAAGAGGAAAGAGGGGTGCAGAAATACGTAGGAGAGCTGCACAAAGAGGCAAGAGGGGTACAGAAAGAGGCAGGAGGGGTGCAGAAAGAAGGAATAGAAGTGCAGAAAGAAGCAACAGAGGTGCTGAAAGAGGCGCAAAGGGTGTAGAAAGAGGCAAGAGAAGTACAGAAAGAAGCAACAGAGGTACAGAAAGAGGCAAGAGAGGTGCAGAAACAGGCAGGAAAGGTGCAGAAAGAGGGAACAGGGGTGCAGAAAGAGGGAGGAGTGGGCAAAAAGAGGCAAGATGGGTGCAGAAAGAAGCAAGAGAGGTACAGAAAGAAGCAAGAGAAGTTCAGAAAGAAGCAACGGGGTGCAGAAAGAGGCTAGAGGGGTGCAGAAAGAGGCAAGAGAAGTGCAGAAAGAAGCAACAGAAGTGCAGAAGGAGGCAAAAGAACTGCAGAAAAAGGCAAGAGAGTTGCAGAAACAGGCAAAAGGGGTACAGAAAGAGGGAAGAGGGGTGCTGAAAGAGGCAAGAGGGATGCATAAATTTGCAACAGAGGTGCAGAAAGAAGCAAGAGCAGTGCAGAATGAACCAACAGAGGTGCAGAAAGAGGCAAGAGAGGTACAGAAAGAGGCAAGAGAAGTGCAGAAAGAAGCAAAAGAGGTGCAGAAAGAGGCAAGAGAACAGCAGAAAAAGGCAGGAGAGGTGCAGAAAGAAGCAACAGAGGTGCTGAAAGAGACAAGAATGGTGCAGAAAGAGGCAAGAGGAGTGCAGAAAGAAGCAACAGAGTTGCAGAAATAGGCAACAGAGGTGCAGAAAGAGGCAAGAGAGATGCAGAAAGAAGCAAGTGAGGTGCAGAAAGAAGCAAAAGAGGTGCACAAAGAGGCAAGAGGGGTGCAGAAAGAGGCAAGAGCAGTGCAGAAAGAGGAAGAAGGGTGCAGAAAGAAGCAAGAGATGTGCAGAATGAGGCAAGAGAGGTGCAGAAAGAGGTAAGAGATGTGCAGAAAAAGGAAGAAGGGTGCAGAAAGAAGCAAGAGAAGTGCAGAAAGAGGCAAGTGAGGTGCAGAAGGAGGCAAGAGAACTGCAGAAAGAGGCAAGAGAGTTGCAGAAACAGGCAAAAGGGTGCAGAAAGAGGGAACAGGTATGCAGACAGAGGCAAGAGAGGTGCAGAAAGAAGCAACAGAGGTGCAGAAAGAGGCAAGAGAGATGCAGAAAGAGGCAAGAGAAGTGCAGAAAGAAGCAACAGAGGTGCCGAAAGAGGCAAGAGAGGTGCAGAAAGAGGCAAGAAAGGTACAGAAAGAGGGAACAGGGCTGCAGAAAGAGGTAAGGGGGGTACAGAAATTTGCCAGAGAGATGCAGAAAAAAGCAACAGCAGTGCAGAAAGAAGCAAGAGAAGTGCAGAAAGAAGCAAGAGAGGTGGAGAAATAGGGAAGAGGGGTGCAGAAAGAGGCATGAGGGATGCAGAAAGAGGCAAGAGAAGTGCAGAAAGAAGCAAGAGAAGTGCAGAAAGAAGCAACAGAGGTGCAGAAAGAGGCAAGAGAGGTGCAGAAAGAGGCAAGAGAAGTGCAGAAAGAAGCAAGAGAGGTGCAGAAAGTAGGAAGACGAGTGCAGAAAGAGACAACAGGGGTGCAGAAAGAGACAACAGGGGTGCAGAAAGAAGCAAGAGAGGTGCAGGAAAGAGGCAATAGAAGTACAGAAAGAGGAGAGAGAAGTGCAGAAAGAAGCAAAATAGGCAGACAATAGGCAAGAGGGGTGCAGAAAGAGGCAAGAGCAGTGCAGAAAGAACCAAGAGATGTGCAGAATGAGACAAGAGAAGTGCAGAAAGAGGCAAGAGATGTGCAGAAAGAGGCAAGAGAGGTGCAGAAAGAAGCAAGAGAAGTGCAGAAAGAGGCAAGAGAGGTGCAGAAACAGGCAAGAGAGGTGCAGAAAGAGGGAACAGGTATGCAGACAGAGGCAAGAGAGGTGCAGAAAGAAGCAACAGAGGTGCTGAAAGAGGCAAGAGGGGTGCAGAAAGAGGCAAGAGAAGTGCAGAAAGAAGCAACAGAGGTGCAGAAAGAGGCAAGAGAGGTGCAGAAACAGGCAAGAAAGGTACAGAAAGAGGGAACAGGGCTGCAGAAAGAGGTAAGAGGGATACAGAAAGTTGCAAGAGAGGTGCAGAAAGAAGCAACAGCAGTGCAGAAAGAAGCAAGAGAAGTGCAGAAAGAAGCAAGAGAGATGGAGAAATAGGGAAGAGGGGTGCAGAAAGAGGCATGAGGGATGCAGAAAGAGGCAAGAGAAGTGCAGAAAGAAGCAAGAGAAGTGCAGAAAGAAGCAACAGAGGTGCAGAAAGAGGCAAGAGGGGTGCAGAAAGAGGCAAGAGAAGTGCAGAAAGAAGCAAGAGAGGTGCAGAAAGAGGATACGAGTCCAGAAAGAGACAACAGGGGTGCAGAAAGAGACAACAGAGGTGCAGAAAGAAGCAAGAGAGGTGCAGGAAAGAGGCAATAGAAGTACAGAAAGAGGAGAGAGAAGTGCAGAAAGAAGCAAAATAGGGCAGACAAATAGGCAAGAGGGTGCAGAAAGAGGCAAGAGCAGTGCAGAAAGAAGCCAAGAGATGTGCAGAATGAGACAAGAGAAGTGCAGAAAGAGGCAAGAGAGGTGCAGAAAGAGGAAGAAGGGTGCAGAAAGAAGCAAGAGAAGTGCAGAAAGAGGCAAGTGAGGTGCAGAAAGAGGCAAGAGAACTGCAGAAAGAGGCAAGAGAGTTGCAGAAACAGGCAAAAGGGTGCAGAAAGAGGGAAGAGGTGTGCAGAAAGAGGCAAGAGAGGTGCAGAAAGAAGCAACAGAGGTGCAGAAAGAGGCAAGAGAGGTGCAGAAAGAGGCAAGAGAAGTGCAGAAAGAAGCAACAGAGGTGCCGAAAGAGGCAAGAGAGGTGCAGAAACAGGCAAGAGAGGTACAGAAAGAGGGAACAGAGCTGCAGAAAGAGGCAAGAGGGATGCAGAAATATGCAAGAAAGGTGCAGAAAGAAGCAACAGCAGTGCAGAAAGAAGCAAGAGAAGTGCAGAAAGAAGCAAGAGAGATGCAGAAAGAGGAAGAGGGGTGCAGATTGAGGATGCAGAAATTTGCAAAAGAGGTGCAGAAAGAAGCAAGAGCAGTGCAGAAAGAACCAACAGAGGTGCAAAAAGAGGCAAGAGAGGTGCAGAAATAGGTAGGAGAGCTGCAGCAAAGAGGCAAGAGGGGTACAGAAAGAGGCAGGAGAGGTGCAGAAAGAAGGAAGAGAAGTGCAGAAAGAAGCAACAGAGGTGCTGAAAGAGGCGCAAGAGGGTGCAGAAAGAGGCAAGAGAAGTACAGAAAGAAGCAACAGAGGTGCAGAAAGAGGCAAGAGAGGTGCAGAAACAGGCAAGAGAAGTGCAGAAAGAGCCAAGAGAAGTGCAGAAAGAGGCAAGATGGGTGCAGAAAGAAGCAAGAGAGGTACAGAAAGAAGCAAGAGAAGTTCAGAAAGAAGCAACGGGGTGCAGAAAGAGGCTAGAGGGGTGCAGAAAGAGGCAAGAGAAGTGCAGAAAGAAGCAACAGAAGTGCAGAAGGAGGCAAAAGAACTGCAGAAAAAGGCAAGAGAGTTGCAGAAATAGGCAAAAGGGGTGCAGAAAGAGGGAAGAGGGGTGCTGAAAGAGGCAAGAGGGATGCATAAATTTGCAACAGAGGTGCAGAAAGAAGCAAGAGCAGTGCAGAATGAACCAACAGAGGTGCAGAAAGAGGCAAGAGAGGTACAGAAAGAGGCAAGAGAAGTGCAGAAAGAAGCAAAAGAGGTGCAGAAAGAGGCAAGAGAACAGCAGAAAAAGGCAGGAGAGGTGCAGAAAGAAGCAACAGAGGTGCTGAAAGAGACAAGAATGGTGCAGAAAGAGGCAAGAGGAGTGCAGAAAGAAGCAACAGAGTTGCAGAAATAGGCAATAGAGGTGCAGAAAGAGGCAAGAGAGATGCAGAAAGAAGCAAGTGAGGTGCAGAAAGAAGCAAAAGAGGCGGACAAAGAGGCAAGAGGGGTGCAGAAAGAGGCAAGAGCAGTGCAGAAAAAGGAAGAAGGGTGCAGAAAGAAGCAAGAGGTGTGCAGAATGAGGAAAGAGAGGTGCAGAAAGAGGTAAGAGATGTGCAGAAAAAGGAAGAAGGGTGCAGAAAGAAGCAAGAGAAGTGCAGAAAGAGGCAAGTGAGGTGCAGAAGGAGGCAAGGGAACTGCAGAAAGAGGCAAGAGAGTTGCAGAAACAGGCAAAAGGGGTGCAGAAAGAGGGAACAGGTATGCAGACAGAGGCAAGAGAGGTGCAGAAAGAAGCAACAGAGGTGCTTAAAGAGGCAAGAGGGATGCAGAAAGAGGCAAGAGAAGTACAGAAAGAAGCAACAGAGGTGCCGAAAGAGGCAAGAGAGGTGCAGAAACAGGCAAGAAAGGTACAGAAAGAGGGAACAGGGCTGCAGAAAGAGGTAAGAGGGATACAGAAATTTGCAAGAGAGATGCAGAAAGAAGCAACAGCAGTGCAGAAAGAAGCAAGAGAAGTGCAGAAAGAAGCAAGAGAGATGGAGAAATAGGGAAGAGGGGTGCAGAAAGAGGCATGAGGGATGCAGAAAGAGGCAAGAGAAGTGCAGGAAGAAGCAAGAGAAGTGCAGAAAGAAGCAACGGGGTGTAGAAAGAGGCTAGAGGGGTGCAGAAAGAGGCAAGAGAAGTGCAGAAAGAAGCAAGAGGGGTGCAGAAAGAGGCAAGAGATGTGCAGAAAGAGGCAAGAGAGGTGCAGAAAGAAGCAAGAGAAGTGCAGAAAGAGGCAAGAGAGGTGCAGAAAGAGGCAAGAGAAGTGCAGAAAGAGGCAAGAGAGTTGCAGAAACAGGCAAAAAGAGGATGCAGAAAGAGGGAACAGGGGTGCAGAAAGAGGCAAGAGAGATGCAGAAAGAAGCAACAGAGATGCAGAAAGAGGCATGAGGGTGCAAAAAGAGGCAAGAGAAGTGCTGAAGGAAGCAACAGAGGTAGAGAAAGAGGCAAGAGAGGTGCAGAAAGAGGCAAGAGAGGTACAGAAAGAGGGAAGCAGAGTGCAGAAAGAGGCAAGAGGGATGCAGAAAGAGGCAAGAGAAGTACAGAAAGAAGCAACAGCAGTGCAGAAAGAAGCAAGAGAAGTGCAGAAAGAAGCAAGAGAGATGGAGAAATAGGGAAGAGGGGTGCAGAAAGAGTTATGAGGGATACAGAAAGTTGCAAAAGAGGTGCAGAAAGAAGCAAGAGCAGTGCAGAAAGAACCAACAGAGGTGCAAAAAGAGGCAAGAGGGTGCAGAAATAGGTAGGAGAGCTGCACAAAGAGGCAAGAGGGGTACAGAAAGAGGTAGGAGGGGTGCAGAAAGAAGGAATAGAAGTGCAGAAAGAAGCAACAGAGGTGCTGAAAGAGGCGCAAAGGGTGTAGAAAGAGGCAAGAGAAGTACAGAAAGAAGCAACAGAGGTACAGAAAGAGGCAAGAGAGGTGCAGAAAGAGGGAACAGGGGTGCAGAAAGAGGGAGGAGGGGGCAAAAAGAGGCAAGATGGGTGTAAAAAGAAGCAAGAGAGGTACAGAAAGAAACAAGAGAAGTGCAGAAAGAAGCAACGGGGTGCAGAAAGAGGCTAGAGGGCTGCAGAAAGAGGCAAGAGAAGTACAGAAAGAAGCAACAGAGGTGCAGAAGGAGGCAAAAGAACTGCAGAAAGAGGCAAGAGAGTTGCAGAAATAGGCAAAAGGGGTGCAGAAAGAGGGAAGAGGGGTGCTGAAAGAGGCAAGAGGGATGCATAAATTTGCAACAGAGGTGCAGAAAGAAGCAAGAGCAGTGCAGAATGAACCAACAGAGGTGCAGAAAGAGGCAAGAGAGGTACAGAAAGAGGCAAGAGAAGTGCAGAAAGAAGCAAAAGAGGTGCAGAAAGAGGCAAGAGAACAGCAGAAAAAGGCAGGAGAGGTGCAGAAAGAAGCAACAGAGGTGCTGAAAGAGACAAGAATGGTGCAGAAAGAGGCAAGAGGAGTGCAGAAAGAAGCAACAGAGTTGCAGAAATAGGCAATAGAGGTGCAGAAAGAGGCAAGAGAGATGCAGAAAGAAGCAAGTGAGGTGCAGAAAGAAGCAAAAGAGGTGCACAAAGAGGCAAGAGGGGTGCAGAAAGAGGCAAGAGCAGTGCAGAAAGAGGAAGAAGGTGCAGAAAGAAGCAAGAGATGTGCAGAATGAGGCAAGAGAGGTGCAGAAAGAGGTAAGAGATGTGCAGAAAAAGGAAGAAGGGTGCAGAAAGAAGCAAGAGAAGTGCAGAAAGAGGCAAGTGAGGTGCAGAAGGAGGCAAGGGAACTGCAGAAAGAGGCAAGAGAGTTGCAGAAACAGGCAAAAGGGGTGCAGAAAGAGGGAACAGGTATGCAGACAGAGGCAAGAGAGGTGCAGAAAGAAGCAACAGAGGTGCTTAAAGAGGCAAGAGGGATGCAGAAAGAGGCAAGAGAAGTACAGAAAGAAGCAACAGAGGTGCCGAAAGAGGCAAGAGAGGTGCAGAAACAGGCAAGAAAGGTACAGAAAGAGGGAACAGGGCTGCAGAAAGAGGTAAGAGGGTTACAGAAATTTGCCAGAGAGATGCAGAAAGAAGCAACAGCAGTGCAGAAAGAAGCAAGAGAGATGGAGAAATAGGGAAGAGGGGTGCAGAAAGAGGCATAAGGGATGCAAAAAGAGGCAAGAGAATTGCAGGAAGAAGCAAGAGAAGTGCAGAAAGAAGCAACAGGGGTGCATAAAGAGGATAGAGGGGTGCAGAAAGAGGCAAGAGAACTGCAGAAAGAGGCAAGATAGGTGCAGAAAGAGACAAGTGAGGTGCAGAAAGAGGCAAGAGAACTGCAGAAAGAGGCAAGAGAGTTGCAGAAACAGGCAAGAGGGATGCAGAAAGAGGGAACAGGTATGCAGACAGAGGCAAGAGAGGTGCAGAAAGAAGCAACAGAGGTGCAGAAAGAGGCAAGAGAGGTGCAGAAAGAGGCAAGAGAAGTGCAGAAAGAAGCAACAGAGGTGCCAGAAAGAGGCAAGAGAGGTGCAGAAACAGGCAAGAAAGGTACAGAAAGAGGGAACAGAGCTGCAGAAAGAGGTAAGAGGGATACAGAAATTTGCAAGAGAGATGCAGAAAGAAGCAATAGCAGTGCAGAAAGAAGCAAGAGAAGTGCAGAAAGAAGCAAGAGAGATGGAGAAATAGGGAAGAGGGGTGCAGATTGAGGTATGCAGAAATTTGCAAAGGAGGTGCAGAAGAAGCAAGAGCAGTGCAGAAATAACCAACAGAGGTTCAAAAAGAGGAAAGAGGGGTGCAGAAATACGTAGGAGAGCTGCACAAAGAGGCAAGAGGGGTACAGAAAGAGGTAGGAGGGGTGCAGAAAGAAGGAATAGAAGTGCAGAAAGAAGCAACAGAGGTGCTGAAAGAGGCGCAAAGGGTGTAGAAAGAGGCAAGAGAAGTACAGAAAGAAGCAACAGAGGTACAGAAAGAGGAAAGAGAGGTGCAGAAAGAGGGAACAGGGGTGCAGAAAGAGTGAGGAGGGGGCAAAAAGAGGCAAGATGGGTGCAGAAAGAAGCAAGAGAGGTACAGAAAGAAGCAAGAGAAGTTCAGAAAGAAGCAACGGGGTGCAGAAAGAGGCTAGAGGGGTGCAGAAAGAGGCAAGAGAAGTGCAGAAAGAAGCAACAGAAGTGCAGAAGGAGGCAAAAGAACTGCAGAAAAAGGCAAAAGAATTGCAGAAATAGGCAAAAGGGGTGCAGAAAGAGGGAAGAGGGGTGCTGAAAGAGGCAAGAGGGATGCATAAATTTGCAACAGAGGTGCAGAAAGAAGCAAGAGCAGTGCAGAATGAACCAACAGAGGTGCAGAAAGAGGCAAGAGAGGTACAGAAAGAGGCAAGAGAAGTGCAGAAAGAAGCAAAAGAGGTGCAGAAAGAGGCAAGAGAACAGCAGAAAAAGGCAGGAGAGGTGCAGAAAGAAGCAACAGAGGTGCTGAAAGAGACAAGAATGGTGCAGAAAGAGGCAAGAGGAGTGCAGAAAGAAGCAACAGAGTTGCAGAAATAGGCAATAGAGGTGCAGAAAGAGGCAAGAGAGATGCAGAAAGAAGCAAGTGAGGTGCAGAAAGAAGCAAAAGAGGTGCACAAAGAGGCAAGAGGGGTGCAGAAAGAGGCAAGAGCAGTGCAGAAAAAGGAAGAAGGGTGCAGAAAGAAGCAAGAGATGTGCAGAATGAGGCAAGAGAGGTGCAGAAAGAGGTAAGAGATGTGCAGAAAAAGGAAGAAGGGTGCAGAATGAAGCAAGAGAAGTGCAGAAAGAGGCAAGTGAGGTGCAGAAGGAGGCAAGAGAACTGCAGAAAGAGGCAAGAGAGTTGCAGAAACAGGCAAAAGGGGTGCATAAAGAGGGAACAGGAATGCAGACATAGGCAAGAGAGGTGCAGAAAGAAGCAACAGAGGTGCTTAAAGAGGCAAGAGGGATGCAGAATGCGGCAAGAGAAGTACAGAAAGAAGCAACAGAGGTGCCAAAAGAGGCAAGAGAGGTGCAGAAACAGGCAAGAAAGGTACAGAAAGAGGGAACAGGGCTGCAGAAAGAGGTAAGAGGGTTACAGAAATTTGCCAGAGAGATGCAGAAAGAAGCAACAGCAGTGCAGAAAGAAGCAAGAGAAGTGCAGAAAGAAGCAAGAGAGATGGAGAAATAGGGAAGAGGGGTGCAGAAAGAGGCATAAGGGATGCAAAAAGAGGCAAGAGAATTGCAGGAAGAAGCAAGAGAAGTGCAGAAAGAAGCAACGGGGTGCAGAAAGAGGCTAGAGGGGTGCAGAAAGAGGCAAGAGAAGTGCAGAAAGAAGCAAGAGAGGTGCAGAAAGTGGGAAGACGAGTCCAGAAAGAGACAACAGGGGTGCAGAAAGAGACAACAGGGGTGCAGAAAGAAGCAAGAGAGGTGCAGGAAAGAGGCAATAGAAGTACAGAAAGAGTAGAGAGAAGTGCAGAAAGAAGCAAAATAGGCAGATAAATAGGCAAGAGGGGTGCAGAAAGAGGCAAGAGCAGTGCAGAAAGAACCAAGAGATGTGCAGAATGAGACAAGAGAAGTGCAGAAAGAGGCAAGAGATGTGCAGGAAAAGGAAGAAGGCTGCAGAAAGAAGCAAGAGAAGTGCAGAAAGAGGCAAGTGAGGTGCAGAAGGAGGCAAGAGAACTGCAGAAAGAGGCAAGAGAGTTGCAGAAACAGGCAAAAGGGGTGCAGAAAGAGGGAACAGGTATGCAGACAGAGGCAAGAGAGGTGCAGAAAGAAGCAACAGAGGTGCTTAAAGAGGCAAGAGGGTGCAGAAAGAGGCAAGAGAAGTACAGAAAGAACCAACAGAGGTGCCGAAAGAGGCAAAAGAGGTGCAGAAACAGGCAAGAAAGGTACAGAAAGAGGGAACAGATCTGCAGAAAGAGGTAAGAGGGATACAGAAATTTGCAAGCGAGATGCAGAAGGAAGCAATAGCAGTGCAGAAAGAAGCAAGAGAAGTGCAGAAAGAAGCAAGAGGGATGGAGAAATAGGGAAGAGGGGTGCAGAAAGAGGTATGAGGGATGCAGAAATTTGCAAAAGAGGTGCAGAAGAAGCAAGAGCAGTGCAGAAAGAACCAACAGAGGTGCAAAATGAGGCAAGAGGGGTGCAGAAATAGGTAGGAGAGCTGCACAAAGAGGCAAGAGGGGTACAGAAAGAAGCAGGAGGGGTACAGAAAGAAGGAATAGAAGTGCAGAAAGAACCAACAGAGGTACAGAAAGAGGCAAGAGAGGTGCAGAAACAGGCAGGAAAGGTGCAGAAAGAGGGAACAGGGGTGCAGAAAGAGGCAAGAGAGGTGCACAAAGAGGGAAGAGGGGTGCAGAAAGAGGCAAGAGGGGTGCAGAAACAAGCAAGTGAGGTGCAGAAAGAGCCAACAGAGGTGCAGAAAGACGCAAGAGAGGTGCAGAAACAAGCAAGAGAAGTGCAGAAAGAGGCAAGAGAATTGCAGAAAGAAGCAACAGAGGTGTAGAAAGAAGCAAGAGAAGTGCAGAAAGAGGCAAGAGAGTTGCAGAAAGAGGGAGGAGGGGGGCAAAAAGAGGCAAGATGGGTGCAGAAAGAAGCAAGAGAGGTACAGAAAGAAGCAAGTGAGGTGCAGAAAGAAGCAACGGGGTGCAGAAAGAGGCTAAAGGGGTGCAGAAAGAGGCAAGAGAAGTGCAGAAAGAAGCAGCAGAGGTGCAGAAGGAGGCAAAAGAACTGCATAAAGAGTTGCAGAAACAGGCAAAAGGGGTGCAGAAATACGGAAGAGGCATGCTGAAAGATGCAAGAGGATGCATACATTTGCAACAGAGGTGCAGAAAGAAGCAAGAGCAGTGCAGAAAGAAGCAAGTGAAGTGCAGAAAGAAGCAAGAGAGATGGAGAAATAGGGAAGAGGG
Source organism: Calotriton arnoldi (assembly GCA_963921515.1). Lineage (NCBI taxonomy): Eukaryota > Metazoa > Chordata > Amphibia > Caudata > Salamandridae > Calotriton > Calotriton arnoldi. Next base: position 25,268 of record CAWUFW010015526.1, read on the forward strand.
GTCCAGAAAGAGGCAAGAGGGATGCAGAAAGAGGCAAGAGAAGTGCAGAAAGAAGCAACAGAGGTGCAGAAAGAGGGCAAGACGAGTGCAGAAAGAGACACGAGGGGTGCAGAAAGAAGCAAGAGAGGTGCAGAAAGAGGCAAGAGAGGTACAGAAAGAGGCAAGAGAAGTACATGAAAGAAGCATAAGTGGTGCAGAAAGAGGCAAGAGAGACAGCAGAAAGAATGCAAGAGAGGTGCAGAAAGAAGCAACAGAAGTGCAGAAGGAGGCAAAAGAACTGCAGAAAGAGGCAAGAGAGTTGCAGAAAAAGGCAAAAGGGGTGCAGAAAGAGGGAGGAAGGGTGCTGAAAGAGGAAAGAGGGATGCATAAATTTGCAACAGAGGTGCAGAAAGAAGCAAAAGAGTGCAGAATGAACCAACAGAGGTGCAGAAAGAGGCAAGAGAGGTACAGAAAGAGGCAAGAGAAGTACATGAAGAAGCATAAGAGGTGCAGAAAGAGGCAAGAGAACAGCAGAAAAATGCAAGAGAGGTGCAGAAAGAAGCAACAGAGGTGCGGAAAGAGACAAGAATGGTGCGGAAAGAGGCAAGAGGAGTGCAGAAAGAAGCAACAGAGTTGCAGAAAGAGGCAATAGAGGTGCAGAAAGAAGCAAGAGAGATGCAGAAAGAAGCAAGAGAGGTGCAGAAAGAGGCAAGAGAGGTGCAGAAAGAAGAAAGTGGTGTTCAGAAAGAAGCAAGAGAAGAGCAGAAAGTGGCAAGTGAGGTGCAGAAATAGGCAAGAGAGGTATAGAAAGAGGCAAGATATGTGCAGAAAAAGGAAATGGAAGTGCCGAAAGAAGCACTTGAGGTGCAGAAAGAGGCTCGAGAAGTGCAGAAAGAGGCAAGAGAAGTGCAGAAAGAGGCAAGAGAGGTGCAGAAGGAAGAGAATGAGGTGCAGAAAGAGGCAAGTGAGGTGCAGAAAGATGCAAGAGGGATGGAGAAATAGGGAAGAGGGGTGCAGAAAGAGGTATGAGGGCTGCAGAAATTTGCAAAAGAGGTGCAGAAGAAGCAAGAGCAGTGCAGAAAGAACCAACAGAGGTGCAAAATGAGGCAAGAGGGGTGCAGAAATAGGTAGGAGAGCTGCACAAAGAGGCAAGATGGGTACAGAAAGAGGCAGGAGGGGTACAGAAAGAAGGAATAGAAGTGCAGAAAGAACCAACAGAGGTACAGAAAGAGGCAAGAGAGGTGCAGAAACAGGCAGGAAAGGTGCAGAAAGAGGGAACAGGGGTGCAGAAAGAGGCAAGAGAGGTGCAGAAAGAGGGGAGAGGGGTGCAGAAAGAGGCAAGAGGGGTGCAGAAACAAGCAAGTGAGGTGTAGAAAGAGCCAACAGAGGTGTAGAAAGATGCAAGAGAGGTGTTGAAACAAGCAAGAGAAGTGCAGAAAGAGGCAAGAGAATTGCTGAAAGAAGCAACAGAGGTGTAGAAAGAAGCAAGAGAAGTTCAGAAAGAGGCAAGAGAGGTGCAGAAAGAGGGAGGAGGGGGGCAAAAAGAGGCAAGATGGGTGCAGAAAGAAGCAAGAGAGGTACAGAAAGAAGCAAGTGAGGTGCAGAAAGAAGCAACGGGGTGCAGAAAGAGGCTAAAGGGGTGCAGAAAGAGGCAAGAGAAGTGCAGAAAGAAGCAGCAGAGGTGCAGAAGGAGGCAAAAGAACTGCATAAAGAGTTGCAGAAACAGGCAAAAGGGGTGCAGAAATACGGACGAGGCATGCTGAAAGATGCAAGAGGGATGCATACATTTGCAACAGAGGTGCAGAAAGAAGCAAGAGCAGTGCAGAAAGAAGCAAGTGAAGTGCAGAAAGAAGCAAGAGAGATGGAGAAATAGGGAAGAGGGGTCCAGAAAGAGGTATGAGGGATGCAGATAGAGGCAAGAGAAGTGCAGAAAGAAGCAACGGGGTGCAGAAAGAGGGAAGACGAGTGCAGAAAGAGACACCAGGGGTGCAGAAAGAAGCAAGAGAGGTGCAGAAAGAGGCAAGAGAGGTACAGAAAGAGGCAAGAGAAGTACATGAAGAAGCATAAGTGGTGCCGAAAGAGGCAAGAGAACAGCAGAAAAATGCAAGAGAGGTGCAGAAAGAAGCAACAGAAGTGCAGAAGGAGGCAAAAGAACTGCAGAAAGAGGCAAGAGAGTTGCAGAAAAAGGCAAAAGGGGTGCAGAACGAGGGAGGAGGGGTGCTGAAAGAGGAAAGAGGGATGCATAAATTTGCAACAGAGGTGCAGAAAGAAGCAAAAGAGTGCAGAATGAACCAACAGAGGTGCAGAAAGAGGCAAGAGAGGTACAGAAAGAGGCAAGAGAAGTACATGAAGAAGCATAAGAGGTGCAGAAAGAGGCAAGAGAACAGCAGAAAAATGCAAGAGAGGTGCAGAAAGAAGCAACAGAGGTGCGGAAAGAGACACGAATGGTGCGGAAAGAGGCAAGAGGAGTGCAGAAAGAAGCAACAGAGTTGCAGAAAGAGGCAATAGAGGTGCAGAAAGAAGCAAGAGAGATGCAGAAAGAAGCAAGTGAGGTGCAGAAAGAGGCAAGAGAGGTGCAGAAAGAAGAAAGTGGGGTTCAGAAAGAAGCAAGAGAAGAGCAGAAAGTGGCAAGTGAGGTGCAGAAATAGGCAAGAGAGGTATAGAAAGAGGCAAGATATGTGTAGAAAGAGGAAATGGAAGTGCAGAAAGAAGCACTTGAGGTGCAGAAAGAGGCTCGAGAAGTGCAGAAAGAGGCAAGAGAAGTGCAGAAAGAGGCAAGAGAGGTGCAGAAGGAAGAGAATGAGGTGCAGAAAGAGGCAAGTGAGGTGCAGAAAGATGCAAGAGAGGTACAGAAAGAGGCAAGGGAAGTGCAGAAACAGGCAAGAGAAGTACACAAAGAGGCAAGAGAGGAGCAGAAAGAGGCAAGAGAGGTGTAGAAAGAAGCAAGAGAAGTGCAGAAAGAGGCAAGTGAGGTGCAGAAAGAGGCAAGAGAGGTGCAGAAAAAGGCAAGAGAAGTGCAGAAATAGGCAAGAGATCTTCAGAAAAAAGCAACAGAGGTGCTGAAAGAGGCAAGTGAGGTGCAGAAAGGGGCAATAGAAGTGCAGAAAGAGGCAAGTGAAGTGCAGAAAGAAGACAGTGAGGTGTAGAAAGAGGAAGAAAGGTGCAGAAAGAAGCAAGAGAAATGCAGAAAGAGGCAAGAGAGGCACAGAAAGAAGAGAGGTTTTTGCACTATTAGTACCAATTTAACACCAACATTTAGCAATAAGTAACACGTGACCATTCCAGCTTTGCAAAGGGCCTTCCACCACGCTTTAAAATGTGACGCTGCATTTTTGGGAACATTTAAGCCATTTGAGCTAGAAACAAGGCTTTTTTTGTTCAAATCTGCAGATTAGGCAGCAGATGATGGAATATTTGTAAATGCAGAAAATGTTTAATTATGTGAAAATTGGTGCATCCGAACAGTCACATAATTCCAGTGGCCCTGCTCATACCTCTGACTAGGTCCAGTAGTGCTCCTCAGTGGTTCCTTTTTTTGGTGTCTCATTGAATTTATAGTTTAGCTTCTATGGAAACGAGGAAGACTAAACCTGAGGTTACCACTCCACAACACAGACTACAATACCACATAATTACTCTCCAAAACACATAATCCCACTCCACATAATTCCTAAAAACTAAATACCACATACTTTCTATTCACATAATTTCACTGAACAACATACCACATTATTCCACTACACACAACGTACATCCACTCTACACCAAAAAACATTAGTAAAAATCTTTTACATTTACAACGTCAATAGCTCTAACTCTCGCAAATGCGAGACCTATTACATTACAAATGCTTCTTTAACTGGTAGTCACGTTTGCAGAGTGGTGCAGAAAGGGGGCTGGGCCTCCGATCAGCGCTCAGGAATTCCGCTGCGTAGGACTTACAGGAGGTACCAGGAGGGCTTCTTGGCCCCCAAAGTCCCTCAGGAGTAAAGTGGACTTCATCCCCCAACCAGTACTGTGCCAGGAGGCGCGTTTGCAGAGTGGTGGAGAAAGGGGGCGTGGCCTCCGAGCCTCCGAAGACCTCTAGGATTCCCACTATGTGGGACTTAGTGGAGGTAATAGGAGAGGTAGTTGGCCCCCAAGGACAACCTTCTATTACCTTCAGTAAGTCCCACACAGTGGGATTGCTAAATTGTCATAGCAGGCCATGCCCCCTTCCCCCACCACTCTGCAAACGCACTCCCTGGCGCGCTCTTGGATGGGGATTAAAGTCCCCTTCGCTGCTGGGGGTCCTTAGGGGCCAACTAGCCTACCTGATACCTCCAGTATGCCCCAGATAGTGGGATTGCTGATAGGTGGACACAGCCCACGCCCCTTTGTCCACCACTCTGCACACGCACCTCCTGGCGCGCTCTTGGTTGGGGGATGAAGTCCCTTGCCTCCTGAGGGTCCCTGGGGCCAATCTAGCCCCCAGGTACCTCCAGTAAGCTCCCACACAGCTGGATTGCTGAGAGTGGTCGGAGGCCATGCCCTTTTACCACTCTGCAAACGCGCCTCCTGACGCACTGCTGCTCGGGGATGAAGTCCACTTTAGTCCTGAGGTCCTCAGGACACAAGAGGATCTCATCGCCCCACCAGCAATGCGCCAAGAGGCGCGTTTGCAGAGTGGTGTAAAAAGGGGTGTGGCCTCGGACCACCTCTCAGCAATCCCACTGTGTGGGGCTTACTGGACCTACCTGGTGGGCTAGTTGGCCCCTAAGGACCCATAAGACTCATGGGGACTTCATCCCCCAAAACGTGCCAGGAGGCGCGTTTGCACAGTGGTGCAGGGAGGGGGCGGGGCCTCATTCGAGATTCCGGCTTCTGTTTTGTTTTTCTTTTTTAAAAGGGGGGCTGTATGGCCCGCCTTCTCTTATTATTTCTTGTGCCCTGGGGACCCCATCCCCCAGGGCTTGAGCCATATATATATTTTTTTAATTATAAAACGGGAAGGGGGCTGCGTGGCCCCCTCCCGAGGCCGATTACGGCCCAGGGACCCCATTCCCGGGGCCTGGCCAGCCTGTTTTTTTTTGGTGAGGGGGCATGGCTCCCCTCCTGAGGCCAATTATGGCCCCCGGGACCCCATTCCCGGGGCCCGGCCTTATGTATTTTTTTTAATAATTCTAAAAGGGAGGGGGGCCACGTGGCCCCCCTTCCCTGGGCCACTTCTGACCCCAGGGACCCCATCCCCGGGGCATGGCCTGTTTTTTAAAAATTATTTATGGAAGGTGACCGCGTGGCCACCCTTCCCCTGGGCCACTTCTGGCCCCAGGAACCCCATCCCAGCGGCCGGCCCTCAAGTTGGGGACCGTGAGGGGAGCCCCAATGCCCCATGGTCCCTGCTGGCTCCCCGCCTCCTGCGGGAGCCGGCATTGCTTTTGGGCAAGGGGAGCTGTTGACATGCAGCTCCTCTTGCCCAAAAGCAATTCTGCTTTGCTTCAATGAAGCAAAGCAGGAGTTTGCTATGGCAGGGCAGGAGCCATGCTCCCACCCTGCCATAGCAAACGGCAATGTCCTGGGGGTGGGCACCCCAGGACATTGCAGGAACCGGCCCTGGGGGGTGGCAATCCCCAGGGCCATCGAGGGCTCCACGAGGTGGGCCGCATGGCCCCTCCCAACTCATTAAAGCCCCGGGGAGGTGGTGGTCCTCGGGGCCCGGGGGTCTGCAATGGACCCCCATATTTGCATAATTTGTGCCCCAGGGAGGTGGTGGTCCTCGGGGCAGTGTGGGGGCTTGAGCACCCCCCACACTTTGATTTTAGAAGTTGCCCCGGGAGGTGGGGGTCCCCGGGGCTGCAGGGGGGCCGCATGCCCCCCGCATTTCAATCTTGTAGCCCAGGGGCGGTGGTGGTCCCCGGGGCTTGGGGGTGCCCGCGAGGCCCCCCCGCCCAAAATTAATAATAGCCCCGGGGAGGTGGCGGTCCCCGGGACTTGGGGGCCCCCCTCCTTAAAATAACAATGCCCCAGGGAGATGGCAGTCCCCGGGGCAGCGTGGGGTGGGAAAGGAGCTCCCACCACATTTAAAAAAAAGCCCGGGGAGGTGGTGGTCCCCGGGGCTCAGGGGGAGCCGCGGGCCCCCACTAATTAATTGTGCATTGCCCCCGGGACCTGGCACACCCGGGGGCTTATTGAAAATGAAGCACAGGAGCCTTTTATTTTTTTTAAATAAATGCTTTTTTTGGCCCTGGGGGGCCTAGTGAAACTCTCTGAGCAGGCCTAGGGGGTCAGGGTGTTTCTACCCTGCCCCCTTTTCTTGTTTTTTATCTTTTTTTAACCTTTTTTTTGTGACTCGGTTACCGAAAGTCACAAGATGGCTTCCAACACTTCCTGGTTTAGGAGTGTTGGCAGCCAATCAGAATGAAGCTCCTGCTTGGGAGGATTCGCGGCTCCTCCTCAGTGCTCAGATATATGAATTTTTATTTTTTAATTTCTCAGCAACTACTGAACGGACTTACACCATTTTAAAAAAGGGCGCTTTCTGAACCAAGAGCTACCTTTTTGCCAAATTTGTGTAATTCCGTTCAGCAGTTCGGGCTGTAGCCTGTTCCAAAATTTCCTATGGAAATTAACATGGGGAAAACGTGTTTTGGGACCCCCCTTTTTTCTCGGCCCCTGCTTGACGAATCACCCCCAAACTTTAAAGACTGGAGCTGGTCATTAATTTTGAAAATTTCGCGAAGATTCGTCAAACGACGCCAAAGATATTGGCAAAAGAAAAACGATTTTCGAATAGAAACAAGGTCCTAACTATAACTACCTACTGGCGACTGCCAGTAGGTAATATAATATATATATATATATATATATATATATATATATATATATATATATATATGTATGTAACAAGGTGCAGCATGTAATATGCTAGTCTATTTATGCTATTTATTACCTTTGTTGTGTGGGGAGGGACCACAAATCATGAGAGAAGAAGCAAAGCCTCGAGTGGGTCAGGATTTCCCTCCCCACCTTCAACAATGGTAAGAAATATCATATTACATGCTGCACACCTGCATATATGGTTCATGCCATGGCATTTTTCCAGGTATGTTTGTTTTAACAAAAGGTAATTAAACAAAATAAGAATGCAAGTGAATTGCGTGACAAGGTAAAATCACATTGAGAAGATACTGTGACTATTAGAAGAGTTGTTTTCCCTGGCTAAAGTAATTGTTACATGGAATCTGTGAGGCTACAAAAAGTGCTTTCACGTGTCACGTTTGTTGTATGATAGTAATGAACTTGAATTTCACCTTTGCACTGTAGTAATAAATGTGTGATTGCATATTTATTAGTACATTTTTCACTCTGGGGGTGCCCGTCCAGGGAGATTGGGTAATTTGCCTCTAAATTCACTTTGCCTCGATCCTCTACGGCGATGAGGCATTCATAAAGAGTATACCTAGCTTCGTGTGATGCCATCAGTGATTTCATTTGTGATCCTTGTGTGATGTCATGTGTGACGTCATGAGCAGTGAAACGAGGGAAGTAAGGATGATCATCTAACCGTAACTGGGATTTTCCAAGCTTCTTACATTTGCCAAAGGCTTCAGTTAGTCCAAAGCAAAGTTTTTGTAGAAATTTCTAACATTTTGTGTCAACATAGGTTGGTTCTTCCCCTTCTTAGGGAACCTCAACCACTGCTTCTCTTCAGTCTTTACAATGAATATACGTAAATAGGTATAAGTATGTAGCATATATATGTGTGTGGAATGCCTTTCACTGGAATTCGATTTCTCAGAGATACAATCAATCAATCAATCAATCAATCAGAGGTTTATAAAGTGCGCTACTCACCCGTGAGGGTCTCAAGGCGCTGGGGGGGGGGAGCAGCTCCAGATCAGTCGAAGAGCCAGGTCTTGAGGTCCTTCCTGAATGTGTGTAGGGTAGGGGAGCGTCTGATGCTCACAGGGAGCTCGTTCCAGGTTTTTGCTGCGATGTAGGAGAAGGATCTCTCGCCTGTTCTGTTTCTGCAGATGCGGGGGACCTCCGCCAGGGCGAGGGCGGCGGAGCGAAGGTTCCTCTTGGGCACGTGGAAGGATACTCTCTCGTTGAGGTATTTGGGTCCGATGTTGTTGAGGGATTTGTAGGCGTGGGTGAGGAGTTTGAAGGTGACCCTCTTCTCGACGGGGAGCCAGTGGAGGTCTCGTAGGTGTTGGGTAATGTGTTCGTGACACGGTGCCCCAAGGACGAGTCTAGCCGCGGCGTTCTGGATGGTCTGGAGTCTGAGTAGAAGAGTTCTGTTGATTACGGCGTATAGGGCGTTTCCGTAGTCCAGTCTGCTGGTTATGAGTGCGTGGGTGACGGTCCTTCTGCAATCGGGGGGATCCATTTGAAGGTCTTGCGGAGGATGCGCAGGCAGTTGAAACTGGTGGAAGCGACGGCTGATGCTGAGGTTTTGAGCGTGGTCTGTAGGGGTGGGTGGATTCCTGAGGGCGGAGGGCCACCAGGTGTTGTCCCAGGCGGCAGTGCAGGGTCCGAGGATGAGGACCTCGGTCTTCTCTGAGTTGAGCTTCAAACAGCTGTCTTTCATCCAGGCTGCCACGTTCTTCAGCCCTTCCTGGAAACAGAGTTTGGTGTCTTCGGGATTCTTCGTGAGTGAGAGGATGAGCTGGGTGTCATCGGCGCAGGATACAAAGCTGAGTGCATGCTGTCTGACAATGGCGGCGAGGGGGGCCAAGTAGATGTTGAAGAGCGTGGGGCTGAGCGATGATCCTTGGGGTACTCCGCAGTTGATGTCGGTGGGTTCAGAGAGGAAGGGAGGGAGTCTGATCCTCTGGGTTCTGCCTGATAGAAAGGATTGGATCCAGTCGAGGGCGGCTCCTTGTATCCCTGCGTCGAGAAGTCTGGCTGCTAGCGTGCGGTGTGAAACGGTGTCGAAGGCTGCGGAGAGGTCTAAGAGGATGAGGGCCGCTGTGTGTCCCTGGTCGAGTAGCATGCGGATGTCGTCGGTGGCGGCGAGGAGGACGGTCTCGGTGCTGTGGTTGCTGCGGAATCCAGACTGTGAGGCGTCTAGGATGGAGTTCTCTTCGATGAAGGCGGTCAGCTGGGCGTTTACGAGTCTCTCGGTGACTTTGGCCGTGAAGGGGAGGAGAGAGATGGGCCGGTAGTTTTTCAGGTCCGTTGGGTCAGCCGTTGGTTTCTTGAGGAGGGGTTTAACCTCCGCCCTCTTCCAGTCGTCTGGGAAGATGCCGGATCTGAAGGAGGCGTTGATGGTCCATCCTAGTTCGGGTGCGATGGCGGCGTCGGCCCTGTGGAATATGTGCGGTGGGCAGGGGTCTGTTGGGGCTCCTGAGTGGGTTTTCTTCATGGTCGCGGTGACTAACCCTGGGCGAAGTGCTACGCTACGCTCGCGTAGTTTGCGAAGTCTGCGCTACTTCGCACAACGCGAATTGCACGTAGCACAGTGCAAACACGCGTAGCGCCGCGGTCATTTGCTTGCTCGCGGTCCTCAACGTCAAGTTGGCGACCGCAAGCAAGCAAAATGACATCCCGGCGAGACTTTTCTCGTTCGCGATCAGCAACATCAAGTTGCCGATCGCGAGCGTGGAAAATAAACCTCCGGCGAGATTCTCAACGCGGGGAGGTCAGGTTTCTCATTGCGAGTGGTCTCGTATGCTCGCGACCGCTCGCGATGAGAAACTACCAGTCCGCGTTGAGAAGCTGCCGCTCGAGTAAAAATCTACTCGAGCGGCAGTAAAAGACAGCTCGCACTGTGCAAGTTGCCGTTCATGATTGCACAGTGCGGACAAGCATCCGGCACTGTGCAATCATTGCGAACACGCACTACGCAGTTCGCGTAGTGCTACGCGAAGCTCGCGTAGTGCGAACTGCACTTTGCGTAGCTTCGCGAAGCACTACTTCGCGAACTACGCCCAGCCTTAGCGGTGACGTGATCGACGGTGGCGGGGTGTCACAACCCCCACTCACCTGAACACCAGGTACCGCAGGAACAAAGAGAGCCACCCCTCTCACCTCTGGACCAATCCTCCACACAGACTACCACAGTATGGGCGATTGGTCCCAAGGGGAAAGGGAAGAGAAATACACCACCCCTGGTGTGCTGGGAAATGAAGGAAAGGTACTAGACGTGATGTCAAATCGGGGCGTGATCAGTCGGAAGGGATACAGACAGCGTCTGCAGGGTGGCCTCAGAGAAGGTAAGAACAGCCTTAGGTCTGCAAGACAGAAGGGATAGAAGGACTTTAAAGGTGAGAACAAAGAGGTGCGGGAAATACACTCTAGTCAAAGTCGTTGTCCAAAAAAGAAAGAAGAAAAGGAACCCACACTCACCATGGTTGACACAGCATGGCAGCGTATAGCACAATCTGGTTGAACATAGAGGAAATCGGTCCAGAGGGCCTAGACATTCTTTATGAATGCTGCGCAGAAGGGATGGCTGAGTTTTAGGAAAGGAAAAAGAACTCCATACCACATAGAGCAATTAACTCTTGCTCAATGGTAAAAACAAAATGAAGTAAAGCGCACTGTTCACACTCTGCACTGGTTCCAATGAAAACACAAAACTCTCCACCTCAGGGGATTTGTTTCATAAAGTACGGAACAAAGCGCAGGCAACTCTTGATGGCGCTAGTTCCAGCATGAGAGAACATAAACAAACAAATATACCGTGTTCACGTTGGAGGCGGTGCTGCTGGCTCCTGCTGTGCGCCTTAATGAAAGGGGAGAGGACAGGCGATGGCGCTCACTGTCGGCGTCAGGGGAAAATACTCGCGGCTCCTGCCACGTTAAGGAAAAGTTTGGGCGGCTCCTGCCGCTGCTGAAATTAACTTGCGGCTTCTGCCGCGTTAAGGTAAAGGTTTGGCGGCTCCTGCCGCTGCTAGAACTGAACTTGCGGCTTCTGCCGCGTTAGGGAAAAGTATTTGGCAGCTCCTGCCACTGCTGAAATGACTCGCGGCTTTTGCGGCACAGGGAAAATGTTATGGCGGCTCCTGCCGCTTCAGCCTTTGGTTCGCGGCTTCTGCCGCATGGGGGAAATGTTTTGCGGCTCCTGCCGCTTACGAGAGGTTCGCGCGGCTCCTGCCGCGATAAAGGAACTCTTGCGGCTCCTGCCGCGATAACGGAACTCTCGCGGCTCCTGCCGCACATGAGGAATTTGATGAAGAGGAAGAGAGGCACGCTCCTGCGCCCTCTCAGGATATGAGTCTGGGATTTCAGAAAAGGAGAGGCACGCACCTGCGTCCTCTCGGGGCTGGAATCCTAGAACAGTAAAGCCAAGCACCCTTGTCAGGTAGGGGAGGCTCTTTAATAGCCACCTCCCTTCACCACCTGACGTGCTGTGACCAATACCGGTGGACAGGGAAAAAAAAGGTTAAAAGACAGAAAGTGAATAGCAGGAATCGGACGTGAGAAGGGAAAGTGGTAACATTACCTCCCCCTTATTTTAACAGGGCGAGGCTTCGTGGGGTTACAAGCGTGGAACCTCCTCACTAATAGGGGTGCATGGACAAATGCGGCAGGTTCCCATGTTCGCTCCTCAGGAGGGTATCCCTTCCAATCCACTAGGTAATACAGTTTCCCACTTCGCCTACGTGAATCCATAATACGATTCACTTCATACTCTTCTTGGTTATCAACCATTAAAGGAGGGGGTGGTATCACGGGATGTGTGGAGGGAACAAAGGGTTTGAGAAGGGACGTATGGAACACAGGATGGATTCGATTCTCCTCGGGTAGTTCTAAATTCATGGCCACTGGATTAATAACTTGTTTTATCTCAAATGGACCTACAAAACGTGGTTGTAACTTCTTTGGCCCTGCTAGTTTCAGGTTTTTTGTGGCCAACCAGACTTTGTCTCCTATGGCATAACAAGGAGCAGGGCGCCGATGTTTATCAGCGGCTTTCTTCATATTTGCTTTGGTCACCTGTAACTGAGAAAGAGCAGCTTTCCATATTTCTTTCAGATTGGTACATAGGGAATCCACTGCAGGGACTTTAAGAGTCGGTTGCAAAGGCACAGTCCTGGGATGAAAGCCCATTGCGCAATAGAAGGGTGACATACCTAAGGCAGAGTGGACACTATTATTATACGTAAACTCTGCTACTGGCAATGCTTTTACCCAATTACTCGTTAAGGTAGCCAACAAACAGCGTAAATACTGTTCCATGGTTTGGTTCACCCGCTCCGTCTGTCCATCAGTTTGTGGATGATAAGCGGATGACAGACGGAGGTCCATCTGTAAAGCGGAGCCTATCTCTTGTCAGAATTTAGAAACAAATTGGGGACCCCTGTCGGACACCAGAACCGAAGGAATTCCGTGCAGGCGGATCACATTTTGTATAAAGATAGACACCAGCTCACTAGCATTAGGAACCTTGGGAAGGGGCACAAAATGTGCTACTTTGGTAAAAGAGTCTACTATGACAAGTATCGTGGTGAGTCCTTCTTCTGGGGGGAGATCCGTGATAAAATCCAAACTCACTGTATGCCATGGATAAGGGGGAACTGGAAGAGGCTGTAACAACCCATGTGGTGTAGTGCGAGGAGTTTTCTGTGTGGCGCATATGGGACAAGAGGAAACATAAAGCTGTATATCTTTCGCCATGTTTTCCCACCAAAACCATCTGCTACAGATATAATTGGTTTTCTGAATGCCCGGGTGGCTCACCAAAGCGGGAGGAGTGAACCCACTGGAGTACCTGATCCCGAAATGTGTCCGGTATGTACAACTGGTCACCGTGATAAAGCAAACCCCCTGTCATATGGCAATTAGGTTGTTCCAACCATGGGGACATGTCGATTTCTGTTAGTGTTTTTCCCAAATCTCTACAGAATTGATCAAAAGAAACATACCCTAGAATTCTACCAGGGGGTATGAATGCCTCTAGGTCGGGATCTTTTCTTTTATGAGGGAGTGATACACATAAGCGTGATAAAGCGTCAGCTTTTACTTGTTGTGCTGCTGGCCGGTAGGTGATCACAAAATCAAACTCATTAGAGAAGGATACCCAATGCATCTGTCTGGGGGTCAATGCTCTAGCTGTACGGAAGAATTCCAGATTCTTATGGTCTGAATAGATAGTGATGGGATGTCTTGCTCCCCAGAGATAATGCCTCCACTCTTGGAATGCCTTCCTGATAGCCAACAGTTCCCTCTCTGCAACGGTATGATTTTGTTCAGCTGGCAATAGTTTGTTTGAAAAGAAGGCGATAGGATGCATCTGCCCGTTAGTGTCTCTCTGAGATAGAACCCCTCCTACTGCATATTGAGATGCGTCCGCTTCCACAAAGAAAGGGAGATTAGGATCAGGATGTATAAGGACAGGAGCAGAAGTAAACTCTTTCTTTAAGGCGTCAAATGCCTTTTGAGCTTCTGGGGACCAAACAAACTGCACCCCTTTTTAACGAGTCTTGTTATGGGTGTTACCAATTCTGAGAAATGCGTAATAAAACGCCTGTAAAAATGAGCAAAACCCAACAGAGACTGTATGTCCTTGAAACATGTGGGGTTAGGCCAAGACAAGATGGCCTCTACCTTCTTTTTGTCCATCCATATCCCATTTTCAGAAATTACAACCCCCAAGAACTCTACCGTAGAGGCATGGAAGTGCATTTCTCGAGTTTGGAAAATAAACGATGATCTCGTAGTCTTTGCAATACCTGTTTCACATGTTCTTCGTGTTCGCGATGATTTTTTGAGAAAATCAGGATATCGTCTATATAGACTATTAAGAATCGATCCAGAAAATCCCGGAAGATCTCGTTAATGAAGAACTGAAATGCCGCAGGGGCATTGATGAGCCCGAACGGCATGACGCAGTATTCGAATAAACCGAATTTAGTCCTAAACGCTGTTTTCCACTCATCCCCGTCCCGTACTCGGATAAGATGGTATGCTCCTCGCAAGTCGATTTTGGTGAACACAGTGGCATCTTTGATTTGGTCTAATAATACTGGGATGAGTGGTAACGGGTATTTATTCTTTATGGTGACCTTGTTAAGAGACCTATAATCTATACAGGCGTGAAGGCCTCCTTCCTGCTTGGATATTAAAAAAAGGGGGAAGAAATGGGTGAATAGGAATGCCGGATAAACTCACATTTTAACATGTCATCCAGGTACTCTTTTAGATAGGCAGTTTCAGGTTCGGATAGGGCATAAATCCGACTACAAGGCAACACATACCCGGGTTCTAGGTCTTTGCGACAATCAAAGCTGCGGTGAGGAGGCAATGCCGTGGCTTTTACCTTATCGAATATGTCAGCGTACTGTTTGTAGACGTTGGGTAGGGCGTCTAGCTCCGTACCACTACAGGACGCACATACCAAAGGAGAAGCCCAGTCAATAGCTTCTTGATAGCATTGTTGGATGCAATAACTAGAATCTAAGGTCACAGTTCTCTGCACCCAATCTATTTTGGGGTTATGCATTTGCAACCAGGGTACTCCAAGAATCACTCCAAAGGCTGGAGTGTCTATGAGATCAAATGAGATTTCCTCAGAATGTCCATTGTCACACACTAGTGTTAAGGGGGCAGTATATCTCGTAATAAGCCCTGAGGATAATGCCGTCCCGTCTACCGCTCTCACTGGTTCAGGCTCTTTCTTCTGTATACAGGTAATGCCCAGAGAAGAGGCTAACTGATTGTCCCAAAAATTTCCTGTAGCCCCTGAATCTAATAGGACCGATAAGGTCACCCGATTGCTATCGGTCAATATCAGAGTCACACTTATGGTGAAGTGTCTCGGCACCCTGGCTACCGAGGCGCTCTGAATGTTCCGAGCAAACGCCACGGTCTTTCTTGGTCCTAAGGGCGAATAGGGCATTCTCATGCAAAATGGCCTCCCTTCCCACAATACAGGCAGAGGTTGAGACTACGTCTTTTTTCCTTCTCCTCACGAGTCAAAGGTCCCCGGACTCCTGCTATCTGCATGGGTTCATCTGACCCTGGCCTATGTTCTTCTTTCTTATTATTTTTATAGATCAATACGCAAGGAGTCTCAGTCCTCCCTTTCTCCCCATGGCGTTCACGGAGTTGATGGTCCATCTTGATTACCAAGTCTATGAATTCAGTACACTCCTCTGGGGGGGTCAACTATTTGGGACAGAATGTCCTTTAATTCGTCATTCAGCCCCCTATAAAACAAGGACGTCCTTTTTTCAATAGGCCAACGGGTTTCGACCATTAACCTATTGAAGTCTGTGACATAGGAGAGCAGGGGGTTCCTACCCTGCCGTAGATTGAGCATTTCTGTGTCACTTGCCTGCATAAAAGTATGTTTGTCGAACAGCCTCCTCATCTGTTCCTTGAAAGCGGGAAAGTTATGCAAAAGAGGGTCATCTGACTCTACCAAGGGTATAGACCAATTGGCCGTGGTGCCCATAAGATAGGATATAACGAACGCTACTTTGGCAGTGTCATCCGGGAAGGCAGTGGGTCGACACATGAATTGTAGATAACATTTATTCATGAAGCTGCGATATTTGCCGCAATCCCCACTAAACCTTTCGGGATTAGCTAAGGGAACGGGAACGGGAGTAACTACGGTAATGCTAGTGGGTGGAGCCCCACTCTCTGGTTATGTCTTGTCGAAATGGAAGGTGGCCGGCTGTAATACGTGATGATGTGTCTTAGGGGTAGTTCCGGGCGAAGGACCCAATGCTGTGTTTGCCTGCCTACTGTGAAGCTCGGTTTTCTAGGAATGATTCTCCTGTCTGAGAGTCTGAACCTCAGTTTGCAGCGCTACTAACGCTGCCGCTAATTCCTGGACTGAGGGAATGGGAGTAGAGTCCACAGAGAACCTGTCTTTGCCAGTCCCTTCCTGGTCCATCTTCGTTCGGGCGGTAAGTATTTTGTGGGCTTGGCTTTTTGTCACAACCCCCACTCACCTGAACACCAGGTACCGCAGGAACGAAGAGAGCCACTCCTCTCACCTCTGGACCAATCCTCCACACAGACTACCACAGTATGGGCGATTGGTCCCAAGGGGAAAGGGAAGAGAAATACACCACCCCTGGTGTGCTGGGAAATGAAGGAAAGGTACTAGACGTGATGTCATATCGGTGCGTGATCAGTCGGAAGGGATACAGACAGCGTCTGCAGGGTGGCCTCAGAGAAGGTAAGAACAGCCTTAGGTCTGCAAGACAGAAGGGATAGAAGGATTTTAAAGGTGAGAACAAAGAGGTG
The DNA here is from genome assembly GCA_963921515.1 of Calotriton arnoldi. NCBI lineage: Eukaryota > Metazoa > Chordata > Amphibia > Caudata > Salamandridae > Calotriton > Calotriton arnoldi. Next base: position 41,432 of record CAWUFW010015526.1, read on the forward strand.
CAGGAAATACACTCTAGTCAAAGTCGTTGTCCAAAAAAGAAAGAAGAAAAGCAACCCACACTCACCATGGTTGACACAGCATGGCAGCGTATAGCACAATCCGGTTGAACATAGAGGAAATCAGTCCAGAGGGCCTAGACATTCTTTATGGATGCTGCGCAGAAGGGATGGCTGAGTTTTAGGAAAGGAAAAAGAACTCCATACAACATAGAGCAATTAACTCTTGCTCAATGGTAAAAACAAAACGAAGTAAAGCGTACTGTTCACACTCTGCACTGGTTCCAATGAAAACACAAAACTCTCCACCTCAGGGGATTTGTTACATAAAGTACAGAACAAAGCGCAGGCAACTCCTGATGGCGCTAGTTCCAGCATGAGAGAACATAAACAAACAAATATACCGTGCTCACGTTGGAGGCGGTGCTGCCGGCTCCTGCCGTGCGCCTCAATGAAAGGGGAGAGGACAGGCGATGGCGCTCGCTGTCGGCGTCAGGGGAAAATACTCGCGGCTCCTGCCGCATTAAGGAAAAGTTTTGGCGGCTCCTGCTGCTGCTGAAATTTACTTGCGGCTTCTGCCGCGTTAAGGAAAAGTTTTGGCGGCTCCTGCCGCTGCTGAAATTGACTCGCGGCTTCTGCCGCGTTAAGGTAAAGTTTTGGCGGCTCCTGCCGCTGCTGAAATGAACTTGCGGCTTCTGCCGCGTTAGGGAAAAGTATTTGGCGGCTCCTGCCGCTGCTGAAATGACTTGCGGGTTCTGCAGCACGGGGAAAATGTTATGGCGGCTCCTGCCGCTTCAGACTTTGGTTCGCGGCTTCTGCCGCACGGGGAAATGTTTTGCGGCTCCTGCCGCTTACGAGTGGTTCGCGCGGCTCCTGCCGCGATAAAGGAACTCTCGCGGCTCCTGCCGCGATAACGGAACTCTCGCGGCTCCTGCCGCACACGTGTAGTTCGATGAAGAGGAAGAGAGGCACGCTCCTGCGCCCTCTCAGGATAGGAGTCTGGGATTTCAGAAAAGGAGAGGCACGCTCCTGCGTCCTCTCGGGGCTGGAATCCTGGAACAGTAAAGCCAAGCACCCGTGTCAGGTAGGGGAGGCTCTTTAATAGCCACCTCCCTTCACCACCTGACGTGCTGTGACCAATACCGGTGGACAGGGAAAAAAAAGGTTAAAAGACAGAAAGTGAATAGCACGAATCGGACGTGAGAAGGGGAAAGTGGTAACACAATGGGTCCCTGGTTGTGATGGCTGGCTCACTGGCGGCGGTGGGTAGGGGGGTGGAGGTTTCCGGTGTTGGTTTGCTGAAGTTGTCGTAGAGGACCTTGATCTTCAGATGGAAGTAGGAGCTGAGCTTGTCGCAGAGTTCCTGGGAGGGTGTGACGTCCGTGGCTTCGCTGGAGGGTTTTGCGAACTGCTGTATGACTTTGAACAGTTCCTTGGCGTTGGTTGCGTTGGTCTGGACTTTGTCTCTTATGAAGGTCCGTTTGGTTTCTCTTATGCGCTGGTGGTATTCTTTCAGGGCGCTCCTGTGGTTGTTCCGTGCTTCCGTGGTTTTCTGGTTTCGCCAGGTTTCCTCTAGGCGTCTGCAGGAGCGTCTGGCTTCCTGTAGTTCTGTGGTGAACCAGGCGGCCTTCGGAGGGCGCTGTTTGGCGGGGTGGCGGAGGGGTGCGAGCTTGTCGGCGCAGCAGGAGATCCAGCGGTGAAATTCTATGGCTGCGGAGTTGGTGTCGGTCGTGACGCTGGGGGGGTTTTGGAGGAGGGTGGTGTTGAGGTGTTAATGCAAGTTAAACAGCCCCTCGTCTCATTAAGCTGTGAATAAATGTGCATTTTACTGTTTACATGTGGCATGTTGGTCATTAAAGAGTGTTTGAAAATGTAAAGGTTGCACTTCATTCCATGAAGTACTGGTGCACACTAATTCTTAGCATTACGACTTTTTATTAAAGATGTGTGCTGACTGAATAATGTAGTTTTCAAAGAGAGCTCACTGAGAGCTCCATCATATTTGACACCATCCATGGGTGTAGCTATCAATAGTGCAGCAGGTGCAGTGCCACTGTGGCCAAATTCATGAGAGACCCCTTTCACCCCAATTAGTGGCTATATCGTGCTACAAAACAAGGAGATGGGGCCCCAATTTCTTTACTTGCATTGGGGCCTATGGAGCCCTGGCTATACCCTGACACCATCATGCTCAGAGGCAAGGGTGCTGGAGGACAATGCAGTGGAGAAAGAACGCTAAATCACTGCTTTTAGAAGTAAAATTCAAAACATTCCGACAGTGTACACCATGGTGAAGAGCTTAGGCCCAATGTACAATTCTATTTTACGATCGTGTTTTATAATATCACAGAGTTTGCAACCACAAAAAGGCTTTTAGGTACGCATTAGTCCCATTCTTCCAGTGACACAAGCCTTTCTGATTTTCAAAAAGGGTGATGAGACCCATGCAGAATCACAATTAAGAAAGGGCATGAAAGGAGTGCCCTTTCCTAATTGCACTTCAGTACGGCATGTATCAATGGTTTGCAACCCCAATTGCAGTCGCAAACAATTGTTCAGTTACAGACCTTGAGTTGGGTTAGTAACAGATTCACATAGGGGTGGGTGAATGATGTCAGGTAACCTCAAGGGAGTAGACATTGGTCCATGCAACCCCTGCCTTCACCCCCAAATATTTGTTAGTGCAGGACTGGTTTCTTTAAATTACATGATAGCTTTTTAAAAACAAAATTCAAGTTTGCTAATGCAAATGCTGGGATAGTTGTCTGCTGTGCCTTCCAGACCACACGCTCTATGGGGCATATTTACAAGCATAAATCACACGACTAGAAGGGGGAGAGGTAACATCCCTACTCCGACCTCCCCAATCAATAACTATAACACATCGAAAGGAGTAGGAAAGTGTCTTAAGAAAGTGGCATGTGCTCAGTGGGAAAAAAACTGCCCTCACTCACAGAAATGTGACATGCTTCATCATTGGGCTTGCTTACTAACACCCCTGCGCAGACCAATGCCTGGGGTGGAGCAAAGGGGAAGGGAAAACAATACAAACAATAAGATTTGGGATCACCGAAGAAAAGTGCAGCCAGTGAAGGCTAAAACTAGCTTGGATGTGTCCCCTCTCGAAATTTTATTCCTGGGCCATCCGGCTAGGTTTTAAAAAGTGAAGGATGGTGGTGATAGAAGTAAATTAGGATTTTTACACCCCTACTTACTGCCAATGTGTCGACATGTTTCTGCCGTTTTTGTTGTGCCCACAGTGTCGGGTCACTTCGGCATTCGTCAGGACCCTCCGGATCCCAAAATGCACCACCCTTTGATCCTGTTTCAGGTATCTATGGAATATATTCTTTCCATATCGGGTATACCTACTTCACACTCTCTCCATAATCTGTGGGAAAAGCACACATAGGGGAGAGTAATATTACTATTACATTGCTTTCTTCTCCGAAAAGCGCATATTCCCGAGTGCATTTTCCCTCCATGTTCAACATCTAAGCATCACCACACTGCCTACTGTGCCCCGTTAGCTGAAATGTAAGCACCTGGTCCAACTTGAACCATGCATTCAATATGGAATAATCTACACCCTCTGTAACACGCAGGAAACTGTTTTTCACCACCCAAAACTCCACATCAGTCAAAAAACGCCCACTCTTATTGCGCACCGAGTTTCAACAAGGTAATTGCTTGAATTAGCGAGGAGTTGGGAGTGAGCCCCTGTAGTCAAATTCTATAGGAAGATAAAATTTGTACATATTGATGTTATAAAATGGCATGATTACTAATGATCTCTCATTGGATAGAAAATAAATCAGGTAGCATTTGATTGTGCCCCCACACAATCACCAAAAACATTACTGAAGAGAAATCGTAACAGTCATTATCAGGATGAAAACGAAATCTATTGATGTTATCAGTATGTGTGGATCTATCACCATCTCCAGTCAAAATCAGTCTGGTATCAAATGCATGCTAATGGCGGTTTCTTTCGCCTCATAACTCATGTATCTTTATCTCAAACTCGTGGAGATGTATCGGCCCACGGGACCCCCACCCCTCACTCCTTACTTCATCAAGGTAGGTACACGTCTTAGAATATCTCCAACTCTTGCCGTGAAGGTGGTGAGTTCCTGTTACCCTTGTCCGCTATATCCGTTTCATTCCGGTCATGTAGGGGACGTCAAACCACGTGATTTCACTCTGCTGATGCACACCGCTCATTTGCTGTGTTCATTTCAAGTATGAGAAATAGAACTTTATCGATTTTCAACTCCTGTCTCGAAGCGCTGATCACACATAGAGACATCCAAAACCCATTGCACTAACCCTATTATGACTGGTTCCGAACACGTGTGGGACGTCTAGCATCATGATTCCGACGTAAACACACAATATGCCCCATGCTGTGTTTGTCTTGCAGCGCTGATCGCGTATTATAGACATAAGCAACACATTACAAAGACCAAATTCTTTCTAGCTCGGGAGGCAGGTTAAGTAGGGTTTAAAATTGGAAGAAAAGGGGGGAAGGATATGCAGGGGGGTAGGAGAGTTAACTTTGTCTCTATGTCCACCACTTTGGTAATGGCTCACCTGCATTTACTGCCGGGGCGACATGGATGGACACAAGGCTAAACCCCAACTTCCCTCACCCACCTCCTTCGCCCAACTAAGTCAAAGCCAAAGAGGGAAGGTGGGGAAGGAGGGAAACAAAACAAGGGAAGGAAGAAGGGGTAGACGTCCGCTGGATCTTCTGAGGGAACAGTCTTCTAGAACCCTAAAGGAGAAAGCACAAGGTGAGTACTATACATGGGTAAAAGGCAGCAGACTATGATTACCCCTCCCCTGTTTCTAAGAGATACCTTGAATGGAAGATGCCAAGTATGTGCGAGGAAACGACTCCCAGGGACGATAGAATACCCCCACTGTCTATAAGGACGGACAAGGGCCAATAGGTAATAGGACTGCAGAAGTTAGCATTTGAAACAAGAAAGGGACGATAAGATACAAACCTAGGTTAGAGACACCTTAGGAGTGGATAGGACCCTTAATCAAAAAATAAGAATGTACTCGTGCTACTCCTGCAAGTAGGGAAAACCAAAAACTCATTTCCTAAGCAGGAGGAAGCACAGGACAAAAAAAGGCAAGGGTCAAAACTTTGCAAATTGCAATAGCGAAGATCTGGAATATTTTGCAATAATGATTATTCTTTCTTTCTTTACAGCAGCCAGCAAGAGGATTACCAGAAAATAAAGAGAACCTCCAGAAGTACGCAACAAGAACACGGAACCATCAGATAAGTACTGTTCCTATTTCAAAAATAGTTCTAAACATAACCAAAAACAAAGATAATCTGAACCTTTAAAACCCTTGCCTAATTGTTGTTATTTCAGAACCAGGACGCAAAGGGTTAATCAAAACAGAAGCTCCTTCGCAACAATGTTACTCGCCGGGAAGGAGCTGCAAGTCAACAAGCCCCGGAAGAACACCTGAGGACCCAGGAAGCAGAAGCACACAACAGGAGCCAAACAACACGAACGAGAGACCGGAGAAGAAACCGAAGTTCAAGCAAGGAGTCAGGTAAGCCGGGAATCAGAATATGGTGGGAGGCCTGGTGGGATCCGTGCTGGAACGCGAAGTGCGTTGCCAGCGCGGATCCCGTCTTTAAATACCACTCAAACGCCGCCCTCGCCCGCTGACAGGGAACGGCAGGCGGGGCTCTCGTCTCCGCGCTCGTTCGCGGGCATCGCTGGATTCAGCGAGCCCCACTGAGCCCGACAGTACACCCCCCCAAGACTCCTCCCCCAACGGGCTTGGGCTTGTGCGGATAACGGCGATGAAACAAGCGAACCAAATGGGGAGCATGCACATTAGAGGCCGGTTCCCACGACCGCTCATCAGGCCCGTAACCCTTCCAGTGGATCAGGTACTGCAACCGACGACGCACCCTATGGGAGTCCTCAATATACGCCACTTCATACTCGGGACCATCATCCACCAAAACAGGGGGAAGCTGTACAGGAACAACAGTACCAGGGGCGACAGGCTTCAATAAGGACACATGAAATACAGGATGTATACGCAATGAGGCAGGCAAGTCGAGCTTCAGAGCGACAGGGTTCACCACTTTGGAAACAACATAAGGACCAATAAAGCAGGGCTTAAATTTGTTTCTACCCTTAATCTGGATGTTCCGAGTGGACAACCATACCCTGTCCCCTATAGCATAAGCAGGTGGTGGTCGACGATGCCGATCGGCTCCTCCCTTATACCTGCTCTTGGTCTCGTCTAAGGATTTCTTAGCGGAAGCATGAATATTCTGGAGACGAGACCCCAAATCCTGAGCAGCCAGAGAAGTAGAAGGTGCTAAAGGCGAAATCAGACCACAGCGAGGGTGAAACCCATAGATACAGAAAAAAGGTGAAACCCCAATTGAGACATGTTCGCTGTTGTTATATGCAAACTCCGCAGTCCACAAAACCGAGTCCCAATCCTTCTCTCCCTGTAGGAAGTGACACCACAGATATTGCTCAATAGACTGGTTGACCCTTTCTGTCTGACCATCTGTCTGAGGGTGATGAGCCGTAGAGAGTCGTACATCTATCTCCATCATGTTATTCAACCCTTTCCAAAAATGAGACACGAATAGAGGGCCCCTGTCTGATACAATGACGGAGGGTAGGCCATGAAGGCGCACTATCAGCTGGAGAAACACACAAGCTAGTTCTTTAGAAGTAGGCAATTTCTTCAAGGGTATAAAATGGGACATTTTGGATAGCATATCAACAACGACAAATATGACAGTATGCCCTTGCTTAGTAGGAGGCAGTTCTACAATAAAGTCCATAGAAATGGAATGCCATGGTGTAGGGGGTGTAGGCCGGGGAGTTAAGACACCGACTGGTACTTGGTGGGTACTTTTGCTTTGTGCGCAGACATAGCAATTTTGTATGTACAAACCGGTATCTCGATTCATGGATGGCCACCAAAAATGCCTCTTAAGCAGGGCAAGGGTTTTCTTGTGTCCAGGGTGGCCCACTAGAGCGTGTGTATGACACCAACCCATTGTTTGTGCCTGAAGAGATTGAGTAGGGAGAACTAAGCCACCTTGAACAAAGACTAAGTTGTTACTCCTGACCCCGTTGTGTTTGGTTTCGAGGTTCCTGAGTTCATCTGATTCGTGTGCAAGAGCCACTTCTTTCATAAACGATTCTTCTGAGAAGGTACCCCCTAACACTTAGAATGGGGTGGGTCTTGTGTGCTCAGCTCGTCAGGGAAGTCATAGCCAAAACGGGACAGGGTATCAGCCTTGCTGTGTTTAGTGCCAGCCTGGAACTGAATGACGTAATCAAAGTCACTAAAAAAATGGGTCCATCTCAACTGTCTCATGGATAAGGCCCTAGCGGCCTTCAAGAACTGCAGATTTCTGTGATCGGTGATGACAGTTACAGTGTGCAAAGCCCCAAGCAGGTACTGACGCCATTCTTCGAAGGCCCTTTTTATTGCCAATAACTCCCTATCCCCTACAGAGTAATTTACTTCAGCAGGCATTAGCTTATGAGAATAGTAAGCTACAGGATGTAGATGTCCTGTCTGTCTGTCTCTCTGAGACAACACTCCTCCTATAGCAACTTGGGAGGCATCTGTCTCCAATAGAAATGGCTGTGAAGTGTCAGGATGCGTCAAAACAGGGGCTGTGACAAAAGCCTATTTTAAACAGGTAAAAGCCATTTCAGCATCTGGTGTCCAGTTGAACGACATCCCCTTTTTCAAGAGTCTGTTGATGGGAGTTGTAAGAGTTGCAAATCCTTGTATGAATCGTCTATAAAAATTGGCGAAGCTCTGCACTTTCTTTACTGAACGAGGAGAGGGCCACTTAGTGATGGCAGCAACCTTTTGGGGGTCCATAGTCACCCCTTTTGCTGACAAAACAAAGCCTAAGAAGGTTACTTCAGGAACATGAAATTCACATTTGTCTATTTTCATGTAAAGGTGGTTATCTCTGAGACGGGTTAGGACACTCTTTACATGTCTGACATGTTCTTCCACAGACGAAGAGTAGATCAGGATATCATCGATGTAAGCAATGGTGTTTAAATCCAAGGTCTCTCTTAATACATCATCAATAAAGAATTGAAAAGCCGCGGGGGCGTTACGCAGCCCAAAGGGCATCACAAAGTACTCATACAGTCCAAAATTTGTTCGAAAGGCAGTCTTCCACTCATCCCCTGCTCTTACTCGAACCAAGTTATATGCATCTCTCAAATCCAACTTGGTGAATATAGAGGCCGTTTTCACTTGGTCGAGCAGAGTTTGTATCAGAGGCAAAGGATACCGATTCTTAATAGTCACGCAATTAAGGGCTCTGTAATCGATGCAACACCTAAGACCCCCTTCCCGTTTTGGTATAAAAAAAAGAGGGGAGGACGCTGCAGATCGAGAGGAGCGAATAAATCCTTTATGCAACGTCATCCAAGTGCTCCCTCAAATATGTGTTTTCTTTTTCAGTCAATGCATTTATGCGACTACACAGGATTTTGGCACTGGGTACCAGTTCTATACGACAGTCATAAGGCCGATGGGGTGGCAGAGCAGAAGCCTTCTCTTTGTCAAACACGTCTCTGAACTCTTCATAACAGTCAGGTAATATGGGTACTGTACAATCAGTACTACCAGCCACATGTTGAAATGTTGTAGAAGACACCAGACAGTGGTTCTTACAATACTCTGAAGCGAAAACTATGGTATGGTCTTCCCAGTTAATGTCAGGGTTGTGTTTCATCAACCAAGGAAGACCAATGATGGCCTGGAACTGTGGTGAGGAGATAATATCGAAATGAATAGTTTCATGGTGTTGGTCTAAAAGGAGCACGTCTAACTGTGTGGTGGTATGAGTAATAGGCCCAGACTTCATATGACTTCCGTCAATGGTCTTAACTATGTCCACAGTACTCTTTGGTTTCATAGGAATATGCATGTTCTCTACCCAGGCTGAATCAATAAAGTTCCCAGTGGCACCTGAATCAAGCATGAGTTGTACGTCTATGCTTTGATCACCCCAAATGAGCTGATCTGAGAGGAAAAAAAGCTGTAGAGGATAAGAAGTAGGTCCTAACCCTACCAAGTGGGAGACCAGTAAGCCTGCTTCACCCGAGCGATTCGTCTCCACCATGCTCAGGCGAATCAGTTTCCCGACTCCATGCGTTTTTGGGTTTTAACTCAGCAAACCCTCAAAAAGTGACCTGATTTGCCACAGTAAAGACACAAATTGTTAGCCCGTCGTCTCTGCCTCTCTTCCTTACTCAGGGGCCCTTTAATACTACCTATTTGCATGGGTTCTGAATCCTCAACGGGTTTGTCCATTTCTGGTTTCCTTTCTCTAACAGCAAGATACTTGGTTTCAGTACGTCCTTTCTCCATTTTTCTCTCATGCAAGCGGTGATCCAATTTTACGACCAAATCAATTAATGCATCATAGGTTTCGGGAGGATCAACCACTTGTGCCAACATATCTTTTAGTTCGTCTCTTAAGCCTTTATAAAAGTGAGCACCACGTTTGACTTCCGGCCAACCGGCTTCGGCCACCAATCTGTTAAAACAGGAAATGTAAGACATAAGATCCTTAGATCCTTGTTTAAGGTTCAACAACTCAGTAGCCACAGACTGCATGAATGAATGTCTGTTGAATAAACGCCTTAAATCCTCTTTGAAGGCTCAGTAATCATATAACAGAGGATCGTTTCTGTCCACTAAGGGGATTGACCAATTGGCGGCTGTACCCCCCAAGTACGATAAAACAAAAGCCACCTTGGATTGTTCGGTGGGGAAGCAGGAAGCTTTGCACATAAAGTGCAATTGTCACTGATTGATAAAAGTGGCACACTTAGCTGGGTCACCCATGAATATTTCTGGGGGTGCTAAAGGGATAGAAGAAGGTGTCGTGATGTGATACACTGGAGGGTTGGTGCTCGAAGGGGGAGGAGATGAGGCAAACGTGGTAGCATAAGAGCCTGTAGGCAGGTCAGAAGGGTGCACAGTCTGAGAGGCTTGCTGTAGTGCATCGACTCTAAGAGACAGGGCCTGGGTTTCTTTATGTAGGTTCCCTATCATACTCGCCACATCTGCTAATGTTATTGGATGTTCCTCCATGACCCCCGGGCAGCAAAGTAAAACGTGGGCTTCGCGTTCTGTAATGGCTCACCTGAATTTACTGCAGGGGCAACATGGAGGACATGAGGCTAAACACCAACTTCCCTCACCAACCTCCTTCGCCCAACTAAGTCAAAGCCAAAAAGGGAAGGTGGGGAAGGAGGGAAACAAAACAAGGGAAGGAAGAAGGGGTAGACGTCCGCTGGATCTTCTGAGGAACAGTCTTCTAGAACCCTAAAGGAGAAAGCACAAGGTGAGTACTATACATGGGTAAAAGGCAGCAGACTATGATTACCCCTCCCCTGTTTCTAAGAGATACCTTTGATGGAAGATGCCAAGTATGTGCGAGGAAACGACTCCCAGGGATGATGGAATACCCCCACTGTCTATAAGGACGGACAAGGGTCAATAGGTAATAGGACTGCAGAAGTTAGCATTTGAAACAAGAAAGGGACAATAAGATACAAACCTAGGTTAGAGACACCTTAGGAGTGGACAGGACCCTTAATCAAAAAACAAGAATGTACCCGTTACTCCTGCAAGTATGGGAAAACCAAAAACTCATTTACCTAAGCAGGAGGAAGAACGGGACAAAAAAAAAGACAAAAAAAAGGCAAGGGTCAAACTATGCAAATTGCAATAGCGAAGATCTGGAATATTTCGCAATAATGATTATACTTTCTTTTCTTTACAGCAGCCAGCAAGAGGATTGCCAGAAAATAAAGAGAACCTCCAGAAGTACGCAACAAGAACACGGAACCATCAGATAAGTACCGTTCCTATTTCAAAAATAGTTCTCAACATAACCAAAAACAAAGATAATCTGATCCTTTAAAACCCTTGCCTAATTCTTGTTAATTCAGAACCAGGACGCAAAGGGTTAATCAAAACAGAAGCTCCTTTGCAACAATGTTACCCGCCGGGAAGGAGCAGCAAGTCAACAAGCCCCGGAAGAACACCCGAGGACCCAGGAAGCAGAAGAACACAACAGGAGCCAAACAACACGAACGAGAGACCGGAGAAGAAACCGAAGGTCAAGCAAGGAGTCAGGTAAGCCGGGAATCAGAATATGGTGGGAGGCCTGGCGGGATCCATGCTGGAACGCGAAGCACGTTGCCAGCGCGGATCCCGTCTTTAAATACCAGTCAAGAGCCGCCCTCGCCCGCTGGCAGGGAATGGCGGGCGGGGCTCTCATCTCCGCGCTCGAGCGTGGGCGTCGCTGGATTCAGCGCGCCCCACTGAGCCCGACACTTTGGAAGTGAAGTCCTCCACTATGTGAACTATCAGTATATAGATACTTATTTTCCATTTCCTGGAATACAAATGCTCTTTAACAATATGCCAAAGAACATCTAAGTAATATCAAGTGTTGAGATGCCGTCCATACTAAAGGTTCACTATTAATATTAAGTCCACTCCATCTACCAGAATAAAATTCGGTGTTTGCTAAACTAGCATGGTTAGTTGTTTTTGTTTCTTATATTCATACAGTACCCTCTGAATGGGAGACCCATGGGGCTCTGAAGCCTATATGTAATAGAAAGTCGAGAAATACGATAACATGGTCTTCCTCATTTGTTCAGGGCATTCCATGGAATATCATCATTCAGCCGCACCACATGGCTTTGTAGACGACACACCCACTTCTGTTCCCTCAGTAGAAGTAATCTCTTTCTATCAACTGTAGAAGGATAGATTTGCAGTTTATCCAAGACTGTCCAGGATAGGTTGTTTATTGTATGGTGTTCCTCTAGGTAGTGTGTTGTGAACCTCGTGTTGGATTTGTGGCATCTAATGGTACTTCTGTGTTCCATGATGCGTACTTTTACCTTCCTTGTTGTCATGCCTATGTATTATTTATTGCATGGGCAAGTTATCATATGGATTACATTTTCCGAGTTGCAGTTCGTATGGACCCTCTGCTCCCATGGGCTTATTGTTTGTATTGTTTTCCCTTCCCCCTTGCTCCTCTGCGCAGGGGTGTTAGTAAGCAAGCCCAATGATGAAGCATGTCACAGTTTTGTGAGTGAGGGCAGTTTTTTCCCACTGAGCACGTGCCACTTTCTTAAGACACTTTCCTACTCCTTTCGGTGTGTTATAGCATATTTACAGGCCCCTATCGCCACCACAACGTCACTTTCCACAAAGTTGTCGTGGCGATAGGGGCTTCGCCTTCTTTACAAGGCAGTGATACTTAGCGTGAACGGTGAGGGCAATGGGTGTTGCTGTGGGTGTTCCACCGCAACACCCATTGATTTTGGCGCTGCCCCACATTTACAAGCTTAGCGTAAATATGGGGCAGCACCAAAATTAAGACCAGGGAATACCTGGTCTTACACTGTCGCAACGAGGAGAAATGTTTAATTTCTCCTTGTTTTTGCTGTTTCCATGTGTGCTGCATTGCGTAGCACACATGGAAACAGCAAAACACCAATGATTGCTTATGTGCAGGAAGGTGTGCTTTCCTCCACATAAACAATTTTTTAAAATGACGTGTTGCAAGTTCTATGTGTGCTGCATTAAGCAGCACACATAGAAGTTACAAAACGCCAGTTAAAGATTGTTATGTGCAGGAAGGGACACATTCCTGCACATAAACAATCACTTCCCTCAACGCAGGTACCCTTGCACTATGGTGCAAGGGTGCCTGCGTTGGTGCTAGGTAACTAAATTTAGCGCCAGCGTAAGGGGAAACGCAGGGCTGCACCATATTCTTGTAAATATGGTGCAGTCCTGCGTTTCAAAAGTGACGGAGCATGTTGTTAGCCTTCTAGGCTTAACGACATGCTTTGCCACTTTCCCTGTAAATATGCCCCTATGTTTGTTAGCAATCACAGGGGGTAGTAAATAGAGACCTGCCTAATTAATATTCATGAGACAGGTCATTCTGATAACCCCTGTGACTGAAGATTTTGCAATGCAACCTACTGATACATAGGCCATTTCAAAGATGTGTCAGGGCAAGTCTTGATTGTATTCGATTTCTTGCGGAAAAAATTCCAAAGACAAATTTATCTTTTTTTCTTTTTTTACTGAAATTTTCTCCTAGGTGAGCGGCACCAAGTAACAGCCAACACGTGTTTCGCCCCTTGACATGGCCATCCGGCCTGGGGCTTCTCAGGGCTGTATAATATAAGTGACATAAACATGCAGTATTTACAGTGTTAAATAGTGGTGGTGATAAAACCATTGGTATGTTGAAAGGCATGCCGTGCAGTATTTATAGTGTTCAAACCATTCCATAAGGCATTAATTGTATCACAACGTATGGTTTTTACAGGATGTTCATACCAATAATCATACGTACATTTGGTAAGTAATGAATTTTAAAGGTTACCAGAAAGGAAAGGCCGCATAGAAGTATAGGCCAATAATGGAGAAATGTTATAAAACATGAGTAAGATTGAAAGGATGGACAAAAGATGAACATACATAGATGAAGAAAAAAGTTAGAAGGCAAGCGGAAAGTGAATAAGGTGGGGAATGTCAATAGTCATAGAGTAAAGTGAAGTAAAGGTAGCGTGTTGAGATTAGCACGTTTACCGTAAAAAGATAATGATAGGCACGAAATCGGTCCTGGTTGTCTGGTTATAAAGTCTTTGAATCTGTGGGAAAGGATTCAACGGACACCAGGTGGATTAGTTGCTGGTATCATTTACGAGGCCACGTCATGGAGAGCGGAATCTAAACAGAAGCCCTGAATGGAAACTTACTTGGTGACAAAATGAGAAGGGCTGACTGGACTTTATAACCAGACAACCAGGACCGATTTCGTGCCTATCATTATCTTTTTACGGTAAACGTGCTAATCTCAACACGCTACCTTTACTTCACTTTACTCTCGATACCCCTTATTTTATTTTATACTCTATTTAATTGTTTCCCCACACGCTCGTTTTTTTCCTTTTAAAGACTAACGCTTGTGCATATTAGCTTTACCGTCAGCACGCTTTTACAGCATAGCTCTCCTTGAAATTTCATAGCACACGAGACCTAGAAGATATGACCGATTTACTTCATATAAGTTAGCACCTGGGTCCATCCATTTATATCACACAGTGCTGTTCATGGCTTTTTTCCTAATTGTTACCCTTTCTCCTTACCCCTTCCTCTGCCCTGATTCCGGATCATGTCCTATGAATTCCATGGTAAATTACACTTTTTTATATTATTGCGTTACTTTAATTCGTAACGGCCGTGCTATGAATGTATATGTTTCCATACATATGTGTACTTTAACATCATATGGCAATCTATGTATTTCACTTCATCAATATGCTCTCTATGTTGTTCTCACGCAATACTGAATGCATGAAATGTACCTCTGTTGTCCTTCACTTCTTATCTCCTCCAATGTGTCTGCATTGTGCTTGATTTCCATGGTACATGCACTTGGTATTTTCATATTCTTATGTGTCTTTCTTTTTCATTAATTTATGACTATGGACATTTCCTGTTTTATTTATTTTTCTTTTATTTTTTGACTCTTTCCCCCAACCTCACATTTTCATAAACACTGTTCTTCCTCAAATCTTTCTTTATGTACTGTTGCCTTCCCCTAATCTTTATCAAATTCATGTGTCTTTTTTGCGTTTGATTATTGCGGTTTATGGAAATTTACTTTGATGTGCTTGTCTTTTGTTTTACACTATGACTATTGACATTCCCCACCTTATTCACTTTCCGCTTGCCTTCTAACTTTTTTCTTCATCTATGTATGTTCATCTTTTGTCCATCCTTTCAATCTTACTCATGTTTTATAACATTTCTCCATTATTGGCCTATACTTCTATGCGGCCTTTCCTTTCTGGTAACCTTTCAAATTCATTACTTACCGAATGTACGTATGATTATTGGTATGAACATCCTGTAAAAACCATACGTTGTGATACAATTAATGCCTTATGGAATGGTTTGAACACTATAAATACTGCACGGCATGCCTTTCAACATACCAATGGTTTTATCACCACCACTATTTAACACTGTAAATACTGCATGTTTATGTCACTTATATTATACAGCCCTGAGGAAGCCCCAGGCCGGATGGCCATTTCAAGGGGCGAAACACGTGTTGGCTGTTACTTGGTGCCGCTCACCTAGGAGAAAATATCAGTAAAAAAAGAAAAAAAGATAAATTTGTCTTTGGAATTTTTTCCGCAAGAAATCAAATACAATCAAGACTTGTCCTGACACATCTTTGGAACTCTCATATCGCGAGTGGGACAAGGGGTTTCCCACTGTTAAGGACACAAGTATTACTTATATTATACTCAATAATACGGTTATGAAGGGATTGGGACCTTTTTCTTCTTCCCTTTTTGACTCTGATACATAGGCCATATCGCATAATAAGAGACAGATCATGAAAACTCAGCGCACAATTTGCAACTACCCTTTCCAAACTGCTTCTTAATACATCTGGCCTTTTGTCCTTTTAGTATTTTTCACAGATGCAAGCAAGTACTAGAATGCATCTGCTGACTGAGATGTGCCAGGGCGGCAGATAGAGCAAATGTATGGCATCATCTTCTCGGACTCATGGCCGGTCTCATAGCCAATAGACAGTTGGGAGGTAACTGTATACACCGTCATTTATGGAGTAAGTGCAAATTCCTGTTGGGAGAAGCAAAATAACCTGAATCATTCTACACCTATTATGAAGTTAATTCTGCTTTTCTTGTCTTCTCTGGAGAAGTATCCTGCAATGGAGAGGTTGACACTTCTTTACCACCCAACTCTAAATTAGGCCCCCAGACTCTCAATTAGAATAAACAATCTCTTTTTTTTCTTTGTTGTGTGAGTGTGCTGTTTCTTTTGGGTTGTGTTTTTATTTTTGGGGATTGAGGCATTGCATTAATTAGTGGGTGTCAGGGGTAGCTGCTGCTATCCCTGGCTCAGGGGTCGTAAATGAAGTAGCATGACCAGTTGTACAACACTACAACGCAGGTAAAGATATCGTATGCCTTTACCACGCATTTTTTACCACCCATGTTTTTACCATAAACATGCTTTTACAATGCATACAATTACCACACATTGGGCCATATGTACAATGAAGTGGAGGAGAGAGGCTTTAGCCTTCCTGGCTTAACGCCTCTCTCCTCCACTTCTGAAACGCAAGGCTACACCATATTTACAAGAATGTGGTGCAGCCTTGCAATTCCCCCTGCGATGGCGCCAAGTTTTGCAACTTAGCGCCAATGCAGGGCACCCTCGCACCAGAGTGCAAGGCTGTCTGCGTGCAGGTGAAGATTGTTTATGTGTAGGATGGTGTCCCTTCCTGCATATAAACAATCCTAGAAATGCCATTCTGTCACTTTCATGCATGCTGCTTCCTGCAGCACACATGAAAGTGACAAAATGGCATTTTTTAAAAAGTTTGTGTGAGAAGTTGGCCTGGCATATGCTGTCCACTAATTATAGTGGGCACCTTGCACCAGTCCAAATCGACTCTTATGGTAGATAGGTTTAAGACAACCTTTTAAAGAAAGCTATCCTAGTGGTAGCTGTGGAGAGCAGCCTTCAGGCTAAGTCTCGGAGGAATGTAAAGCAGCTTGTTTTACCATATAATCTCTTGAATCACCAAATGAAAAGACACCACACAGGTATATATATCAAATATATATGTATTTATTTCTAAATAACTCTCTACTAATCTCTTTATGAGATTAGAAGACAAACATATGCACAAATCAACGTTTCACAATAAGTTAAGCACAAAATATGGCTGGGGCCCTAGGGGCGTACCAGACCATATACTAAGTAAGAGACTTAGGGACAACGACTTGCAGGGAGACAAGGCCTAGGGCCTTCAGAAGTGCAGGGGCCTCACGAAACCACCCAAGGCAGGTAAGTAAAGGACCCACGGGGGACGCGTGCAGTGTAGATACACAGGCGCGGATCGCCGTTGACTTCAATGGGGCAAGTCGCGGTTGGAAATAAAGAGTTTTAGGATACTTCGGGAGAACCTACAAGCAAGTCACTTACAGGGTAAGTAGTTCTAGGGCCCACACCCACAGGAGCACCGTAGTGCTGGAGTTACCTCACCCAGGGAAGCCGGGTGCACAGGTGTCCTTTGGTGTCGGGTCGCGGCGTCGTTTTCAATGGCGAACAAAGAAGACTTGCTGCTTGCGGGAGCTGAAGAAGTGTCCGGTGGAATCCAAGCCTGGATTCTGAAGAAGGATGACCTGAAAGCAGAGGGGACAGTGTTCAAAGTCACTTGGCAGTGACCCGGGGCAAGGAAGATGGATGCCCACCGTCGTCGGTCGCTTCAGGTCGGTTGCGGGTGCCTTGACTCTTCAGCCACGTGGTCCAGGAGGCGTCGACGACGACCAGGAGCTGGATTCGGTGTGTCCCTCGACGTCTGCAGCTGACTGCGGTGTCGGCAACTCGATCGGAGCCAACAAGCCTTGGCAGCAGCAAGTCTCGGGGAGATGAAGAAAAGTTGATGGCGCAGACCAGCAAGGTCTGTGGAACTCACCCAGCGAGGGTAAGTCAGGGCAGGCCTGGAGCAACCAGGGGAGCCCTGTGGTTTCTTTAAAAAGTCTTCTGGGGACCCACAAGCCAGCGGGCAAGGGATCGCGAAGACACCTCGGGCGGAATCACTCAACAGGGGCCCACGGTCACTCGGGACGGTGTAGGCCTCTGATCTTCGGAGGGATTCCTGCTGGAGGTCGGGACCACACGTGGTCCAAAGCACAAGTTCGTAGAACGTTGTGAAGGGGTTGCACTCGACAATAGTGCACGGTACCCAGGGGTCGCGGTTCCTCGTTACTCGTGGGGTCCACTTGCCTCAGCTTCGCTGGGGACTCACGATGGCCTGGGAGAGGTCAGGAAATCCACTTCCTGGGCTGCAGGGACTTCGGACTCCGGCGGGAGCGGCGTAGTTTGCGACCGTCGTTGTCGTTTTTGGTGCCTGCCAAGCAGGGGAGTCACTCCTTGACTCCAAGGGAGATTCTTCTGTCTTCCAAAGGTAGTGGAACGTCGAAGGGCCAGGATTCTTCTGTAGAGCGTCGTCCAGGGGTTATCTGCTTTGCAATGGCAAGGTTCCCCCTCTTATACTAAAAAGAGGGGATGGACTAGCTCTATGACCCCACCTATGGGAGGGTCAAGGGAGGGGGTGGCTACACCCACTTCCCTTTGTCCAGTTTCGTGCCAGAGCAGGGGCAGGTAGCCCCTGAGCTGGTTTGAACTGGCATATGCACAGAGGAGCCTTCTGCTCCCCCAGTGCAGGACTTCAAAGCACTCTAAGAGTGCACCCACCCAGCCCCAATACACTAAACCCTGTCTGGAAGGTGGTTACACCTCCCTGTGACAGGATGCCTATTGTTGGGCTTCCTCCACTGTGAGTTTCGGTCATCAGCAGGAGGGCAGCCCAGTGTCTGTGACTGGTGGCATCCATTTTGTGATGCCAGGGCTCTTTAGGATTCTACCGCGTTTCCACAGCAGGCACATGTCTTATCCCTCTAGAAGGGTGGAATGCTACCCCCGCCGCCAAGATTGGCGGGGGGGTAGTATTCCAAGATGTTTGACACCAAACACGACATGTTTTGATGCAGCCATTCCAAAGTTAGCATTTACCGCGAGGATATAATGCACTTAAGAGTATATGGTTTAACCGCATCCACAAACAGCACCAGAGAATGGACTCTGAGAACTGCAGAGGGGCCCTGCTCATGCAGAGGCACCCCCTCACATAGAAGCCAAGCACCCTGCCCTCAGGATTGATAGGGCCTGCCTTAGGGGTGACTGATAGGTTTATATGTGTGTGCAGGAGAGATATAGGAAACCTATATCTCAGTGAGGGGTGCTAGCACCACCTCACCCAGGCTGCAGTAGCAGGCCTGTGGTGTCAGATTTAGACTGCTTCCCAGGGGTGGCATAACATATGCTGCAGCCCCTGGGAGGCCTGTGAAGTACCTATGCCCTTGGTACCTAAGGTACCATATACTAGGGACTCATAAGGCACCACAGTATCCAATCACTAGTGCACCTAGAGTGCACTCCATGTCGTTTAGAGAGAACAGAGAGGCTGGGGCCCTGATTGGCAGGGACCCAGCCAGACTATAGCCAGAAACCAGTGCTAACATCAGAAAAAAAGTGGGGGCAACATAAGAGGCAGATCCTACTCTCCTACACAACCCCCCCAAACGTAGGGACACTAAACTAACCTTGACCAGTTGAGTCTTCGTGTTCAAAGTGGAAATACCTTGAGAGTCCATCTGCATTGGCATGTTGGGTCCCAGGCCTATGTTCCACTGTATAGTCCATCCCCTGTAGGGAAATGGACCACCTCAAAAGTTTTGGGTTTTCACCTTTCATCTGCTTTAGCCATAGGAGGGGCTTGTGGTCAGTCTGAACTATGAAGTGAGTGCCAAACAAGTATGGCCTCAGCTTCTTCAGGGCCCAAACCACAGCAAAGGCCTCCTCTCTATAGCTGACCAACGTTTCTCTCTAGGGGTCAGCCTTCTGCTAATAAAAGCTACTGGCTGGTCTTGACCTTCATCATTCAGTTGAGACAGTACAGCTCCCACACCCAGCTCAGAAGCATCTGTTTGGACAATGAACTTTTTGGTGTAGTCTGGACTCTGTAAGATGGGGGCAGTGCACATGGCCTGCTTTAGGTCTTCAAATGCCTTTTGACAGCTAGCTGTCCACTGAACCTTTTTTGGCATTTTCTTAGAGGTAAGATCATTCAAGGGGGTCACTATAGATCCATATCCCTTGACAAACCTCCTATAGTACCCAGTCAGGCCTAAGAAGGCTCTCACCTGTGTCTGGGTGGTTGGAGCA
Source organism: Calotriton arnoldi (assembly GCA_963921515.1). Classification (NCBI taxonomy): domain Eukaryota; kingdom Metazoa; phylum Chordata; class Amphibia; order Caudata; family Salamandridae; genus Calotriton; species Calotriton arnoldi. Next base: position 61,373 of record CAWUFW010015526.1, read on the forward strand.
ACCCATTCCATTATGGTTTGGATTTTGCTCTGTAAAGGCTGAACCTGGCCTCCACCTACAAGGTGGCCCAGGTACACAACCTGACTCTGCCCTATCTGGCACTTGGTGGCCTTGATAGTGAGGCCTGCTTTCTGCAGAGCCTCCAAAACATTCCTGAGGTGGACCAGGTGATCCTGCCAGGAGGAACTAAAGACAGCAATATCATCTAGATAAGCTGAGCAATAAGTTTCCAACCCTGCCAGAACTTTATTCACCAACCTCTGAAAAGTGGCAGGTGCATTTTTCAATCCAAAGGGCATCACCACAAAGTGGTAGTGCCCACCAGGGGTCGAAAATGCTGTTTTGGCTTTTGCATCATCAGCTAATCTGATTTGCCAGTAGCCAGCTGTTAGGTCAAATGTGCTTAGATACTTGGCTGAGGCCAAAGTATCAATCAGCTCATCTGCCCTTGGTATGGGATAGGCATCAGTCCTAGTGACTGCATTGAGGCCTCTGTAGTCTACACAAAACCTCATTTCTTTCTTACCACCCTGGGTATGAGGCTTGGGTACCAGGACTACTGGGCTAGCCCAAGGGCTATCTGAAGGCTCAATCACGCCTAACTCCAACATTTTCTGGACTTCAGTCCTGATACAGTCCCTGACATGGTCAGGTTGCCTGTAGATTTTATTCTTGACAGGCAGACTGTCCCCAGTGTCCACCTCATGGGTGCACCAGGTAGTCTGACTAGGGGTCAGGCTAAACATATGTCTAAACTGTTGCAGAACTTGTCTGCACTCAGTTTGCTGATGGTCAGTGAGGCTGCTTGCCAAAGCAACACCATCTACTGACCCATCATCAGGGTTCTGAGAGAGCAGGTCAGGGAGAGGGTCACTCTCCTCCTCCTGGTCCTCATCAGTTGCCATGAGCAAGCCCATGTCAGCCCTGTCAACATATGGCTTTAATCTGTTGACATGAAGCACCCTTAGGGGGCTCCTGGGAGTTCCAAGATTCACCAGATAGGTGACTTCTCCCTTCTGTTCAACTATTGTATGGGGGCCACTCCATTTGTCCTGGAGGGCTGCTGGGGCCACAGGCTCCAACACCCACACTTTCTGTCCTGGCTGGTATACAGTCAGCACAGCTCTTTGGTCATGCCAAGCTTTTTGCAATTCTTGGCTGGCCTCCAGGTTTTTGGTTGCCTTTTTCATGTACTCTGCCATCCGGGAGCGGAGACCAAGTACATAGTCCATCACATCTTGTTTGGGGGCTTGAGAGGTAACTCCCAGCCCTCTTTTACCAAACATAGTGGACCTCTCACAGGATGCCCAAACAGAAGCTCAAATGGGCTGTAGCCAACCCCCTTCTGTGGAACCTCTCTGTATGCAAACAAAAGGCAAGGAAGAAGAAGGTCCCATTTCCGCCTAAGCTTCTCTGGGAGTCCCTTAATCATTCCTTTCAAGGTCTTGTTGAAGCGTTCAACTAAACCATTGCATTGTGGGTGATAGGGGGTGGTGAACTTATAAGTTACACCACACTCCTTCCACATTGCTTTCAGATATCCTGACATGAAGTTGGTACCTCTGTCAGAAATGACCTCCTTTGGGAAACCCACTCTGGAGAAAACTCCAATGAGGGCTCTTGCCACCACAGGTGCTGTGGTGGTCCTCAGGGGAATTGCCTCTGGGTACCTGGTGGCATGATCCACTACCACCAGGATAAATCTGTGCCCAGATGCAGTCTGAGGGTCAAGGGGACCAACAATGTCAATCCCTACCCTTTCAAAGGGTACCCCCACCACAGGTAGTGGTATCAGGGGGCCTTTGTTGTGCCACCTGCCTTACCACTGGCTTGGCAAGTGACACAGGAGCGACAAAACTCCTTTGTGTCCTCTGACATATGTGGCCAATGAAAATGTGGAACAAGCCTGTCCCAGGTCTTGTTTTGGCCCAAGTGTCCTGCCAAAGGGATATCATGTGCTAAGGTCAAGAGGAACCCCTAAACTTCTGAGGTATTACCAACCTCCTGGTGGCTCCAGGGGCTGGGTCTCTACCCTCAGAATATAGGAGTCCCTCATCCCAATAAACTTTATGGGACCCACTAGCACTCCCAGCAGCCTCAGCAGCAGCCTGCTGTCTGAGGGGTTCAAGAGAGGGGCAGCACTGTTGCTCCTTACTCAGATCTTCCCTAGAAGGGCCCCCTGCCCCCAAGAACTCAACCTGGTCAGGTTCAAGTCCCTCTGGGGCAGTTCCTTCTTCAGGTTCTGCTTCACCTCCCTCTGGAAGTGAATCCTTGATCTGAGACAGAGGGGAAGGCACTGCCTTAACCCTACTGCTCCTCCTCTTGGGAAGCATCTGGTCCATTGTTCCAGGATCCAGAGCTGGTTCAGTGTCATGCATTCTTGCTTGTGACCTGGTCACAGCAAATACCTCTGCAGGGATGCCCAACATCTCAGCATGAGTCCATAACTCTACTTCAGACCAGGCTGAAGTCTCTAGATCATTGCCCAATAGACATTCTACAGGGAGGTCTGCACTGACTACAACCTTCTTGAGGCCAGTTACCCCTCCCCAGGAGAAATTCACAACTGCCAGACTATGGTTGGTCTGGACATTGCTTGCATTGGTCACCTGGTACATTTCACCCAGGATGATCTGTCCAGGGTCCACTAGGTCCTCTGCCACCATGGTGACACTAGCACCTGTGTCCCTAAATGCCAAAGCCTGTTTGCCATTTATCAAAGGCTGCTGTTTGTACTTGCCCAGATTACTGGGGCTTACTAGGAAGGACATATCAATGTTTCCCTCACAAATCAGCATTGCCTGAGTGGTCACTCTGACTAGGTCAGAATCCACTTCAGAACCCAGGGTCAACCCTACTACACCCTTATTCTGCGTACCACCTCCACCAGTAGCTGAGCTAGGGGGCACAGTTGCCTTAGGGGCAGGAGTGGTGGTGGTTTGGTCTTTGGACTTGGTACAATCAGAAGTCCAGTGCCCTTTCTGTTTACAGAATTTGCACCAGGGCTTCTTTTGGCCTTTTCCCTTGTTGGACTGTGACTCCCCACCAGATGCAGATTTTTGGGGCCCTTGTGAAGACTTCTGGTCTTTTGACTTATCCCCACCTTTCTCAGAGCCTTTAGGATCTTGCTTCTTAGTGTCACCCCCTTGGTTCTGGGTTTTCTGCCTCACCCTGGTTCTGACCCATTTGTCTGCCTTCTTTCCCAATTCTTGGGGAGAGGTCAGATCAGAGTCCACCAGGTACTGATGCAACAACTGGTTCTGGCAATTATTTAGGATCTGTTCTCTCATCATCAGATTATACAATCCCTTGAAATCAGTAACCCTACTGCCAACCAGCCAACCCTCTAGAGCCTTGGTTGCACAATCAACAAAGTCAGTCCAGTCCTGAGTCTGTGCCTTCTGGGTATCTCTGAACTTCAACCTGTACTGCTCAGTGGTTAAGCCAAACCCATCTATCAGTGCACTCTTCAGGACCTCATAATCATCAGCATCCTCCTCTCTAACAGTGAGGAGCTTGTCTCTTCCTTTATCTGAAAAGGAGAGCCACAAGATTGCTGCCCACTGCTTTTGGGGGACCTGCTGTACTCTACAGGCCCTCTCCATAGCAGTTATCCACTTGTGGATATCATCCCCACTCTGGTAGGGAGGAACAACCTTGCTCAGGTTCCTATGGTCAGGAATATATTCTCTGCCTCTAGGGACACTGTTGCTGCCACCAGGGGGTTCTAACCCCTCTTTTCTAGAAGCTCTCTGGATCTCCAGGGCTTCCCTATCCAGTGCCAACTGCTTGGTTCTGAGGGCCACTCTGGCTTCCTCATACTGGAGCAGTTTGCACCTTCTCTCAGAGGAGGTCTCTCTTAAGGAAAAGTATGAGCTCCTCTGCTGGACAAATTCTCTGCCAGAGTGATAAGAGTGGTCAGATTCCCTGGAAGGGGATCTGTGCCTCTCCTCCTCTCTGTCAGTTCTCTTAGGGAGAATTCCTCTGTCCTTTTCAGGCCCCTTGGAGCCTGGCCCTTCAATCACAGAATCTTGGTCATTCTGATTTTCATCATCTGACCCAGATACTATGACTGACCCACCCACTGATTCAAACCCTTTAGCTCCTAGAGCCAATCTAAGGTCATCTGCTGTCAGCAGATCTATCAGGTGTAGTGTTGAGGGACTCTGTCCTAGTCTCAGGTGTCTGTCAACACACATGGCTCTCAAGTCAGAGAAAGCCATGTCCTTATACTGAGGCTGAGTGGATCCACTGGGTCCACCCTTTAAGGACATTCTAGTGTTGTGCAGTGTTGTACTACCTACACTAGTTTGTGGCCTACTGATCCTAGCTTGAGCTGTGGAAAGGGTGTGCTATCCCTTGGCACACAGCTCTAAGTTCAGTAGAACTTATTGATACTAAGCTTGACTTTATATGTACCTTGAGTACCTATAATGGTTTTCAGTTAGTAATTCAAATAGAGATTTTCTGGTAAAACAATGGCAAGCTGGAATCCCACACGCTGCCCACCAATGTGAGAAGTTGGCCTGGTATATGCTGTCCACTAATTATAGTGGACACCTTGCACCAGGGCAAATCGACTCTTATGGTAGATAGGTTTAAGACAACCTTTTAAAGAAAGCTATCCTAGTGGTAGCTGTGGAGAGCAGCCTTCAGGCTAAGTCTCGGAGGAATGTAAAGCAGCTTGTTTTACCATATAATCTCTTGAATCACCAAATGAAAAGACACCACACAGGTATATATATCAAATATATATGTATTTATTTCTAAATAACTCTCTACTAATCTCTTTATGAGATTAGAAGACAAACATATGCACAAATCAACGTTTCACAATAAGTTAAGCACAAAATATGGCTGGGGCCCTAGGGGCGTACCAGACCATATACTAAGTAAGAGACTTAGGGACAACGACTTGCAGGGAGACAAGGCCTAGGGCCTTCAGAAGTGCAGGGGCCTCACGAAACCACCCAAGGCAGGTAAGTAAAGGACCCACGGGGGACGCGTGCAGTGTAGATACACAGGCGCGGATCGCCGTTGACTTCAATGGGGCAAGTCGCGGTTGGAAATAAAGAGTTTTAGGATACTTCGGGAGAACCTACAAGCAAGTCACTTACAGGGTAAGTAGTTCTAGGGCCCACACCCACAGGAGCACCGTAGTGCTGGAGTTACCTCACCCAGGGAAGCCGGGTGCACAGGTGTCCTTTGGTGTCGGGTCGCGGCGTCGTTTTCAATGGCGAACAAAGAAGACTTGCTGCTTGCGGGAGCTGAAGAAGTGTCCGGTGGAATCCAAGCCTGGATTCTGAAGAAGGATGACCTGAAAGCAGAGGGGACAGTGTTCAAAGTCACTTGGCAGTGACCCGGGGCAAGGAAGATGGATGCCCACCGTCGTCGGTCGCTTCAGGTCGGTTGCGGGTGCCTTGACTCTTCAGCCACGTGGTCCAGGAGGCGTCGACGACGACCAGGAGCTGGATTCGGTGTGTCCCTCGACGTCTGCAGCTGACTGCGGTGTCGGCAACTCGATCGGAGCCAACAAGCCTTGGCAGCAGCAAGTCTCGGGGAGATGAAGAAAAGTCGATGGCGCAGACCAGCAAGGTCTGTGGAACTCACCCAGCGAGGGTAAGTCAGGGCAGGCCTGGAGCAACCAGGGAGCCCTTTGGTTTCTTTAAGAAGTCTTCTGGGGACCCACAAGCCGGCGGGCAAGGGATCGCAAAGACACCTCGGGCGGAATCACTCAACAGGGGCCCACGGTCACTCGGGACGGTGTAGGCCTCTGATCTTCGGAGGGATTCCTGCTGGAGGTCGGAACCACACGTGGTCCAAAGCACAAGTTCGTAGAACGTTGTGAAGGGGTTGCACTCGACAATAGTGCACGGTACCCAGGGGTCGCGGTTCCTCGTTACTCGTGGGGTCCACTTGCCTCAGCTTCGCTGGGGACTCACGATGGCCTGGGAGAGGTCAGGAAATCCACTTCCTGGGCTGCAGGGACTTCGGACTCCGGCGGGAGCGGCGTAGTTTGCGACCGTCGTTGTCGTTTTTGGTGCCTGCCAAGCAGGGGAGTCACTCCTTGACTCCAAGGGAGATTCTTCTGTCTTCCAAAGGTAGTGGAACGTCGAAGGGCCAGGATTCTTCTGTAGAGCGTCATCCAGGGGTTATCTGCTTTGCAATGGCAAGGTTCCCCCTCTTATACTAAAAGAGGGGATGGACTAGCTCTATGACCCCACCTATGGGAGGGTCAAGGGAGGGGTGGCTACACCCACTTCCCTTTGTCCAGTTTCACGCCAGAGCAGGGGCAGGTAGCCCCTGAGCTGGTTTGAACTGGCATATGCACAGAGGAGCCTTCTGCTCCCCCAGTGCAGGACTTCAAAGCACTCTAAGAGTGCACCCACCCAGCCCCAATACACTAAACCCTGTCTGGAAGGTGGTTACACCTCCCTGTGACAGGATGCCTATTGTTGGGCTTCCTCCACTGTGAGTTTCGGTCATCAGCAGGAGGGCAGCCCAGTGTCTGTGACTGGTGGCATCCATTTTGTGATGCCAGGGCTCTTTAGGATTCTACCGCGTTTCCACAGCAGGCACATGTCTTATCCCTCTAGAAGGGTGGAATGCTACCCCCGCCGCCAAGATTGGCGGGGGGTAGTATTCCAAGATGTTTGACACCAAACACGACATGTTTTGATGCAGCCATTCCAAAGTTAGCATTTACCGCGAGGATATAATGCACTTAAGAGTATATGGTTTAACCGCATCCACAAACAGCACCAGAGAATGGACTCTGAGAACTGCAGAGGGGCCCTGCTCATGCAGAGGCACCCCCTCACATAGAAGCCAAGCACCCTGCCCTCAGGATTGATAGGGCCTGCCTTAGGGGTGACTGATAGGTTTATATGTGTGTGCAGGAGAGATATAGGAAACCTATATCTCAGTGAGGGGTGCTAGCACCACCTCACCCAGGCTGCAGTAGCAGGCCTGTGGTGTCAGATTTAGACTGCTTCCCAGGGGTGGCATAACATATGCTGCAGCCCCTGGGAGGCCTGTGAAGTACCTATGCCCTTGGTACCTAAGGTACCATATACTAGGGACTCATAAGGCACCACAGTATCCAATCACTAGTGCACCTAGAGTGCACTCCATGTCGTTTAGAGAGAACAGAGAGGCTGGGGCCCTGATTGGCAGGGACCCAGCCAGACTATAGCCAGAAACCAGTGCTAACATCAGAAAAAAAGTGGGGGCAACATAAGAGGCAGATCCTACTCTCCTACAGTTTGTTTATGTGCAGGAAGGGACACCTATCTACATATAAACAAACAATGGCATTTTGCTTTTTCCATGTGTGCTGCACAAGGCAGCACACATGAAAAAAGCAAAAACGAGGAGAAATAATGCATTTCTCCTCGTTTCGCCATCTTAAGACCAGTTTTTACCAGTTCTTAATTTTGGCGCTACCGCCTATGTACGCCACCCTTGTATATAGGGGGCCGCGTCAAAATGAATGGGTGTGGCAGTGGAATGCCCAACCCAACACCCACTGCCCACCCCTTTCACGCTAACCATAGCGTGAAAGGGGGACTTATGTACAAGGCAGTGTTAAGCCACGTTAAGTGGCTTAACACTGCCTTGTACATAAGGCGCAGCCCCTATCGCCACCACAATGCCAATATAGGTGACGTTGTGGTGGTGATAGGGGCTTGTACATATGGCCCATTGTTTTTATGTATAAAAACAATATATTTGGTAAAGGCATGCGTTGTAAAGGCATGCACGTGGTAAAAATATGCGTGCTAAAAAACCTCGTTGTAAAGGCTTTCCCATAGAAAGTAAACCGAAATCTATAAATCCTGTTCATCTGCTCTAGTTTCCATACATTGGCTTAACTATGGTAGTTACAGCCTGGCTGGTATTTTCATTCCAAGACAGGTAAAACAAATATGGAAAATTGTCACAATCCGGTATTTTTCCACTTTGAAGTATAAACATGAAGCAATAAATAGAAGACAAAAAATCCATCAAAAGTCAAAGTGATGTGGAGGTGTGTAAACGATTCCTAGGCGGTTTTAAAGCAACTAAGGGTCGAATTTCAGTGTGAAAAAAAATGTTAAAAGAACGTTGGATTGACCCGAGAAATTGTTTTTCAGTACCAGCTCTTGGCACAGCCAGAAACTTACATAAAACACTTACTAATGGCTGGTATTTTCATCTGAGAAAGATGGCCAGCCACCCTTTGCCTAAGCCCTCAGCAGCAAATAGAAGCAAACTAAGACACTATGCCTGGTACAAGAGGTCAACCTTGTGATGTCATCTGGGGTCAAAGGCTGCAAGATGGCACTTCAGCTATGCCTGGCGTTTTGATGAATTGGTGTCCACGGGCTGGAAGTGTGTGTTAGGCATTTTAGCATGTGTTTATTCTGAACGTCTATTCATATTGTTGCGCGTGCTGTTCCTTTATGTGTGCGTTGCTTATTTTGCTGTGTGTTTTCTTTTACTGTGGTGTATTTCAGGTAGTGTCCTAGTTTGGGCAACTCGTATCATGTTTTCAGGCCTACGGGCCTTTGCAGAATTCTGCTGCAATTACAAGGCAACCGGACGTGCATTGGAATACCTACACGGAACAAAATCCTCAGTGAATGCTTTATCTTTAGATCATGCAGTGATGGCTGTACACCTCAGAGAAGATATCAACGCATCTGTCTCTGGAGCTTATTTCCAAGCCCCTTGCTCCGCCGCGCATCACTTTTAATATGGAAAAAGGTGACGCACCGGCACCGGCGGCGCAAGGTGCTTGTAAATATGTGCAAACTCACACCCTTACTCTGACACAGCAGGTGCAGCCTGGCAGCAGGCGCCAGAGCCCAAGGTTCAACATAAACTGCCTGCCTGACCTCGTGAACAGGTCTGTGTGCGTGCCCTGTGGACGGTCACCAGAGCTGCCCTTCCGGTACCACTGCCTAGGTGAGCAGCCATTAGGAAAAAAATGTTCGCTTGCAAGATGCACCGTGTACTGTGGTAATTGGAAACATGCACCTGGTATGGTCCAAAGGGCAAGGGAGAATAGCTTGTGCTGAACTCTACTGCCACAGCGGATCATCCCTCTCACTTGCTTAATGTCAGAAGGGCTGTCTTATGAAAGGCAAGAGTTTTTAGAAGTCTCCATCACAGCCCTGACCATGTGAACCAACTTCACCTGTGACAAAGTTTCACAGAACAATAAGAAAACCAAAACTGTGACTAAAAAATTCAAAATGATTGCGGAGTAATGAGGCTACCGCCTCAGTATCCAAAACACACCACTGTCAGAAGGAATCTGACAGCCTGAGTAGAAGACGTAGGCAAGTCTCCAGCAAAGAGTCTGCTACAGCTGCAGTTGAAGTATAGGCCTTGGGTGTGGGCATCTAACTATGCAGTGGAGAGTCGCATCAAGGAGTTTCTGCAACACCTTCCACACGAGGGACACGTCCCCCTTCCAATGCAGTGAGATTACAGTTTTGGACTTGGTGATGACACCTCTTTCCATCACATACAACAACCTGACATCTCATGTCACCTCTTTCCGTCACATACAACAACCTGGCATCTCACATCACCTCTTTCCGTCACATACAACAACCTGACATCTCACGTCACCTCTTTCCGTCACACACAACAACCTGACATCTCACTTCGCCTCTTTCTGTCACATACAACCACCTGACATCTCACGTCGCCTCTTTACATCACATACCTCACATCTCAATCATTGCAGCTTGAATTGTGGGCAGCCATTCATGGGCACGGATGGGGCTTGCACACGCACCCTTCCTTCGCCGCCTTTTAGGTGTGCTAAGAAGTCCACTCACAATTCTGCAACATTCCAGCTTCTATTTCCCACTAAGGGCCCGATTTTGATCTCATTAGGAAAGCCCTCCATACGACTCAGATCTGGAGGGCTTTCCGAGCGAAACGTGCTCCGGGAGTCCGAACGAGTGAGTACGATGCAGCCGTATGCTTACGGACTCGGATCGCTCGACTCCCATTGAACTCCATGGGAGCCTGTGTACAGACGCGTGCACAGGATCCCATAGCAAAAAGGGGTGGGTGGGGAAAAGCGTACACCCTCTGGTGGGCACCCCATGGTGCCCGCCACACGGTGCATGCCTGAATCGGGAGGACCCATGGGCACACCCCAGTGACAGATTTGGAGGGCCCCAGGTGAAGGAGGGGCCTGCTACGGCCCCCCGAAGTATGATTCCGACAGCCATTTCGTCTTGCTGAGACCGAGGCGAAGCGGCTGTCCTAATCGTGCATCGTACTCGCTCGGTCGGAATTCGGCTCCATTGCGCGGCGCAATTCGGCTACGAACGAGTCGTACGGACAGGTTCGGTTCCCAGAAACGATTCGGTCGACGCATACACGATCTTCGCATCGTACTTGGCCGTTCGGACCTGTGTACGATTCAGTCGGAAACAAGGGCTACGAATCGGATCCGCAAAAGCCAAATCCAATTCGGAGGCCCGAACGACATCGGAAACGGGCCCTAACATGTTTTCCACTTCTTTACATTCACCTGCTTGGCGCAACAACTAGCTTAGTATTATGAGAGGGCTTACAAACTGCATTACCCTTAAGTTGTTGCCACTGAGTAGGCGCCTGTGACAGGCTGCAGTGTTGCACTGACAGATGCGGGTTATACAACTGGCAAAAATGCCAGGGCTAAGCAATAGGGAGAGCAATTCAAGGATCTCCCACTCTGCTGGCCAAATTAACCTTGAGACCTCATGAAGTAGTGGTCCCTAAAAGGTGATTTACTAAGAAAAAAGGTGCTACACTACACAGAGACCCAGTTCACCAACGATAGCAGCAATTTATACCAGCCTGAAACAAACGTTGGCAATGTCAATAGGTCTGGCTTATGAATGAAAGTGCCTCTTGTGTCACTGACGGGTTTAAGCACTTAGAAGATCATCATACATGTACTCTGCCACTTATTTTTCCACTTATGTATCCATACATTCATCCACTGACACCCTCGTGCATTCACCCTCTGACACAATCACAATGACACACACACAAATTCAACAACATATGCGCAATAAATTAAAAGAATAGAAGTAGAAAAAAGAAAACAGGCTGAGGTCTAAACATGCTGGGCATATGTTTGCAATAACAAAACTAAACATAGCAGTGGGTGTCCTGCAGATGAATTGTAAATAGTCCATCATTGTTTTAAAGTTCCAGCATGGATGCCACATTTAGAACCAAAGCGATAGCCATCTTGGAATGGTAAAACAATGATACATTATGGATATCAGCATTGCATCATGGTCTCCTGGTTTAGAGGAAGTGGCCACCTGGGATGTGGCACACAAGAGATGAAATGAGTGGCAAGCAAATTACCTTTTTTTTTTAAATCTCTTTATTGGCATTTAATGGTTTAGCTTACATACATTGAAGGGTATGCAAAAGGAGTATTAACACTTCGATTATCGACAATAAACATTGTTTAGACATTCTGCAAGGATACGCTTCAGGCTATTTCTTAGTGAGGCATGTGTCTAAGTAAGAACTGCTGTAGTACAAATCAAGCTCACGAACCCTAGGTTGGTCCCTTAATGAGAATTTGCAGTCTGTGGGTTTTAAGTTGAAACAACTTGGCCCAGCGCCAGTACACCAGGACAGTTGCAAGCCAGAGATTTCTTATGTTTAATAATTCAAACTTAACATAACAGAGTTGCCTAGTCCATTCTCAATCCCTGACATCAGCGACCCCCACTGCACTCCGGCCACCCCATGTGAGGCATCCCTTCAACCACCCACATGAGAAGCAATCGCTGGCACGAGGCCTGGGCGCATCCATCCCTACGCCTGCACTGTGTCCCCGGCAGGAAAGTCGCCTATCACCGGGTTTGTAATAAGCTGCAATGCCCCCAGAATGGAATCCCAGTGTTAAGCAATGGGATTTTTCTAAGCTCCAGTGCGTCTTCTCTGTTTAGCGCTATGATTTCCGCTTGCGCCTATGCTAGGAGGGATTGTTTCCATGCAATGTGATGGGGGGGGAGTTGGTGTTTTGACCTGCGAGTAATTAGTCGCTTGGCTGTGATTAACCCCAGGTCTCGAAATCTGGAAGTTACTTTGTTCTTCTTGGATCTAGGGAAAAATCCCAGTACACATTCCTCCCAGGAGCGCAGTTCCACACGGTCTGTGCATGTGGCTAAGCAGGACGTTACTTCCCGCCACTATTGTAGTAGAGCGTGACAGGACCACAACATATGAAGGAGGTCGGCCTCCACTAGGCCGCAACGGGGACAGGCTGCAGAGTGCAACTGGAAGTACCTATTCAAATTGTCAGACGATAGATACGCCCTGTGGATGATGTAGTGTTGTATAAGGCGGAACCTAACGTTCCGTGGAATTTGAGTAGCGCTTGCCAATACCTTATCCCATTCTTTTTCCGCCCAGGGTCTCCCTCTGTCTGACTCCCACTTGCCACACAGGGAGGTGAGGGGGTCTCTCGAGTGTTCTAGAAGCACTGCAGTTAACCAGTGTATTATATGACTACCCGCCCCATCACATGCAGATATTGTACAACTAGGTGGGGCCTGGGTTCGAAGGCTAGGCTCCCCCAGGTCCGCGAGGCTATGAGTGAATTGTACAGCAGGAACTGGCCCGGGGGAATGTCCGAACCATGGCATAATCCCTCATATGTCAGTAGCGCTTCATCCTCGAACAAATCACCCAGGGTCTGTATCCCTGCCATGTGCCATGGTGCAAGCTCCGCTCCCTTTGTGACCACCCTGCCGCTTGGCGTGCTGAGCAAGGGCAGCGCCGGGGCGTACGGGGTCGTCCCACCAAGTAAGATAAAGACTACGCCTATAGCAGCGATGGGCCAGAGCCAGCAGCCCGGGCTGTGGTGTGGGTGCTTCGGCCATGGGGTGGAATAGATGATGTATAATGGCCAGTGTCCATACCGGTAGTAGTGTCGCCGTGTTGTCTAGCAGCAGTCCCGCCAGCTATTTCGATACCCACTGTAATTGTGCGGCTAAGTAGTATAGCTCCAAGTTAGGAACAGCTAACCTGCCCTGCTCCACTGGTGAGTACAGTTTTCATAGCGCCACCCTATGTCGCCCCCTGTTCCAATTGAAGTCTCTGGTCCACTGCTCTAATTCTCAAAATGTTTTGGCTCTGATGTATATTGGCAAGTTGGTAAATTAATATAACATCCTGGGCAATGCTAGCATTTTTAACAGAGCGATGCGGCCCATAACGGGCAGCGGTAATGTTTGCCAGAATCTCATTTGAGATCTGATAGATGTTATTGCTCTGGAAAGGTTGCCATCTAAAATGTCATCGGCAGAGTGGTAGCTGCGGATACCTAAATACCGGAAGGACATCAGTTGCCATTGTATTTGTGTCCCGTTGACCACGAGTCCCGGGTCCTGCGTGTGTGTGCTAAATGGATATAGGCAGGACTTCCTCCAATTCACCCCAAGCCCGACAGCGGGGTGAACCACTGCAAGATCTCTGCAACTGCGCTTGGCCCGCTGTGGACGTCCCTCAAATATAATAACAGGTCATCTGCGTATGTGGCAAGCAAAGGACCCATTCATTGATGTTGGAACAATTTCCAAAGTAGGGATGCTGCCATCAATGTAACATCACAGAAGTCAAAGGGTTTGTGGAAAACCCAAGCGAGGCACAAAGAATAAGTGCAGCAAATAAGCCACACCCATTCAGCAGCAGAGGGGTACTAGTGTAGTCTGTGTCCCATGCTGAATTTTGGTGCACACTATTGCAAATATATTGCTAAAGCATGGTGTGGTAGTGCGCTGTCAGTTACAAACAGCACATTTTCCATTAAAATGCCCACTAAATTTGCAGAAACATAAAGTTGTAATGAAAAACTATAGCTCACAAACGATAATGTGCGGAAAACAGGTTCCAGCAAATATTTATCATTATTGCATCTATTAAAATCTTTGTTTTCATTACACTTCAGAATTAAAAATGTGCCTTTTTTGTGCTTTGCTTGCTGCTGGTAGATATTCAAATATTTGTATAGCTCATTAACAGGTATTCAATTTTTTGTGTGTACATCCTACTGCCTTTCCTTTAGCACTCCTTGTACCCCAGCAAGATTGTCAGATAGTTCACTTTACAAAATTCTGTATCTATACAGTCACAGGAAGAAAAGTAAATACCAATATCCCTTCAAGCAGTCATTTGTTAGAAGACATAGCTTGGTGTTTGACCCATGCCTTTGAATGCATTGCAAATGAGACAAAATGAAAACAAATCTAAATAAATCTTAATTGCTCATTCACTTTCTGAACTCCAGGATGGTTATTCTGGGGGTGCTGTGGCACCCACAGTGCCCCTACTGCCAGCCCCTATGGACTCATTTGCACTGCCTGAAGAGCTGTAGTATCGTCTTAAGAAAATTTTAAATAAAAAGAGGAGAAGCAAAGAAACTAAAGGAGAATTATAAAAGGAGAAGTTGAAAACTCAAGAACTGGCCAACCAACCCTGACACTGAAGCACACTCATTGTCAATGCCATGCAGTACGCTGTTATGGATGGAAGCAGAGAGTAAATGCCCCTAAGACAGATTAGTGGCAGAGCAGTGCTGACCCAAAGGCCCTATATGTACTTATATGGATTAATATTTATACATATGGATGTATGGATGTATTGTTTAATAATTTTCTTTGCTACAAGATCCTGGCAGACAGCTCTGAAGAGATTCTAGCAAGAATTATTACAGTGCAAATCTTCTCTCCCTAGGGGTTTGTCAGAGGCAATAACCAGCACTAAAATCCTTCTCTACAAAGGTAAATTATGACATTTCATTTAATAAAATCCCTAGTTGTAGGATTCAATATAGATAAATAACATCATGCTCTAAATAGCCATTGACTTTAACATATGCGTTTCACAATCAATATGTGTCGTTCATAGCTTTTCTTAATGAACAGGTCAGGTATATGGCATTGAACTATTTTTCCCAAGTGAACCAATCAGGCCTCTAGCTGTAATCATAAGTTTATCACTGTAGCCAACTCAGACCTACTTTGTTGGTTATAAGCCTTCATACAATGAACCCATCAGCTATACCTTAATAAAATTACAAATATGTTGGCAAAACACCATATAAGGGATAAAGTATCCCCTGCCATACATGAGAAGGGTATTGCAAGTCACAGAGGAGTTCCATAACCATGTAGCAGAATGAGGCCAAAGGCCGAGTTCATTTATGAGATTCCGGAATTCCAAAGCGACTTACAATATCCTTATCATGCGCGCCCGGGGTTACTTTTTCTCATATAACACCAGGTCACACCTTTCCCACAAACCACTTAAAACCTTAGTGCGTAGCTCTTTCATATGAAAGAGTGAGCATGTTTGCAAACATGAAGAATAAAAATAAAACCTCTAGTGCAAAATAAACACATCAAAAACCTGTTAGATATTTGTTGCAGACAGATACTAGAAACAGTTCAATACAAATCAGTTTAAAAAACAAAGCAGCAGGAGATCAGAATGTGTAGTAACATGCAGAAAGATTCTAGCGTTTCTCTATCTAAGGAGTGCAAAAATAAACATATTCTCTCTGCTTGTCATTATAAGTTGCTGAAATAGACCATAGGAAAGTAAACAAATGCTCTGTTTTTGTTGCTTTAACCCCTTAAGTGCTTCTGTCGGCCAACGGCCGTCGCGAGCACTACCTCGGTAGTGCTGCACACGTCCGTTGGCCGATGCGGCCCCGCCCGCTTAATAGAACGTTCCGCACTAGCGCGGAACGTTCGAAGCAGTTAAGCAGTTAAACAGCTGCTTCAATTATGTTCCATGAACTGACATGCCTTTAACTTCGGGTGGTGGCTCTGGCATTGTGATGTCAGAACTTGACTGTAATAACTTATAATAGTAGAGTTCTATCATCTTTTTCTTATAATCAGCAAGTAGGTATGTCACTAGTGGCCAATAATAAAGAAATTAGAGGCTGACATTTATACAGGATTACAGAATCTCATGTATCATGAAATCCCTGCTATTAAAGCCAATAAGGATTATCATAGTGCGAATCGCCTATCCCCATGTGTTTTTTCAGGTGGGTCACCAACATCAAAAACCTTGTCTACTAAAGTAATCTGCGAGATTCCATGTAACAAAATACCAGTCTCTTGGATTTAGCATAGTGTAATAACAGTTCATACTTAAAAACCTATTGCCTTTATGTTTTGTTACATCGATTGCCTCCTGTGTTTGGGAGCTCCAAACTGTATTTGGCTATTGACACAATAAAATTAGTTTATAAAAAAAAAACTATTGCCTTTAACACATGCTCTTCACAGTACTACTTGCTTTATCATAACTTTTCCTTATAAATGGACCACACCTAAGGAATCTGAGATAACTTTTTCCAGTGAACTGATAAGGCCTCCAACCTTTACTAATGGTGTGACGCTATAGGCAACACAGGCCTACTGAATTGTGCATAACCTGCAACCACCATGCATACAGTTGTAAAAATACAAATATGTACAAAATTACAGTTGGAAAAACAAGATATAACCCCTCTCAATAAGGCCTAGCAAGAATCAGCACAGTAAAAGTCTTCTTCCTGGGTTTGTCAGAGGGGGTGACCAACATGAAAACCCTTACATGTAACCAAATATCTTTCCATGGACTGCAAGCTAATGTGACACCAGTCTACTGTTATCGACCTATTGAATTTACCATATGTCTTTTACAAAAAATAAGCCAGGTTTCCTGCTTGTGTAGTAATTTTTCATAATGCACACACCAATTAAGCCTATTGCTGTTTTCATTGGCTTGTTACCTTAAGCAACTCAGGGCTACTATACTGAGCGTAAGTGTTCCCACGTGGTAGCCATCAGGCATACAGTCATAAAGTTGCAAATGTATACACAATTGAAGTTGGCAAAGAAAAATACTATCTGTCCTAACAGGGATAAACAAGGATTCTCTCAGGGAACATTTTCTCTATTCATGATTGTCAAAGGGGTCAGCCAACAGCAAACCCCGTGCCTACTAAGACATCTGTGAAATTCGGTCAAACAAAAAACTGTGGGCTTTAATGCAGAGTAATAACAATCCACCTTTTAATGTCTATTGACTTTAACATATACTTTTCTCAATCAATATGCCAAGCCTACTGCCTTTACTGTAACTTTTCATAATGAGCAATCAGGCATATAGCCCTTATCACTGGCATGTCACCATCACCAACTTAAACCGACTGTACTGACCATAAATGTTCTGAAAGGCAACCATCCAGCAAACAGTCATAAAAGTACAAATGTATACAAAACGTCAGTTGGCAAAGCAAAATACTATCTGTCCAAAGAGAGCCTAAAAAGGATTATTGTAGTGCATATCTTCTAGCCCCACTTTTTTTTCTGTATGTATTACCAACACCACAATCCTCTAGTAAGGTAATCTGTGAAGCTCCATGGAATTAAATACCTGCCTATAGGCTTCAGCACAGTGCAATAACAATTCATCCTCAACAGCTTGTTGTTTTTAACACATGATTCTCACAAGGAGTAGGTCAGGTCAATCAGCTGTGTAATAACATTTCATGATAAACAGAGCAAACCAAAGAAATCTGGCATGACTTTTCCCAATGAACCAATGAATCCTTGACCCTTTAACATTGGCTTTACAGTTTACCCAACACTGTCCTCTTCAAGTGCACATAAACTAGCAACCATCATGCATTCAGTTATAAAATTACAAATATGTAGAAAAACACAACTTTCAAAACAACATACGATCCCTCTCAACAGGGCCTACCAGAAGTGCGAGCAAAAATAGCTAGCTTCTAAGCATTATAGACATCTGCAGTGGTTGATCGTACATCTTGATGCATCCTGAGAAAGAGTGATCCAACTCTAGATCCTAACGCTATGGGGACACATCTGCTAAATGATCCAAGGCATAATTTACAGAGTTGCACCACTCGATGTGACCCTTGAACACCCAGAATCCTCTGAAATCAGCAACTAGTAGATTGCTCCCAAGCGTATCTGATAATCACTGTTGGTTTCAGTTAGCCTCACTTGCCTTTTACCAATTTCACTGCACCAAGTACTGTAAGGTGACAGGTTCACTATCCACTATCACAACACCTGTGCTATGCTGTGCCATCTGTCTTGTTATTGATAGATCCTATGATGACTTGCGATGACCATATTTTGAGTTGTAAGGGTCACTTTGTTGTGGGTACCTTATGGTTCCACCCACGATTTTTTAAACACGGAAGTCTCTTTTTATATCCCCAAAGCTTTCTTCTCTAAAGTTAGAGGCACTAATGGAACGTGTATACTTAAATGGATTTTATTTTAAAATCTCACATTGTCAGTCAAAAGACTAGTCTGCCGAGGGCGTGGCTAATGCCTGAGAAAGATGGGCACCTGATTCAAGAGCTCTACACAGACAGAAGAGCAAGCATCCACGCCTCCTAAGGCTATACAGGTTAAAATTCACCAATGTTAGGGAGCATTTATTCATTCATGTTGACATGCTGTGTGTCACATTTTTTTGCTGAGATATCTCAAGGAAGAGCTGTCTCATGGTGATTACAAGATGGCAGCCCACAATACGCAATGTGAGTATCTGTGTCCTCAGATAAACTGAAGCAAACCCAAACAGTGGAGCTGTAGTTGAAATCAGCAAGCCTCTTTCAGGTGTGCAAAATCTGCGGAATTTGCTTTTGCGTAATTATGCAAAATTGTGCATAGTTACGCGAAATGCGAATCCATCATTTTGCACGATATTTTAGTGCAAAATGCATCAATGCATCAGTTTTTGGCGCGAGGATGCATTTAAATAAAAGCATCGCGAAAAAAGCCACTCGCATTCTCTTGTTCCTGCTTGTGCATGCAAACTTAGCCATTTACTGTAAATTTTTACAATAATTGGACCGTAATTACGCAAAGTAGCATATTGACATAATTCTAAGAATTTTGAATAATAAACAGTATGCAAAATTCCTGAAATTACCCTAATTATTCCCCCGTAATTTACTTTTCGTCCAAGCCTACTCTTAATTCAGTCTTTATCCTGCTGTGAATCCCAAGCTAAACCCAGCATGCTTTAAAGATCCCTCATGCATATTTCTGAAAATGGCGAATGTATATAAAATGCAAGAGGATACCAGGAATCGCTGAAAACACACTCACTCTCAACGAGTCTCTGATATTTTAACTACTAAGGGGCCAATTCCGATCCTGGTCGGAAACCGTTCCGTCCGACACGATCCCGGAGCGATTTCCGACCGATTCGTGCCCCTTGGCTCCGAGCGAGCAAGTACGATGCAATCGAGCGCTGACGGACTCGTGTCACTCGGAGCCCCATTGAAGTCAATGGGAGCCTGTTGTACGACGCGTACATAGACTCCCATTGTGAAAATAGCACGTCTCGGAGAAGTGTGCCCCCTATCGCGGGGACGCCTCGCTCACGCCCGCACCATACATGCATGTGTAGGGGGGACCCTTGGGTCACCCCCTGTGTTCAACTCGTAAAGCTACGGGCAAAGGGGGTCCGGCACGGACCCCCGAAGTCCGCTTCCCGGAGTGTTTTCGTCCCGGAGACTCCGACTCGATCCGGCTGCATCGTACTGGCTCGGTCGGAAATCGACTCCATTGCGCGGTACGATTCGTCTGCGACCGAGTCGTACGGAGCGGTTCGGACCCGGAAACGATTCGGTCGGCGATTTTGCATACTTCGCATCGTACTTGCTCACTCGTACAGATGTACGAGTCGGTCGGAAAGCGTACAATTCGGTCGGGATTCGGCTCTACGAATCGGACTCGGTCGGAATCGTAGGCCTACCGAGCGAGATCGGAATCGGCCCCTTAATCATCAAGACTCTATATTAGAATATTCTACATAAAAAAGGATCTTTACCATGCTAATCTAAAATTAAATGAAGCAGCGTGAAGTCCCTCACTTGATGACCAGTATACCAAGCAACGTCTAAGAGTAACGCATCATGCTTAAGTACCGATCACCCAGAATGTACCCAGAGTCGTAGTTTAGTCAGTGAGATTCAGGGGGTGAAGCTCAATTTTCCCAACTAAAGAAGTGGTGGGCTGCAGGGTTAAGGAGTGAGATTACCAAGGTTTCGCAATGGACTATTTCAATGAGGAACAGGAGCAATATGGATTGCATTAGGTGGGGTGAGCCAATTTTATGCCACCGAAATGCCGCATCGACAATTTGTGGACAACTAGTAATGAAATTTGCAATTTTAGAAGAAATATGTTCATTGTCATTCTGTGAATACATAGAACAGAGTAATTCTCTTTTTAAGAAATCTGTGTGATGTAACATTGTGATATTCGGGTGAACATATATTATACATAGTAATAATATTGTTTTTAAAAAACATGTTTTAGAATAATGTATTATATTAATGAAATATTATATACAATGTGTTTTAATTTTCAAAGGACTTGAATAAATTAGAAATTTTTTTACATTAAACAGCGTTCAGTGTCAAGACAGTACAGTGTATGAATGTGAAAAGTGAATGTCCTTGAGGTACTGATAGTTATTTAATTATATTGTATCGATAGTGAGTGTGAGAAACAAAAGGGATCCTTTCTTGTTCAAACTTGATATCCTGATCCTGTCCCTTTTGTTAGAAGGGTATCTCTTCCATATTTGTGGAGCTTTGCTTTAGGTGGGCCTCTGTCTAGAGTGGCTTTTTTACATACGTGCTCCTTAAGTAAAATATGAAAAAGTTGGACTATGATCAACAAATATTTTTAGATGGAAGATAGGTGTTGTGGACTGCTTGACTTCTGAGCCATCCCAAACTGTGCATATTGGTGCATATTTTGATTTGTGATTAGGATTATGAGGGGACCCAAATAATGAAATTGTTTGTCAATCAAGAAATGAACTAGCTTGCTGTTGATGGTTGAAATGTTTTTTGTAACCTTTTTAGGTAAATACTTTTATATTGTGTGTGTTTTTGCAATGTTTATCGTTTTAATTGACTAATAAACTCCCCTTATTCATTCATTCATTCATAGAGTGGCACAGTTGGTAAAAAATGATGGGTTAGAATGCTACCCGACCAATTGCCACTGGTTAGACTATGTGCAAGCACTAATCCCATCACCTTTTGGGTGGTTGCCAATAGAATGCCTGGAAATCGGTGCATCTGGGAAGGTCTTTATGTTTCTAGTCCTCTCCTTTTTACAAATCATTTTATCTAGTTACTAACCGCCCCATTTACTAAGCCTGAGTCGCAAATAGAGGAGGGCACACAGGCAAATTAATAGGGCGAGAAGAGCCATGTGTCTGGTTTGGCTCTTAAGAGTTTGTGAATGAACCGAACCATGAAAACGCTTGCCCTGTGTATTATGCAACACACATAATGAAAAAATATGATACAATCTCTTCAAAATTCAAAACAAATTATTTCTTTAACATGTCAAAGCATTTGACTTTAGTACATCAGATTACATGACTGCATAGTCAGACACTTATTAAAAGTGATAGTTTTTAGAAAAATCCAGGCTCCCCCCCAACAACAATGTCATTAGTGAACTAAGAGGCAAGTCAGTAGTCGTGTAAACCCTAAACATGACCTAGATTCCTATTATAAATGGAGCAACATTACAGTCAACTGAATCAAATATAAAAGGTGCTTGTACACCACATACCCTGAACCCAAGTATTTAAAAGTACGCTCATATATAATAAAGAAAATGGAGGTCCTATGAAATAAAGTATTTGCGTAGGATCTCTCATTAGGACAAGCAGAGAAGCCAAAATTGATTTCAAGTTATCTGGTTTCACATTTTGGAATTCAGTCACTAGATGGGTATCTCTGTTTTTCTTTCTCTCTCTTGTTTACATCGAAGGTCACATTTTGTCTTTCATTCGTGGCTCATGATAATCTCTGTGTCTCTCTTTCTTCTATTTACATGAAAGATTACTGTTTGTCCTTCAATCTTGTCTCAAGATAAGAAGAACAGACACAGATATAGCAGACCCAACTTAACTTCCAAAACAGGAATACATTTGTTTGAGGGGTGTCACATATCAATCACCCCCCCGGCACTACGCCCCTGAATGCACCTCATCACAGAGCGAACTCATCGCCTTAGCCCCTATTCATATGTGAACTTGCAGTCAATCAATCAGTCAATCAGGGGTTTGTTAAAGCGCGACTACTCACCCGTAAGGGTCTCAAGGCGCTAGGGGTGGGGGGGGTGCAGGTTCCATTCCATCAAGGAGGGGGTCTGTCGAAGAGCCAAGTTTTGAGGTTTCTTGCGAAGATGGGGAGAGATGTTGTCTGTCTGAGGTGGAGCGGAAGGGCGTTCCATGCTTTGGCCGCGAGGAAGGAGAAGGAGCGGCCTCCCGATCTGGTCTTTCTGGTGCGGGGGACCCGGCGTAGGAGAGCTGGGCTGATCGTAGGGTCCTTTGGGGTGCGTGGAATTTGAGTCGGCTGTTCAGGTATGCTGGTCCGGTGCCGTGGAGGGCCTTGTGTGCGTGGGTGAGCATCTTGAAGGTGATTCTCACCTCGACGGGGAGCCAGTGGAGTGTGCGCAGGTGCTGGGAGATGTGGCAGTGTTTTGGCAGGTTGAGGACCAGTCTTGCGGCGGCGTTCTGGATGTTCTGTAGCTTGCGGGTGAGGTTTTTGTTTATTACGGCGTAGAGTGCGTTGCCGTAGTCGAGTCTGCTGGTGACCAGGGCGTGAGTGACGGTCTTTCGGTGTTCGAGGGGGATCCATTTGAAGGTCTTACGAAGGAGGCGGAGGGTGTGGAAGCAGGAAGACGAGACAGAGTTGATCTGGCGGTCCATTTTGAGCTCGGAGTCCAGTATGATTCCCAGGTTGCATGCGTGGTTAGTGGGGGTTGGCGGGTTTCCGAGGGCGGGGGGCCACCAGGTGTCGCTCCAGGCGTCGGGGTTTGGGCCCATGATGAGTACTTCTGTTTTGTTGGTGTTTAGTTGTAGGCAGCTGTTTTTCATCCATTTGGCGACGGCTTCCATGCCTTCTCGAAAGTTGCATCTGGCGGTGTTGAGCTCGTTGGATGGGGAGAGGATGAGCTGGGTGTTGTCTGCGTATGACACGATGTTGAGTCCGTAGGCTCTGACGATGGGGGCGAGTGGAGCCATGTAGACGTTGAAGAGCGTCGGGCTGAGGGAGGAGCCCTGGGGGACTCCGCAGGTGGTAGGTGTGGGGTCCGAGAGGAAAGGGGGGAGTCAGACCCGCTGCGTCCTGCTGGAGAGGAAGGAGCGGATCCAGTCGAGGGCCTTGTCCTGGATTCTTGCGTTGTAGAGTCTGCATATTAGGGTGCGGTGGGAGACTGTGTTGAACGCCGCTGATAGGTCGAGGAGGATGAGGGCTACTGTTTCTCCTTTGTCCAGTAGGGTGCGGATGTCGTCTGTTGCGGCGAGGAGGGCGGTTTCCGTACTGTGGTTTTTTCTGAAGCCGGATTGGGAGGAGTCAAGGATGTTGTGTTCTTCAATGAAAGTGGCGAGTTGGCTGTTGATGGCTTTCTCGATGACTTTCGCTGGGAACGGGAGCAGGGAGATGGGTCTGTAGTTTTTGAGGTCGGTGGGGTTCGCTGAGGGTTTCTTTAGGAGGGGGTTGACCTCGGCGTGTTTCCAGTCGTCGGGGAACGAGGCGGTCACCAGGGAGCGGTTGATGGTGTGGTGGAGCATGGGTGCGATGGTGTCGGCGGCTCTGTTGAAGATGTGGTGGGGGCAGGGGTCCGTGGGGGCCCCTGAGTGGATTGACTTCATTGTCTTCAGTGTGTCTTCGGTGGTGAGGGCTGTCCAGTCATCAATCGCTGGTTTCCGGGTGTCGGGGGTGGTTGGTGAGGGTTCAGTGTGTTGGTTGTCTTCGTCGAAGTTGTCGTAGATGCTCTTGATTTTGTGGTGGAAAAAGGTGCTGAGTTTGTCGCAGAGGTCTTGTGAGGGAGGGATGTCGGTAGACTCGCTGGTGAATTGGGCGAACTCCTTGATGATGCTGAAGAGTTCCTTGCTGTTGTGCGCGTGGGTGAAGATTCTGTCTCAATCGCTTTTTTCCTCGTTTCTCTGATGAGTTGATGGTGGGCGTTGGTGGCGGCTCTGAAGTTGTTGTGGGCTTCTGTGGATTTGGTGTTCCTCCAGGCCTTTTCGAGGCGGCGGCATGTGCGTCTGGACTCTCGAAGTTCGGTGGTAAACCATCTGGCTTTCTTGGCGCGGGTATTGTTGTTTTTCTTGAGGGGGGCTAAGGTGTTGGTGCTGTCCGAGATCCATCTATGCAGGGTTCGGGCTGCGGTGTTGGGGTCGTCGTTTTCCGCGATGGTTGGGGTGGAGTTGTTGAGTGAGGAGGTGAGCTGGTCGTCGGTGATTTTGGTCCAGTTTCTTCATGGGAGCAGGTGCTGGTGTCTGTGGATGGTGGGTGTTCTGAAGGTGAAGTGGACGCAACGAGGGTCGGTCCATGGGAGTTCGGTGGTGTGGCTGAAGGTGATGGAGTTTCCTGTAGTGAAGAGGGGGTCGAGGGTGTGTCCTGCTGAGTGCGTGGGCTCGGTCATGATCTGGCGGAGTCCAATGTTGTGGAGGTTGTCCAGGAGGGATGTGATGTTGGGGTCCAGTTGGTTGTCGAGGTGGAAGTTGAGGTCTCCCAGCAGGGTGTAGTTGGTGGATGCGATGGCCTGCGGGGAGATAATGTCCGTGATGAAGTTGGCGAAGGGTCCGCGGGGTCCAGGGGGTCGGTAGATGAGGGTTCCTCGGAGGGTGGCGGTGGGGCTGGCCAGTATCTTGAAGTGAAGGTGTTCCATCAGTTCTGTGGGCTCGTCGGGGAGTGTGCTCAGGCGGAGGCTGGATTTGTGGACGATGGCGATTCCTCCTCCTGAGTGGGTGGGGCGGTCCTTCCTGGAGATCTTGTATCCTTGGGGGATGGCGATGGCGATGTCCGGTCCTGAGGTGGTGTTGGTCCAGGTTTCGGTGAAGAACGCTACGTCCGGGGTGGTGCTGTCGAGGAGGTCCCAGATTTCTGTGGTGTGTTTGTGGAGGGATCGGACGTTGAGGAGGATGCATTGCAGGGTCTTCGGTTCGGTTGTGTTCTTGTGGGCGGGTTGTGCTGGATCCGTGTTCTTGGCGGTGCTGCATGTGTGCCGGCAGCGGTGACAGCTGAAGGGTCCCTGGGTGTCGGCTGGTGATGCTAGCTTGCAGTTGTTGTTGCGGCCTGGGTTGAGTGCGTGGAGTGCTGCTGGGTCATAGCGTTGGTGGGGCGGAGGTCCAGGGTTCCTGGCGCTGGTCGCGGTCGGGTCGTGGACGGGCGCAGGCGGGCTTGCCTTTGACACGCCTTCGGCACGCCAGCAGCGCGCCCACTGCCCGTGGCCGCTGCGCGGGCAATTCAAAACTGAGGACAGTAAGCTTCCAAATAAATAGCGGTGGTGTCAGATGAGATAGGTTGTAATAATACAGAACACTAGTCATTAGTCGCTAATCAAACTATTCAACGGTCTGTGCGCAAACTAATGTCCTCCAGGGAGATCCACCACTGGGTCCTTTACTGTCTTGATATCTCCTCACATAATGAGCAAACAAAAAGACAAAGAGTGACACTAGCATACACTTTCATTAGTGCCTGGCTATTAAGTACAGTAACTTACCAATGGTGGACTTAAACCATTATCAAGAAACAGAGACAACTTCAGCTGCTGGCAAATGCTTCTGCAAGCAGCCTCGCACAAGAAATGCAACCAACTGGTAGCCCCTAAGAAAAAGGAAAATAACAACATCTGCTTCTTTTTACTTTACAAAACAACAAGTCCTGCCCGACAGATTTGGGGGCTCAAGCCTGTAGACTGCTCAGAGTTACAAAAGAAAGGCCTTCACAGATCATTTTTACGCCTCATAATGCACTGCATCAAGTATGGATGAGCAAAAGGAACACCAAGACAAAGATCCCAAAGATACGAAGGAACAAAAAGCAGGTCAGAAAAGACCAAATTCAGATCTACCAACTCTGGAAACATCAAAGGCAAATCAGGCTCTAATCCCAATATGTACCTAATTCTACTGGGACTATCTTCATTACATGATCTGACACAATGCAATAAGACCCACACAATCCTTCTACAAACCGCAGCGCAAGGGCTAGGACCGACTTCCGGAATCTCTCCACCAGATTGGCGAAGCACAATCAAAGACTAGCGGAGTAGAAGATGACAAATTGAAATTCCAAAACAAGTAGACGCTGCGCTCAAAAGAATCTATATGCTAACTATAGACATCATTGAGCTGGAAGACAGAAACAGGAGGGGCAATGTGAGGATCTTCCGATTCCCTGAAGATGTGGAAAAAGGAAAACTATCATGTGTATCCTTCCTGTAAAAAAGGATATCAGAGACTCTAGGGATTGTTTTTGTGAAGGACTTTGAAATAGAAAGAGCCTGCAGAATTTAAACCAGACCAACACCCTTCACTAAGACTCCGAGACCAACTTTATTAAGACTGCTCAGAAACCCACACACGGAAAAGATACTAGAACATGAAGAGAATCAAAAAGTTTAAATGTAATGGCTACAAAATTTGAATAGCACTACACTATACAAAAAAGACTGTGGCATGCAGAAAAGGATTCCTGGCATCAGACATAAAATGAGACCGCTAAACATCCGCTTTGCCTTTTGCGGCCCCTCTAAGGTCAAGATCAAACAAAAGGGAAAGACTTACTACTTTTGTGAACAGGCTGAACTACAAACTCTGATTAGCAACCTCCAGCAATATGAACTGATTGACTGGCCTATTAAGAAGACTCACAGAGCTCAAAGAGATAAGATGTTTCTGTAGTTAGTTGGGAATATATACTCAAACCATCACAATACACTCAAACTACAAAATATGTCATAAACCCCATTACACTAATCCTGCCCAACATATCCCTATCACATCACATACCCTTTCCCTAACAACAATTTATGCAGACTACCATGCACCACTCAGATTAACTAAAGATGATACAATTTCATTACCTATTGTAACACTAACATACCTCATCCATTACCACCAAAAACCACATAACACTCATACCTACATCTCACCATAGCTCTTAAAAGCCTTGATACCCTCTATTACATTAGAAGAAACTCTGTTCAGTCTATTGTCTGTTTATCTTTATATATAGTAGGTGCGCTATTTTTTATACCTACTGGCTCTATCCCATATCTAGCAATATGCTTGGCGGTCTCATTCTCAGCAACCCCTAACACCAACAACTGCATCTGCGAATTAACTAACTATGGTCCACCATAGAACAAATCACCAGATAATGAGTTTAGCTATACAAT
Organism: Calotriton arnoldi; assembly: GCA_963921515.1. Classification (NCBI taxonomy): domain Eukaryota; kingdom Metazoa; phylum Chordata; class Amphibia; order Caudata; family Salamandridae; genus Calotriton; species Calotriton arnoldi. The sequence continues at coordinate 88,672 of CAWUFW010015526.1, forward strand.
GGTGAAAACACTATCATGTGATACATCATCAAAGACAACATTATAAAAGCAATGTCATCCTTCAAAACTGGCACGGCCTCAGGCCCTGACACATTTTGTCAGGATTCCTGCAAAAGCTCAGCTCTCTTGACTATCACAATATACCAGCATGACTCATATCATTCCTCCCAACACTTATGAATGAACAAACGTCTTGTACCCTGACTTTTAATCATATTACATGCTGTTGGTAATAGCTAGCTGCAGCTGGTGTTCCCCAGTTTGCTTGAAAAGGCTTAATGGCTTTTACAAATGTTTAACATGTATATGCAAGGTGAGGTTTCAAAAGGCACGGAAACATCCAGAAAATCCACCCGAATAAGCATCAAGCAACCAGGATAGATGACTTCAACATGAACCTTCCGGAAGACAGCCCTCATCAAATTAATCCCCTGCACCTGCAATTAGAACGCGACCTATGTGAACATTATAAAGCACCTTCTAGAAGTCAGCCTCATAAAGTTAATAATCTGCACCTGTTCCTTGTTACAAAGAATTAGAATGTGACCTTCCCTTAGCCGCTTCGCCTGCCACTTACCCGTTTTCCAGCTTCCAGGACTCTATCTTACCAGCTCCCTTGATCGTACCGCTTCGACCTCACCGCAAAGAACGTCCTGCATTAGTCTTGCACCTGAATGGAAAAAAGAACAAGAAGAAAAGGAGGGACGCAGTAACAGACTTGATTTTACTGCACGCTGAGCTCATTTGCAACATTGTGCTGCAAACATAGGTAACCAGTGTTTTTGTTCAACTTGTGCATACTGTTGGCAGGGCTCTGCCAGAGAGGACTTGGGTGAAGCTGACCCCGTCCGAATTTGCTTGTGGTTTTGATGCTGATATCATACTCACTACAGTTTAAAAAATATTGATAAAGGAGCCTCTATGGACAATCTAAATGAAAACAAAACAACAGCAAAGCTGAGATTGGTTGAGATTTGAAAAGTGTTCGCGAGGTGATACCTTAAGAGATAGAGTTACTACTAGACTAAAGCCTTATTATTTGTTTGTTTATAGGTACCATATTTGCTGGTACCATTCATCAGACTGTTGTGAATGCCTGCTGCAGTGTTGCTCTTGAGTAGACGAGCCACAGCATCTTTGGCTCTACATGCTCTCTCCATCCCAACCCCTTCCCCCTGGAATTTGCCACTGAAGCAGTGTCTGCTCCTGTAAACCAAGGGCAGGTCTCAGGAGGATTCGGGAACTAGCGTCACTGCCCCATTGGAATCATCTAGGATCCAGGTAAGTGGCTTATGATAGATTTCCTGCAAGTGTTTATAAAAATTTCCAAAACCAACGTATTGACCACAGGGAATCCCTTTTCAAGTACTATGCTAACACTGGCTCTACCTAAGAGACTTTTGCAGGAGTCACTATAATAGTGGTCCATAAAGAAATTAAAGACTTATTAGACACCAAAATCTAGAGACAAATATCCTTGCTCAACGCTGACTATAAAACAGCCACCAGACTTGAGAAAATACTGCCAATTGTAATCCATCCATCTCAAACTGGATTTGTACAAGGAAGGTTAGAAACAGACAATATCCCCTTATTCACTCATGTCTTGTAATAAGCTAAATCACTTAACTCTGGAGCAATAGCTATGGTCTTAGATGCTGAGAAGGCCTCGTATAAAGTCTCATGGTCCTTCCTCTGGACATTCAAGCATAAATATGACCTCAAATTTTGTAAACATGACCTTCGTCTTATATACAAACCTAACCGCCAGAATTAGTCAATAACTGCCTCTGTGATGATATTAACCATTCCCAAGGCACGAGAGAAGGACAGCTTCTTGCTCCTTTTACGTTTTTTTATTAACAATTGAGCTTCTCCATATAGACACTTGATCCAGCCCCTCCATGCATGGCATCTCCTTTAGGTCACAAACTTAGAAGATAGCTGCCTACAATGATGATCTGCTGATATTCTCAGAGGAAGCTGACTCTTCGACACCAGATATCCTTCATACCATCATATCATATGCTCAAGCATCAGGATACTCTCTAATTGTAGAATAAACTGAAGTCCTCCCCTTAAATCCACTCTGCCTCCCTAATCTAGTGGGTAATACTGATGTACAATGGCAGAATAAGACCATCTAGTAACCTGGGCATCCACTTTAATAATCCCTACTAGGCCTGGGTTTGTAAACAGCACATCCACGCATACATTCGTAGGTTCGCGAGTGTAAACAGCACATTCCAGTGGTAATTCCTCATTCTAAGTCCTCCAGATATTGCTGCTTTTCTAGTCTCATCGGCAATTCTCCCATTCTAAGTCCTCTAGACAGTGCTACTAGCTGATTCTCTGGTCCCAGTGGTAATTCCTCATTTTATGTCCTCCAGATAGTGCTGCTAGCTCCTTCTTGTCGTTAACTCCTCCATTCTAAATCCAGTAGGCAGTGCTGCAGTTGTGTCTCTGTTCCAAGTGGTAATACCCCATTCTCAGTCCTCTGGGCAGTGCTGCAGCTGCATCTCTGTTCCAGTGGTAATTCCTCATTCTTAGTCCTCTAGACAGTGCTGCTAGCTGCTTCTCAGGTCCCAGTGGTAATTTCTCCTTCTAATTCCTCTAGACAGTGCTGGTAGTTGCTACTCTGGTCCTGTCAGGGATTCCTCATTCTAAGTCTTCCAGACAGTGCTGCTAGCTGCTATGATGGTCCCGTCGGTAATACCTCATTATAATTCCTCTAGACAGTGCTGCTAGCTGCTACTCTGGTCCTGTCAGTAATTCCTCATTCTAAGTCTTCCAGACAGTGCTGGTAGTTGCTACTCTGGTCCTGTCGAGAATTCCTCATTCTAAGTCTTCCAGACAGTGCTGCTAGCTGCTATGCTGGTACCGTCAGTAATACCTCATTCTAAGTCCTCTAGACAGTGCTGCTAGCTTCTTCTCTAGTTTCATTGGTAATTTCTCATTCTAAGTCCTCTAGGCAGTGCTACAGATGTTTCTGTTATGTTATGTTATGTTATGTTACATCAATTTAAATGCACATCTACCCTGAGGTGTCTAGCTGCTTCTCTGGTCCCAAGGGTAATTCCCCATTCTCAGTCTTCTACACAGTGCTGTAGCTGCTTCTCTGGTCCCGTCAGTAACTCCCCCGTTCTAAATCCTCTAGGCAGTGCTGCAGCTGTGTCTCTGGTCACAGTGGTTATTCCTCGTTCTAAGTCCTCTAGATAGTGCTGCTAGGTAGTGCTTTTCTGAATTCCCAGTGGTAATTCCTCATTCTTAATCCTCTAGACAGTGCTTGTAGGAAGGTGGAATCTGACTTTATGGTTGCCCCCACTTTTTTATGGTGTTTTGCTGGTTTATGACTTAGTTGGACTGGGATCCTGCTATTCAGGGCCCCAGTCTATCTGCTTTCTCTGTAAAAAGGTTTCCATGTGCCTTAGGCACATCACTGATTGGAATCTGGAGTGCCCTTATAAGTCCCTAGTATATGGTATACTATGTACCAAGGGCATAGGTACCTCAGAGGCCTACCAGGGGCTGCAGCATGTATTATGCCACCCCTGGAAGGCCATCCAAACTGACACCACAGGTCTGCTACTGCAGCCTGGGTAAGGTGGTGCATGCACCCCTTACTGTGATATAGGTTACCTATATCACTAAATACATACACACATATAAACCTATAAGTCACTCCTAAGGCAGGCCTTATCAATCCTAAAGGCAGAGTGCATGGTTCCTATGTGAGAGGGTGCCCCTGCATGAGCAGGGCCCCTCTGCAGCGTTCGGAGACCCTTCTCTGATGCTGTTTGTAGTGCAGCCTGACCATATACTCTTAAGCGCATTATAACCTCGCGTTAAATGCTAACTTTGGAATGGCTGCACCTAAACATGTCGTGTTTGGTGTCAAACATCTTGGAATACTACCCCCCGCCAATTCTGGCGGCGGGGGTAGCATTCCACCCTTCTAGAGGGAAAGACATGTTAACTCTGGCTAGCCCGGTAACTTCTTTCTAAAGCCCTGGCATCACAAAATGGATGCTGCTGCCACAGACACGAGTCTGGCCTCCTGCTGCTGGACGAAACTCCGGCAGGGAGGCCTGGACAATAGGTTTCCTGTCCCAGGGAGGTGTGACCACCTCCCCAGACAGGATAATGTGTATTGGGGCTGGGCGGGAGCACTTTCTGGTGCTTTGAAGTCCTGCACTGGGGGCACACTTGGTGTCCCTGTGCATACCCCAGTTCAAACCGGATCAGGGGCTTGCAGCCCCTGCTTTGGCATGAACTGGACAAAGGGAAAGGGGTGTAGCCACCCCTCTGCCCTGACCCACCCATAGGTGGGGCCACAGAGTAGTCCAACCCCTATACTTAGTATAAGTATAGGAACCCAGTCCTTAGGACTTTAAATTATCCCTAGATGAAACTCTGAAACAGAATCCTGGACCTTCGACGCTCTACTCACGATTAGAGGACAGAAGAATCTCCCTTGGGGTCAAGGAGTGACTCCCCTGCTTGGCAAGCACCAAAGAAGCATCTGTCCGGTTCGCATTTCTGAAGCTCCCGTCGGACGCCGAAGTCATCGCATCACCAGAGGTGGATTCTCAGACTTCCCCGAGGCTACCCTGAGTCCCCAGCAAAGCTGAGGACCGTAGCTATCGTGGGTGACGTGAGACCGTGACCCCTGGACACCGAGCACATTTGCAAGTGCATCCTATTCTGGGTCTCCCACGAAGTCGTGCTTTGGGCTCCGAGTAGCCCTAGCCTCCAGCACCAACTGCACCGAAGATCACTGGCCTCCACTCTACGAGTGTCCTGTGAGCCAGATCCACGTGCGACGTCTTGAGGCTCCATCGCGGTCGCTAGCCCGTTGGCTAGTAGCCCTTAACGAAGGCCAATCTTTTTCTTACTTGGCATCCTGGTTGCTCTAGGCCTGCCCTCACTTATCCTTGCTGGGTGAGTTCCCCAGACCTTGCTGGTTTGCACCATCGACGATCTACATCTTCATTGAGACTTGCCGTTGCCAAGGCTTGTTGGGTCCAATCCGGTCGCCAACACCTTAGCACTCGACAGACATTGTGTACCAGCCCGAATCCTGCTCCTGGTTGCCGACAACGCCTCCTGGACCTCGTGGCTGAAGAGTCAAGACGACCGTCAACGCACCTGAAGCACTCGACATCGGTGGGCATCTGTCCATAGCCCTCCTGGTCACTGGCTAGTGACCCAGACTCTGTCCCCTCTGCTTTCAGGTTCTTCATATCTCTGATCCACTCTTGGATCCACCCGGACACTTTCCACTTGGTCGCCAGCAGCACTTTGCAGCAGATCGCCATTCAAATCGACGACGAAACCCGACCCCGAAAGACACCTATGCACCCGGCTTCCCTGGGTGAGGTAACACGAGTACTCCGGTGCTCCCGTGGGTAGAGACTCTTCAAAGTACTAGATCTCAAAGGGTTTGCTCCAAGTCCTCCTTTTAGTGTCCCTTTTCTTTAATTTCCCGATCACGACTTTCTCCATAGAAGTCAACGGCGTATCGCGGTTGTGTATTTACACTGCACGCGTCCCCCGTGGGTCCCCTGTGTCACTACCATGGGTGGTTCCTTGTGGTCCAAGCACTTCTAGAGGCTCTAGGCCTAGTGTCTAGTTCAGTCGTGGTTCTTATACCACTTTATTGGTATATGGTTTGGTACGCCCCTAGGGCCCAAACGTGTATTTGTGCTATTACTGTGTTTAAATAACTTCTAACTTATGTACTTCAAACTCTAGCCTCATAAAGAGACTAGAGGGGTGTGTTTAGCAATAAATACATATATTTTGAATATATACCTGGTGTGGGGCTCTTTCATTTGGTCACTCAAGAGATTATAGACTGGTAAAACAAGCTGCTTTACATTCCTTCAAGACTTAGCCTGAAGGCTGCTCTCCATAGCTACCACTAGGATAGCTTTCAATAAGGTTGTCTTTTACCTATCTCCAATAAGGGGTTGTTTGGACTGGTGCAAGGTGCCCACTATAATTAGTGGACAGCATATGCCAGGCCAACTTCTCACATTGGTGTGCAGCGTGTGGGATTCCAGCTTGCTATTGTTTTACCAGATAATCTCAATTGAATTGATCAACTGAAAACCACTAAAGGTACCTAAGGTACATATAATTTAAGCTTAGAATACAGTAAGTTCTACTGAACTTAGAGTTGTGTGTTAAGGGATAGCACAACCCTTTCTACAACTCAAGAGAGTTTAGTAGGCCACACTAGAGTAGGTAGTGCATACACCACACCACACTAGTAATGTCTTTAAGGGTAGGATCTAAAGAATCCTTGCAGGAAGCCACTGAGCTTCCACCCTCCAAGTATGATACACTCCCATTCTTGGAATTGAGAGCATTATGTAACTTGAGGAAATTAAGGACAGGCCAAAGTCCCACCACCCAACACCTTAAAGAGTTGTTGGTGGCTTATGACCTTAGTAAGCCCTTGGGGACTGAAGGGGTAGGAGCTGAGGGTGGGGCAGAAGATGAGGGTGGTGCCAGGGGTAGCAATACCCCCAGCCCCCCCTCTGAAACTGGCCAGGAGGGTGACAATGACCCTGACCTGGATAACCCAATCCCTCCTGAGGAAGATGAAGAGGATGATCAGGATGATGCCTTCTTTGTCCCCCCAGGAAGGATTATGAGTGTGCCCAGTAAGTCTAGATCTCCTTCTCAGGAGTCTAACCACTCTGGCACCTCAATAAGGAGCTCTGTCTCATCTCATAGGAGGGAATCCTCTCATGAGAGAAGAAAGAGGCTGATTCAATATGAGGAAGCTCAGCTTGAACTCAGAAGGAAGCAAGTAGCCTTAGACAGGGAGTCCCTAGATCTCTTTAGAGAGAAAAGAAAGTTGGGACTAGAGTCCCATGGTGGCAGCAATATCCCTAGAGATAGGGAAAGGTCTTATGACCATAGAAACCTAAACAAGATTGTCCCTCCCTACCAGAGTGGGGATGACATCCACAAATGGATAACTGCACTGGAGAGGGCCTGTAAAGTTCAGAAGGTCCCCCAGAGGCAGTGGGCAGCAATATTGTGGCTCTCCTTTGCAGACAAAGGTAGAGACAAGCTCCTCACTGTAAGAGAAGAGGATGCTGACAATTACACAGTCTTGAAGAGTGCTCTGATAGATGGGTTTGGCCTAACCACTGAACAGTATAGGTTGAAGTTCAGAGACACCCAAAAGCTCAGACTCTAGAGTGGGTTGATTTTGTAGATTGTGCTACAAAGGCTCTGGAAGGTTGGATACATGGCAACAAAGTGCATGACTTTTTAGGATTGTACAATTTGATTATGAGGGAGCAGATCCTTAATAATCGTCAAAACCAGCTTTTGCACCAGTATCTGGTGGACTCTGATCTGACCTCTCCCCAAGAATTGGGAAAGAAGGCAGACAAATGGGTCAGAACCAGAGTAAAAACTAGAAATCAGGGTGGTGACCAGAAGAAAGATTCTACTAAGTCCCAAGAGAAAGGTGGGGATAAATCTAAGGATAAGTCCACTACAGGGCCCCAAAATTCCTCTTCTGGGGGTGGGTCCCAAACTCCTTCCTCTCCTGAAAAGAAACCATATTGCCATGTCTGTAAAAAGCCTGGGCACTGGAAATCTGATCCCAGTTGCCCCAGGATTGGCAATAAAGAAAATGTTCCCCCAGCAACTACTACCCCCTCCTGGTACTACCAGTAGTAATCCTCCAGTTGGGAGTAGTGCACCCAAAAAGTTAGGTGCGTTTGCAACAGGAACAGAGGTGGGCCCTGGTTCAGACAGGGACCCCTCAACAGACTCCTCTGACTCTGATGGTGGTGTAGGATTTGCCACCTTTACCATGGGTCCCACAGCAATGGGCAGGTACAGACTGGAGCCAATGATTAATGGTCAGAAAGCTGTGGCATTTAGGGACACAGGGGCTAGTGTCACCATGGTGGCAGGGAAACTAGTCCCCCCTCACCAGCTTTTACCTGAGTTTAAATACCAGGTGACCAACATTGATGGTGTCAGAACAGATCACCCCATGGCCATAGTCAATCTCAACTGGGAGGGGGTCACAGGCCCAAAGAGAGTGGCAGTGTCCCCCACCTTACCTGTAGATTGCCTGATGGGCAATGATCTGGAGATTTCAGCCTGGGCTGAAGTTGAACACCAAACCCACCTTAGGATGTTGGGCGTCCCTGTAAAGGTTAGTGGGGCTGTAATGGCCACAGCCCCAGCCCAAGAATTTGGAGAGATGGAGCCTGAAAGAATGGCCCACTCTCCCCCAAAAGAGAGCACAAGGGTTGAAGAAAAGTCTTCTTCCCTCCAGACAGTAGGTAAGGGTCAGCCTCCTCCGGGAACTGACCCTACCCCTAGTGAAGGAGCTGCCCCAGAGGTAGTCAGGCCTGGCCTGGCCACACCCCTGATGGCAGAGGACCCTTCCAAGGTGGTACCCAGTCTGGAGCAGGTAACCTGCCCCTCTCTACCCTGCCTCAGCCAGCCCAGGGCTGCAGAGGTCAGGGAGGTCAGTGGACCCCCAGGGCCCCCTGTCCAGAGGAACCCCCCATCAGCAGATTAGGGGCACCCAGTCTAGTAGCCCTAGCCAGGTGAAAATGCCTCTACACACTGAGGGATCCCCCATACCTTTATGTAGGGACCTCCCCAGAAGGACTCTGGTAGTCAAGGGCAAACCTGGGACCAGAAGGTTCCAAACCTGCCATGTCCCTCCAGTAGTCCAGCCAAAGGGACCCAACCCCCAGCTGTAGGCAGCCAAAGGTTGACCCTTAGAGCAAAGTGCAACTCAGTCATGGAAAGACAGGCATACATGGTGACCAGTGATCTGAGGAAGCTGAGGCCAAAATTCCTAGGGCCTCACTTCCCTACTCAGACACCCCACCAGCCTTGTACTTTACCTAAGCACACCACAGGTAGTGATTCCCCATGGTGGAGACCCTCTCATACCCTTAGGGTGAGGGATTGCTTAGTGGACCATAAGACAGGGGGCAACCATGCTAGTGCAGGTGCTTCCTTATATGACCACTTAGTCAATGAAGGCTCAACTGGCCAAGGTTAGCCTTATCTCCTTTCGTTTGGGGTGGGGGGTTATGTAGGAAGGTGGAATCTGACTATATGGTTGCCCCCACTTTTTTATGGTGTTTTGCTGGTTTATGACTTAGTTGGACTGGGATCCTGCTATTCAGGGCCCCAGTCTATCTGCTTTCTCTGTAAAAGGTTTCCATGTGCCTTAGGCACATCACTGATTGGAATCTGGAGTGCCCTTATAAGTCCCTAGTATATGGTATACTATGTACCAAGGGCATAGGTACCTCAGAGGCCTACCAGGGGCTGCAGCATGTATTATGCCACCCCTGGAAGGCCATCCAAACTGACACCACAGGTCTGCTACTGCAGCCTGGGTAAGGTGGTGCATGCACCCTTACTGTGATATAGGTTACCTATATCACTAAATACATACACACATATAAACCTATAAGTCACTCCTAAGGCAGGCCTTATCAATCCTAAAGGCAGAGTGCATGGTTCCTATGTGAGAGGGTGCCCCTGCATGAGCAGGGCCCCTCTGCAGCGTTCGGAGACCCTTCTCTGATGCTGTTTGTAGTGCAGCCTGACCATATACTCTTAAGCGCATTATAACCTCGCGTTAAATGCTAACTTTGGAATGGCTGCATGTCGTGTTTGGTGTCAAACATCTTGGAATACTACCCCCCGCCAATTCTGGCGGCGGGGGTAGCATTCCACCCTTCTAGAGGGAAAGACATGTTAACTCTGGCTAGCCCGGTAACTTCTTTCTAAAGCCCTGGCATCACAAAATGGATGCTGCTGCCACAGACACGAGTCTGGCCTCCTGCTGCTGGACGAAACTCCGGCAGGGGAGGCCTGGAAAATAGGTTTCCTGTCCCAGGGAGGTGTGACCACCTCCCCAGACAGGATAATGTGTATTGGGGCTGGGCGGGAGCACTTTCTGGTGCTTTGAAGTCCTGCACTGGGGGCACACTTGGTGTCCCTGTGCATACCCCAGTTCAAACCGGATCAGGGGCTTGCAGCCCCTGCTTTGGCGCGAACTGGACAAAGGGAAAGGGGTGTAGCCACCCCTCTGCCCTGACCCACCCATAGGTGGGGCCACAGAGTAGTCCAACCCCTATACTTAGTATAAGTATAGGAACCCAGTCCTTAGGACTTTAGATTATCCCTGGACGAAACTCTGAAACAGAATCCTGCACCTTCGACGCTCTACTCACGATTAGAGGACAGAAGAATCTCCCTTGGGGTCAAGGAGTAACTCCCCTGCTTGGCAGGCACCAAAGAAGCATCTGTCTGTTTCGCATTTCTGAAGCTCCCGTCGGACGCCGAAGTCATCGCATCACCAGAGGTGGATTCTCAGACTTCCCCGAGGCTACCCTGAGTCCCCAGCAAAGGTGAGGCCCGTAGCTATCGTGGGTGACGTGAGACTGTGACCCCTGGACACCGAGCACATTTGCAAGTGCATCCTATTCTGGGTCTCCCACGAAGTCGTGCTTTGGGTTCCGAGTAGCCCTAGCCTCCAGCACCAACTGCACTGAAGATCACTGGCCTCCACTCCACGAGTGTCCTGTGAGCCAGATCCACGTGTGACGTCTCAAGGCTCCTTTGCGGTCGCTAGCCCGTTGGCTAGTAGCCCTTAACGAAGGCCAATCTTTTTTTTACTTGGCATCCTGGTTGCTACAGGCCTGCCCTCACTTACCCTCGCTGGGTGAGTTCCCCAGACCTTGCTGGTCTGCACCATCGACGATCTACATCTTCATCAAGACTTGCCGTTGCCAAGGCTTATTGGGTCCAATCCAGTCGCCGACACCTCAGCACTCGACAGACATTGTGTACCAGCCCGAATCCTGCTCCTGGTTGCCGACAACGCCTCCTGGATCTCGTGGCTGAAGAGTCAAGACAACTGTCAACGCACCTGAAGCACTCGACATCGGTGGGCATCTGTCCATCGCCCTCCTGGTCACTGGCTAGTGACCCAGTCTCTGTCCCCTCTGCTTTCAGGTTCTTCAGATCTCCGATCCACTCTTGGATCCACCCGGACACTTTCCACTTGGTCGCCAGCAGCACTTTGCAGCAGATCGCCATTCAAATCGACGACGAAACCCGACCCCGAAAGACACCTATGCACCCGGCTTCCCTGGGTGAGGTAACACGAGTACTCCGGTGCTCCCGTGGGTAGAGACTCTTCAAAGTACTAGATCTCAAAGGGTTTGCTCCAAGTCCTCCTTTTAGTGTCCCTTTTCTTTAATTTCCCGATCACGACTTTCTCCATAGAAGTCAACGGCGTATCGCGGTTGTGTATTTACACTGCACGCGTCCCCCGTGGGTCCCCTGTGTCACTACCTTGGGTGGTTCCTTGTGGTCCAAGCACTTCTAGAGGCTCTAGGCCTAGTGTCTAGTTCAGTCGTGGTTCTTATACCACTTTATTGGTATATGGTTTGGTACGCCCCTAGGGCCCAAACGTGTATTTGTGCTATTACTGTGTTTAAATAACTTCTAACTTATGTACTTCGAACTCTAGCCTCATAAAGAGACTAGAGGGGTGTGTTTAGCAATAAATACATATATTTTGAATATATACCTGGTGTGGGGCTCTTTCATTTGGTCACTCAAGAGATTATAGACTGGTAAAACAAGCTGCTTTACATTCCTTCAAGACTTAGCCTGAAGACTGCTCTCCATAGCTACCACTAGGATAGCTTTCAATAAGGTTGTCTTTTACCTATCTCCAATAAGGGGTTGTTTGGACTGGTGCAAGGTGCCCACTATAATTAGTGGACAGCATATGCCAGGCCAACTTCTCACAGTGCTGCTAGCTGTTTCTCTGGTCCCAGTGGTAATTCCCCAGTCTTAGTCCTCTAGACAGTGCTGCAGCTGCTTCTCTGGTCCCAGTGGTAATTCCTCATTCTAAGTCCTCTAGATAGTGCTGCAGCTGCTTCTCTGGCCCCAGTGGTAATTCCTCATTCTAAGTCCTCCAGACAGTACTGATAACTGCTACTCTGGCCCCCTCAGTAATTCCTTATTCTAAGTTCTCTAGGCTTTGCTGCAGCTGTGTCTCTGGTCCCATCAGGAATTTCTCATTATACATTTTCCAGACAATGCTGCTAGCTGCTACTCTGGTCTCATCAGTAATTCCTCATTCTAAGTCTTCTAGACCGTGCTGAAGCGGCTTCTCTGGTCCCATCAGTAATTCCCACATTTTAAATCCTCTAGGCAGTGCTGCAGCTGTGTCTCTGTTACCAGTGGTAATTCCTCATTCTTAGTCCTCTAGACAGTGCTGCCAGATAGTTCTCTGGTCCCGTCAGTAATTCCTCATTCTTAGTCCTCTACACAGTGCTGCTAGCTGCTTCTCTGGTCCTGTCAATAACTCCCCCATTCTAAATCCTCCAGGCAGTGTTGCAGCAGTGTCTCTGGTCACAGTGGTAATTCCTCATTCTTAGTCCTCTAGGCAGTGCTGCTAGCTGCTTGTCGGATCCCATCAGAATGTCCTCATTCTAAGTCCTCTAGACAGTGCTGCTAGCTGCTTCTCTGGTCTCATCGGTAATTCAATTAATCACAAAGGAGGGACTCTGGGCTTTTGGAACAGGTCCAGCATACGTGCCCAAGCTTATAGAAATACAAAAAGGTATGCCGTTCCTAGCTGCAAGAAAAAGAGGAATAGGGGAACCAGTTTTTTAGTGGTCATGAAGTGCAGGGAGAACAGGGGGCTCCTCCTGTTGGAATTTAGGGCCCTCACACACCCGGCTGGGTGTCATGCTTCATCATAGGGCTGCTCCTCGTCAGGTCGGCGCTGCAATACCCGACGGGCTCCCTATGAGGGGCTCTTTGGCGGAGATCTTCTATTCCAAATTGCCATATGGTGCCATGGGGGTGAGGGGCCTAAACAGTGTAGATGAGTGAGTGAAGGTGTGTGACCTGAAGGAAGGTTAAAACAGAATTGGGAGTACCAAAGAAAACAATTTTAATCAAGAGGTGCCCCAACCTGATTAAAATAACAAAGGCGCATGTGTGAGGTAATGTCTCAGATTCGGCGCTCTATTGTGTGGGCAACATGTTTCTCGCCTCGTAGTCAATCAATCAAGCGGCGATTCGTCAGGACCTAGTAAAATCAAGTCTATCTACACAAGGGTGGTTGTCTGGTGTGAAATGCCTAGATAAACCAACCTAAACCAACACCCCCCCCCCTTTAGCAGCTCCAGCGGTGGTTGAGTTCTTATGGCCTCTTCTTTCTGCAACTCAGCAGACGAAAGCTCATAATGAACGCTAAAAATGATGGGTTGATGGAAACGGGTAGGAACAGAAGGTTAGAAGAAAGGATGCGTGAAATGGTATATGAGTGAAAGGATGCGTGGGTGGGTGAAAGGATGTGTGGCTGGGTAAATGGATGGATGGGTGAAAGGCTGATTGAAAGGGTGGATACTGAATGGATGGATATATGGATGGATAGATTGGAAATTGTGCTGAGAGACTGGATGATAGAAAGTAAAGCTTAAATAGTGGCTATCAAAGGGTGAATAGAACAATGAAAAGATGAATGAATATTTGCCTGAATGAAGAAACAAGGGAGCTCTTCTGGAAAAGGGCATGCTTACCCACTTCACTTGCTTGGTTTTTATCAAAGCTATGGTTTAAAGTGGGGGTATTTTAATTTTGTGTCTACTCCCTTGACTCACTGTATTTGTTAAGTGAGGAAGATATGTATCCCACCCATCATCATTCATCACCTCCCTCCATGCCAATAGCATTTCGCCACAAATGACCTAAGTGCAGCATGGTTCAATTCCTGACTGTAGTGTTGGCTGTGCAATGTGTGTCTGCTTCAGTTAATGCAACATTTACAATGTTTTCAATGTATTGCAAACCGAACACAAGATGTGTTTCCCTTTCGTCCACTCAGTCACCTCCTAGTACTTCACTCCTTTATTCTTTCCTAAGTTCTGTCCCAGCCTACCAAAAAATAAAAAAATCCATTCTTGGCATGTCCCACATTTTTATGGCCATGTGAAGTGATTCATATATTTCATGGTTTCCATAACAGATTTACGGCTGTTCAAATTTTTCCCTTTGGACTTTTGTCAACTACAGAGACTGAATAAGCCAAAGCTTAGGAACATAATGATGATCAGTGACACCCAACTATTCTATAGCAAAAGCTCTACCTACCGGGCCTAATCCCTCTAACTTACCCTGCAGTAGAGTAAGTTAAGTTTCCTTTCGTTACTGCCAAGCAAATTAATTTGTTGGAAATAATTTGTGATTGAGGGCGAGGCCAGGGAGTAAAGTGGGACTAAGTGCCTGATTTCAAGTTTTGCGAATGGGATACTCTGTGACAAACGTGCCAAATACAATCTATATATCCCATTCCTTTCCCTGTACTGCAGTGCATAATTTTTTCCACTGTCCACTTACAGCAAACAGGATATCCGCATTATATACATGACATGTGTGACGTAGTATCTTATTTATTATTCATCTGCCTCTTTGGAGTCAGGGTAGAATTTGAAAAGCATTTGGAGAAGAGCAGGGCCACTGGAATTAAAGTAAGGTAATTATCCATTACAGCTGCCCCAGTTGCAGACTGCAGAGAGTATCAAAGTACCTGACGTGCTGGCTAGTATGCCTCCATTAATTTAGCGCAACAACTTGTACACCATAGCGCATAATGCCTTACTCATTAATGAGAGGTAATCTATATTCCCAGTAGGCGGAGTTCACGTAGCGGCGCTACGCGGAACTCCGCGAAGTTGCAAAAAAACTTGGCCGCACTACGCAGAGTTGCGCGAGTGGGCGGAGTTGCTTGTCCTGCCCGTTCGCATGATGTTTTCAGCGTACGTCAACGCGGATTGCGTGTTCGGGTGGAAATATCGCAGGAACTGCACCACGCGGTCGCACAAGGGCGTGGCCATCTTGTTTCTTACTCTGTTTATGGTGCTGGGGCCTACTTTTCAATTCTTATTCAATCTTTGCAATCCTTGCTTTCTAAAACTTTTTTCAATCTTTTTTATTTATTATCTTACCCTTTGTCTTTCTAAGTGTGTATTTGTGTTTTTTTTCTACTTTACTGTGTGTTTTTGGTGAGTTTTGTACTTTTTTATTTTTAAGCTTTCCTACTTCCTTATTACCCAGTCCTTCCCCCCCATCCCCATGGCAGATAAGGGCGCACCAATACAGGCAGGGGTGCAGGCCAGTGCCCTGTTTTCCGAGGTGGAGGTGGCAGCGCTGGTTTTTTATATCCAGCGCCAACTCCCCTCCACGCTGACAGCAGGCCTGGGTCCTGGTACGGGATGCAGGAGCACCAGCAGCGCTGGGCGAGGGTGTGCTGGGCAGTTTACCGCTGCTCTGGGGTCCGGCGCACCCATCAGCAGTTGGCGCACCGCTGGTCCAACATCCTGGATCGAGAGCAGGCACTGCTGGACCTGCTAGGAGTTGAGATTGAGGGGCTATGTGAGTAATTATTAAAATTATAAATTTTTATTATTACTTGTGTGTTCTATGCTATAGCTAAAAAAGAAATTCCCAAATAATAGCAAGCATGCTGCTCACATGCAGGGAAGTTAAGTTTTCAAATTTTATGTAATAGTCTGATATTCTAGACAAGTGCTTAGCTTACTTGGCGCTACCCACCTAACCTAGTTATCGAATCGTAATTGTTGCCGCTCCCTTGGGCTGATGTGATTAGTGATGATTATGTAAGACATTCTGTAATCAGTTATTTGTAATTTCGTAACCGCATGGTGCATGCCACACGCACGGTGTAGGGATGTTTGTGAACAACAACATCCATTTTTCAATGGAAGCTTGTGCTGCGTGCCTTTTTCGCCTACCACACAAGCTTCCATTGACAAATGGAGGTTTGCGACTGCCCTATGGCCTATGGGCGATCGCATTGATTCGTAATAGACTAGTGCGGTCGTCGTAACTGCAGCGTTGACCTAAGGTCGGGCGGTTCCAGAACCGAAATGGCGTACGCCCGACATCGTTGTAATCCTTATAATAAGGCCCTTAGTGATTAGTGCATTGGCCCGTCAAAGGGGGTTGACTTGAGACTGAGAGATTGAGAATGAGATTTGAGAAGAAGCAAACATCATTTGTTGCAATTTATTATTAGTAATTCTAAAATGCAGTTTACTAAATTTGGAATAGGAGTGGACTAGGTAGGTAGGTTTTGAAAATTTTTAATAGGATCGGACGGTCCGCGATATACTACTACTAGATGATCTGATTTAGAAAAGTTCAATGTTATTGCGATTGCCTTTGCCTGTCAAAATATATTTTGGGGAGATATTATTTATTACCACTAATCTTTTTTTGTCTTCATGTTTTACATCAGCATCCAGGGGCAAGAAGAGGGCTGAGACGGGTGAGGGTCTGGGAGTTGGAGCTGGAGGTGCCTCCCAGAGTTACTCGGCCGATGGCTCTGCTGGCCCCAGTAAGTCCTGCTTGTGTTGTTAACATTAATATATTTATTCCCCTAATTTTTCTGTTCCTTTTTGAATAATGTGGAGTCTACCCGTTTTATATTATTTTTCCAAATCCTCTTCGATCTATCCGTTTCTAAATTCTTGTTATCCCTGCATTATCCTATTTACTTATTTTCTATATTTAAAGTTTCTCTACTTTACATCAAACTGTCTCTAGTTACTAGTCTGTCTGTAGCTTCCTTTCTTCTGATTTTTCAGTCAGCTTTCCCTCTACCCTTTTGTGGGCTGCCTAGTGGTGGACTCAGAGAACCCATTGGTCACATACTACTACTACTACTACTACTCCTCTGCCGTGCAGATCACATGCCCATTACCCAAGTAAGGTATTCTACGCATGTATGTTGAGATGAGAAGGCTCAATCACTAAAACAAGAGAGTGGCAATGGTCATGTTGGACACCCCAAAGTTGTGTCTTATTATTAGCTAGGCCTAGTATTATTAGCAGAAGTTGGTGAACTGATGACTGTGCACCATGTCTGGGAGGAAGTACGTGGAGGACGGCCCCATTGCATTTGCCAACCAAGGCCATGTGCTATTTGTTTCTCAAAACATCAGATTCATCAATCAATAGCTCCAGCCACTCCTTAACAGCTTGTCTCTTGTCTTGACTTCAGGTTTTTTTTTAAATTTCCACCAACAAAATGCCCAACCTGATATTTTTGATAGAAGATACTGTCTATAATGTATCCAAATTGTAATGAATGATGTGTGTGGTGTTTTTTTATTTTGCCATAAAACAATTAATAAGGGAGGTGTATCTGGCATTTAAGAAATGTGTAATCTTTTTTTTCTAGCCGCACCGACCACCAGGGGCCAGCAGTGACGGCACCAGCCAGTCTGTAGATGTGGCAGCAGAAGGTGGTGAGCCAGCGGCAGTAGGGGCAGTGGTAAGTCATATTGCTTGCTTATTGACAAATAATTATAAGTTCACTGTAAAGGTGTAGTCTTGATGATTTGTGAATAATAGGTGAACACAGCAGGAGTTGAAGTTGAGCTGAGTAACTAATGGCCACTCCTATCTTCAACTCAGCAGATAATGTTTCATGAACAAGACCTTTAACTATGGGTTGATGGAAAAGGGAAGGATGGAAGGGGAAAGGATGGATGAAATGTAATATATATAACTGAAAGAGAAGCACACTCGACTGAGACAGCACTACTCATGGCAACAGAAACTATGAGAAAACATGCAGATGAGGGACAGACGGTCGCGCTGATCCTCAGCGCAGCGTTTGACACCGTTTCCCATAAGATACTTCTCCAAAGATTAGAGACATGTGGCATCAGGGGAAACGCACTGCGATGGATGTCATCCTTTCTAGCTGCACGAAGCTTCCAAGTTGCTCAACAATCCTATAGATCAAAGAGCATCCCACTACCTCAGGGCGTTCCACAGGGATCGATTCTGAGTCCGACTTTATTTAACTTGTATGTGGGACCGCTGGCTGAGCGAGTGGAAGAGCACAAGGTGTCTTTTGTGTCATATGCTGATGACACACAGCTAATTGTGATGCTGTCCCAAGACAGGGAACAGGCAGCAATTCGCTTCTCTAAGTGACTAAAAGACGTAGCGGCATGGATGTCAAATCATTGCCTTAGGCTCAATGGGGATAAAACGGAGGTGATGATTGTGGGTAAAACCCCCACAATCTGGTCATCAGCCTGGTGGCCTGGGACACTAGGCCAAGTACCCACCCCAAAACCGGAAGTAAAGAACCTTGGAGTTTGGTTTGACTCCGAGCTGACTTTCGACAGCCAAATTCGCAAAGTAGCGGGTAAATGCTACGGTACAATGAAAATCCTAAGAAAGATCCTTGACCTTTTGCCACCCAATGCGAGAAAAAGCATAGTTCATGCCGTGGTAACCTCTCAAATGGATTATGGCAATGTACTATACCTAGGGGTTTCAAAAAAAGGGCTGTCCAAATTGCAAACGGTACAAAATGCGGCAGCCTGCCTGGTACTTAGCCTTCCAAGAAGAGCCTCTGCTAAGAAAGCTCTAGCCGAACTACATTGGCTTCCAGTGGGAAAAAGAATCGTTTTCAAGGCAATGTGCCACTGTCACCGCATCCTATCAAGTAAAGGCCCACGATACCTGCAACCACTGCTAACACAGTATATACCTGGACGGACTCTAAGATCACAGGGTAGGGCATTGGTGACAGTACCTAGAATTTTTAGAGCTAGAATGGGTGCACGCTCCTTCAGATATCTTGCGGCAAAAGCGTGGAACACTCTACCAATGGCCCTAAGAAAGGAACAATGCGAAACTAGATTTCGCAAAAAACTGAAGACTTGGCTATTTACAACGACACACTAAATTACAGGTACGGGGCGCGAAATGTAATTGCCTCCCAAATTCTATAAGAGGGATCGCTTAGCGCGGGGACACACCGGTGGTGTAACCAGGCGCTCTACAAATGGCTAAACTAAACTAAACTAAACTAAGGATGCGTGGGTGAAAGCGCTGGATGCATAAATAGTACTATAGGTGGCTGATGCTAGGATGCATGGGTGGGTGAAGGATGGATGAAAGGTATACGGGTAGGAAGCTTGCCTGGGTGGGTGAAAGTGTATGTGTGAAAGGATGCCTGCCTGGGTGGGTGATTGGAATCCTGTGGTGGTTTCTTTTGATTGAAATAAACTTAAGGACGCATGGGTGGGTAAATGTCAAATGATAAATGTATGTTGCTGAAAGGTTTGTACTTGAGATCATGAGACTACTTTGGATGGATGGCTATATGGATGGATGGGTAGTTTCAATGGTGAAGAGTGGATTGAGAGAATGTAAAACTTAAATGGTGGTGAGTAGCAAAGCCACGGGTGAAGAATAAAAAATAAAATACTCGAAGAACAGTGCAATGATGAATGGAAAAATACTTGAGAATGAGAATAAGGGACTAGGGTACTCCTCTGTAGTAATGTTCTTCTCACCTTTACTTGCCTGGAATGTTTTTTTCGACGTTTTTTTTATTCAAAGGGTTGAGGAAGTGGTATTTCAGACTCCTCCCTGGACTCACAGTAGTTTTCAAGCGCAACATTATGTATCCTTCCTACCCACCCATCATCAATCACCTCCCTCCATACCCATGGCATAATTTTCTATGTGTTTTGCTAAGAGCATCGTTTACAATTTGTCTTTTTTCTTTCTTGATATGTAGCTACTCCTGCTGCTCCAAAAACACCAAGCAGGCAGGAGATTGCAGCCTGGACCCGGCAGCGGAAAATGGAGGCCATCAGGGCAGAGTACCAGGGGCTGGTGGCCTTGGAGGATGAGGCAGAAGCTGCTGCAGATGTCCTGGGCCCCAGCCAGGCCAGAACTACCACCCCACCACACCGTCGTCACGGTCCAATGGGCACCCGCCGGCGCCATCATCATTCCACCAGCACTGCTGCTCCCCCTTATTTCTGCCGGTTTGAGCACTGCATCATGCGAAGGCTGGCAGATAGTGGAGCCAGGCAGGAACAGATTGACAGGCACCTCCAGAAGCTCCTAACCCGCCGTTAGTGCTCTCTTCAGCCCCTTTTTTAATCTGTTTTTGGGTGGGTGAGTGGGAGTTGAGGGATTGTTGGGTTTTTCTTTATTTATGGATATTTCTTGGACACTACTTGGACATTGGCTGGGGTTAGGGAGAGGGTGGGCCAGTTGTGGGTTTGGTTTAGATTTGTTCAGGGAATAAACTTTTCATACTTTTACATTTTATGATTAGTCATGATTTAAAAAATTTAGTGGGGTTATTGATTGTTTGTTTTACTTTGCACCGCTGCCTTTGCCGTAGCCAGTTTTAAAAATCTGCTGAGAGTGTAAATAAAAAGTGATGCGGTATCCTCCCTTGTCCTACTACTCTCTCCTCCTAGTCTCTGCAGTCTACTCTGCTACTATATATTATTATTAACGCCAAAGGACTCGGAGGGTGTGGGGGGTGAATTACCATCATTGTCATTCAACAATGATCAATCAACCAACTGCCTGCGCTGCAGAATGGATCAAGGTACCTACATACATACCCTGTGGGACTGCCAGCAAATACAAAGATACTGGTCACAAATAATTAAGGAACTAAGTGCTATTTTGGAAGTACAGATACCTATGGATCCGAAATACACCCTCCTGGGCATTCCCACAGAAGTTGATATTCCCAGGTACTAACTCCTATTGAGCAATTTGGGGCTCATAGTAGCTAAGTGTGGCATTGCCAGATATTGGGGTAAAACAGAGTTGCCTACTATGGCAGAACGGCGAGCCAACATGGACCTATATATGGGGGCAGAGAAAACTATATATGCTTCCAGGGGGTGCCCGAAAAAGTTTAGGAAGATTTGGCAACCATGGTTAAAATACTACAACCTAGAGATGCCTGGGGATGAAACAGACAATACAAGCCCTTATACATTGGATTCATAACTTGTCGTTCGACACTTTGGTTTTCCAAGAAGATGCATTGAGTGCGGGCTAGGCTTATCCCAAGGTGGGGGAGGGGGAGGGCTGCCAGTTAAGAAACTATCGTAATGTAACCTCTGTATTCTTGAATCTAGAAACTATCGGTAATAACCACAGTTCACTTATCTTACCTGATTAGATGAAGCGAGGGCTCCATGGTTTCCCAAGGTGCCATCATGGTGGTGGTAGTAGTAGCAGCATGCATTGCTAGAGTTTATTTTTGATATTGACGGCAAACTCATCAGAACCGAAGCGAGGTCCCACTCCCTCCTAGGTGAACTTGAACAGTAGGATAAGGACTCGGAGAGTGGAGACTAATTATCGAAAGGGAAGTTAACAAATTGAAATGAAAAAACTAGGTTAATGCCATTATTATATGCAAGCTTGATGACAGTCACCAGAGATTAGACTACTAGAACAGACTCAGTCTCAGACACAAGAAGAGAGTATGATAAGCAATGAAAAATTGAGTTATTCAGAACAATGTTGAGCTACTACAAACTGTATGAAGTGGACAAGCTTAACCTTAGACGCAAATTAATGCAGTGCCTGAATGATGATGCTGACAATGAGATGTTCCTCTGAAAAAAAATATCATACACTGTGCTTGGGTGGATAATATAGTATATACTGCCAGTGTGGTCTATATGAGGTTAAGAATAAGAGCCTCCTCACCCTGCGCTGAGTTGTGTTGCTTTCACCACATCCGCCCCACAAAGTGTGTGATCAATTAATGGTGTAAATTGTTAAGTCACACCTCAATAAATCACACAGCCTGGGGGAAGAGGGTTAGGGGTTTGATGAATGGTTGGGAAGGGGGATTTGAGGGAAAGGTTTGACAAAGACAAACACTACACATGGACAACACTCATCTTGGCAGCTCACCATCATAAGTCTGTTATGGGAGGAAAAGGAAATGCATGCATGATGATGAGTGGCACTAGACTAGTACAGGGCAGTATATTAATTATGCAATTGTCTGTCTGTCCCCAGAGCGACCCAAGTTACATACATTATATTTATGTTCTGTTGTACCAGGCTTAGAAAGATAGCAATTACAATTAAAATATCTGTAGGAGTAAAATAAGCAAACATAAACAACACACACAGTCATAATGATTGAAGAGAAAAAAAAAGATACTGTATAAATTAGGAGTTGCATCTCCGCATTCCTATTGAACTGTCCGCCGTCAATCTTGGGTGCTTGGCAGATGCGGTTTGGTATGGTAAGTGTGAGTTGTTTTTCCAGTAAGGCGCAGGGTAAAGGGCCCGTAGATGGTAAAACAAAAAGGATATTGAAAAATCAAGGAGAAATCAAAAAGTTAAACTGCATAAGCAACAAGAAGACAACGACGGGCAACCCCTACCCAAACTCCACTTAGCTTCGGATTTGAGCCAGACAGCACTGAGCACACATACATAGTATACACACAGCAACATAGCATTTTCCAAATGAAGTAAAAATTAAAAAATCAATGCAATGCTGTCAGTCACACCACACTCACCTCCATCCACCACTACACAGCCATGTAGGTCTGGTCTGTATTGTTGTTTACTTTAGGCCACTTCAAAGTCATCATCAATCATCCAAATCGGTTGGTTTCAGTGAATTTGAAAACTTCCATCTTCTTCTGGTGGCATTTCTCTAAGTAGTCACGCTCACGTCCTGAGTTATTCCATCAGTCATCTCTGATCCTCCTGAGTCCTAACCTGACTCTGACTGCGAGTATGGTGTTCAACTCCGAGTCCGTACCAACAATGTCTGACTCCCGAGTGAGTCCTCCAGACTCGTCCACTCCCGACTCAAAATGTAATAGATCGGCCTGTAGTAGTACAATTTTGGTATTGAACAACAAGAAGGGAAAAATTGACTTGAGTCCCTTTGTAAAATAGGCATTCAAAACAAACAATAATCACTCAGCGTGCAATGCGTGCCATCATTTACCTGTTCTTCCGGGGCAGTCCTTCTAGGTTAGGAAAGGATAGATAGATAGATAGTCAGGGTCCAGGGTTGGAGGCAGGAACACATTTGTTTGAATTCTCCATCCAATGTCTTGCTTGAGGGAAATGGCTTTTGGGCGAGTCAGGAGTGGATTTTACTTCTTCACTGACTGCACACAGTTGCAACTCCGATCCGGCAATAAAAAGAGTAAGACGGTGGGGATGGATTTGTGAACCAGAAAGACAGTGACACACACAAATAATAAAGTAAATAATGTTCCTTAGCTATATCTTTTTTTTGGTATTTTCTTTTGGGCGTCATAGAAAGAAAGAAAGTAACTAGAAAATGAAAAAGCCTAGTTGTCATGGAAGTAGAGCTCGTCCTCAAACTCTGGTGGTTTGCCCAGAAGTAGGTCACCTAACACACTACTTCCATGACCTAAGTCGCTGTCATCATCTTCCTGCTGTGCTACTTCAGGTATGGTGTAATCCGGTGGTATAAAGTGCTGATTCATTTTTATCATGGTTAACCTCTCCATGTTTTAGGGCGAGAGACTGGTCCTTCTCACTGTCAGAACAGCACCAGCAGCACTGAAAACACGCTCAGCAGAGACACTTGCCACGGAGCAAGTCTGATAGTTTATTGCCAGCCTGCTGAGCACTGGCCATTGGCGCCTTTTCCCATACCAATACAGCAATGGGTTTTGATCAAAGTAGACCTCTGTTGGGTCATCCAGATAGGCCTGGACAATCCGCTCAATGGTCATGGGTGCTCTGCTTTCCTCGACCTCTTTTGCCTTTGCCTCAGCACTGGACTTAAGTCCTACCTGTAGAAACTATTCCTGTGCTGATTTTGGGGCTGATGCTTCTGTTCTTGTTGTTGTTGTTCTTGGTGTTGTTGGTGGTTTTGGCTGCTGTGAGCCAACCGCACTGCCCTCAGGCTCTGAAGTTGAACTTGAAGCCGGCTGCCCTGCAGTATTTGTTGTGCCCTGGAGGAGCAGGTCTCTAATTCCCGCCCGTTCTTTTTCTAGCTGGCTGGCTTGCACAGCTATCCAAGTTTTGTAGCTGGCAACATCCCTGTCTGAAAAAGGAATGAAAGTGTGCAGTAATGGTTTGTACCGTGGATCAAGAATTATGGCACAAATTTAATGGTTGGATGACACAATGCCTCTTTGCACCCTTGTATTTTCAGATAAGCGAAGGGTTAAGCTCTCCACCAACTCATATGCTTCTTTTTTTTCCTCCACACCTGCGTACATTGATAATACCTCCTTTAGCTGTTCGTGTAGCATGTGCAACAGTGGGATAGCTTGGCCCATGGTACAGTCCTCCTTGCTGACTTCACATGTGAAGACCTCGAAAGGAAGCAGCATCTCCATCAGGCATTTAGCTAGGCCTCATTGGTCCATCTCAATGATCATGCCTTTCACAGTAGCATCCCCTCTTTGCATGACATATTCATTGATTGGTCTGTACTGCTCAAACAGACGTTCAAACATATAATAAGTTGAGTTCCAACATGTTCGCACCTCCTGGATGAGTGCTTTAACTGGCATTCTATTATCGCGATGAATGATCCTCAGCTGCTTCCGGGCTTTAAAAGAATGGCTGAAATGTGTGCAGATCTTCTGCAGGTGGTCAGTAAGTTGCTGACTCAGTCTTCTTTTTTCAGACAGTTTTGAACAATGATTTTAATGAGGTGTGCCAAACACAGGATCCTGAAATATCCACCATTGGCCATGGCCTTAACTATATTACTGCCATTGTCCATGGCAACAAAACCAATGTTAAGCCCTCTTAGTCGCAGCCATTCAAAGACCTTGTTGTCAAAGTCTTCCAAAATGTTTGCAGCAGTATGAGATTTCTCCATGGCGAACATGGCTACAGTTGCACTAAAAATCTCAGCAGTGTCAACACCTGCACATATCTTTTCTCTAACCCGCACAAAAGAGATCCAGTGTGCAGTGATGCACATGTAATCAGTGGCTTGGCAACTGGTCCACATGTCTGTTGTCAGGGGGGGCTTGCAGAAGAAGTTGATGGACTAACCCTCCTTTTCCTTGCTGGGGATCTGGAAGACAATGGATCTTCTGATAGAGTGACTTGAACTTCTTCTCCATCAGCAGGAAGCTCGATCTCCTGAACTGCCCCTACTTCGGGAGGAACAACTACCACTGGGGGTGGTGGTTGTGGCTGTTATTGCCCACTTATCTGAGTTTCCTGAATTGATTGGGTACTACTTTGCGATAACGATAAGTCAATTTCAACATCACTGCTCCTAAGCATTGTTGTGATTAGACTGGCTGCCTCTGCGACAGACATGGGCTTGGGCCTAGGTTGGTGGGGTGGGTCCACTGATGCGGGGGTGGTGCTCCCAGCATGCTCCCCGGATACCGCTGCTGCAGGCACAATTTTTGGTTTCCTAAAAAAGGTCTTGGGCGACATACCGGTGGTGGTAAGTGGCAGTGCCTTCTTCTTCTCACTGGTAACTTTCTTGGTACTGGACCTGGTACCTTTCTTTGGGGCCATCTTGAAGATGTCAGTTAGCACGCAGTGGCACAGGTTGAAGAGATGTCTGTCTGTGGTCACACGTCACGTGAAATTGTACGCAGGGCGAAGTCATTCTGTCTGGCAGTACAATGGGTGATGTTGTCTCCTCCTCTTTTGTGAACCTAAAAGCAAAGAAGCAAGAAGAACATCAGTGAAACGTGGCATTGTTGTAGTTCAATTACTAGTACAAACAAATAGAATATAATTTAGTGTGTGTGGTCACAATTGTTAGTGTTATTACCTCAGTTATTAAAACAATTAACAATACAGTGTAACCATTTGTGAGACTTTGACAACAACAAGGGCTTTCATGGTGTAATGTGTTACTGTGTACACTACAGTAGAACACTAAGGAAGGATAGGAAAGAAGAAGACCAGCAAAAATACAAATGTAACGGTTTGGCATTGTGCATTACGTGGGATGCAGCACTCAGGGAGCTGCAGCTGGCAAATGACAGTGGAATCAATAAGCCAAGGGGAACAAAGGAAAGACAGACATGCAGGCCTATATGGCAAAAGCACACTAACTGCCACCACAAAATGGGCGCCAGCCACAGGTCACACAACAACAACAAGCAGGAGGCCTGAAAAACAATGAACTCAAGCAGGCCTATATGGAGTATGGACACAGACTTTACAAAATGGCCCCTGGCCACATGGGGAGGCTCAGCCAAGGCAAATGATGGCCTACTATTACAAACACACTCACACACTGGGCAGACAAAGGAGGCATGCTAAACAACACATTTTTAATGCAACAATGCCAAAAACGAAAATCCACAGGGCTAAAAAGGTTTGCAAGTTACAACCACACACATCCAATAAAGGCATTTAATTTAACAACACACATGAAACAAAACTTGGTGAAATAAATACCACAAAAAAACATTTTGTATTTTTAATCCAAAGCCATCCATGCCCTAAATGATGTTTAAATTCAACAAACACCACAGAAACAGCTGTTTCATGCACCCATGAGTAGCTCTGGGCCTATTGGTTGGAAAACCCATTGGCAGACTAGACCACATAGTGAATCAATTCAAATCAATATTGCAAATTTATTAAAAACATGGAGAAAATGTAGTGAACTGTGCTACATTTTTTGCTGAATAAAAGAAGAGAAAATTGCATGCAAAACAATAACCAGCAAGAAGACATGGCCACCACTAAGAAGGCATGCAGGCCTATGGCAGAAGCACACTGGCTGCCTTCACAAAATGGCCACCAGCCACATGGCCAGGCCACAACAACAAGCAATAATCAGCCTACAAAGGGAAGACAATGCAGGCCTATGGCAAAAGCACACTGGCTGCCTTCACAAAATGACCGCCAGCCACATGGCCAGGCCACAACAACAAGCAATAATAAGCCTACGAAGGGAAGACAATGCAGGCCTATGGCAAAAGCACACTGGCTGCCTTCACAAAATGGCCGCCAGCCACATGGCCAGGCTACCACAACAACAAGCAATAAGCCAAGAGAAACAAAGGAAAGACAAGCAGGCCTATGGCAAAAGCACACTAACTGCTTCCACAAAATGGCCGCCAGCCACATGGCCAGGCTACCACAATAAGCAGTAAGCCAAGAGAAACAAAGGAAAGACATGCAGGCCTATGGCAAAAGCACACTAACTACCTTCACAAAATGGCCGCCAGCCACATGGTCACAACACAATAACAACAAGCAGGAGGCCTGGAAAACAATGAGCTCAAGCAGGCCTATATGGTTGGAAACAGACTTTACAAAACGGCCCCTGGCCGCAAGTTTGAGGCTCAGCCAAGGCAAATGATGGCCCACTATTACAAACACACTCACACACTGGCCAGACAAAGGAGACATGCTAAACAACACATCTTTAATGCAACAATGCCAAAAATGAAAATACACAGGGCTAAAAAAAGGTTTGCAAGTTACAACCACACATATCCATCAAAGGCATTTAACACACATGGAAAAAATTAAAAAGTGAAATACCCCAAAAAACACATTTCATTTTGTATTTCAATCCAATGACATCCGTGCCCTAAATGATGTTTAAATTCAGCAGACACCACAGAAATAGTTGTTTCATGCACCCATGAGTAGCTCTGGGCCTACTGGCTGAAAGGGCTACTGGGCTACATACATAGTGAATTAAATAAATATTGCAAATTGATTTCAAAATTTGGAGAAAATGTAGTGAACTGTGCAACATGTTTCCTTTATAAAAGAAGAAAAATTACTTACAAAGAAACCCAACTAGGCCCTGTCAGGAATGCAGAGCGTGAGCGGCTATCAGACTACAACAGTGGCCGACTCACGCCCTGCACATGCGCGGGAGCCGGCTGCAGTGCATTTAGGCAAGCCGCTCCCGGGAAAGAACGCTTCGCGTTCTAGTTTTCGGGACACTGATTCTGCTTCCGGGTTCACTCACCTGGTTTCCGGGTCGCGTTGCTCTCTCCTGTCGGGTTTATTTTATCGTGGCATCCTCGCGGCGTCTTCCTCATCGAATTCCTAGATTCCTGCAACTTCTCGTCTCCTGATGGATATCGCCTTATCGTGGTAGGCTTTATTTAGCCTGAGAAGAGGTAAAGTATTTTCTCCTTTGCAGTAGGCTTCAAGTCCTTGTCCACCTCCTGAAAAGAATACAAGAAAGAAAAGCTGTAAACTGCCATAGTGATTTAAAAATTGTATTCAGTTCTTCACTATATATTTTATGTTATTGAAGTTACTTATCTGAATTGGGCTCCAAGTTGATGAAGGTTAGATTTTTCTTAACTCCTTGTTCATTCCTGATTCCTGAAGATAAGGAAAGGATGAATTACCTAAAAGGATGAATTACCTGCAGTCAAGGGAATTTAAGTTATGTTGTCAACTAAGACACGTATGGAGCAGTCCACATAAATCTTTTGGTGGGTACCATTAAATACAGTCACTTAATATATGACATACCAACAAACTACGCCTGTTCATTATATGTGATTCTTGCATTCATTTTCTCTATCCAGGTTTTTTTCTATACTCCAGACTCATCTATGCTCTAGACTTACCCCGGTTATTAGAAAAACTCAGAAGAAGGGAAATAATCAGGTATATGCATAATTAGATATAAATACTAGACTAGAGAATAGAAAGATTCATGGGTGTACACTAAGTTTATACTGACCAATTTTCCCTGTTATGTTTTACAGTGACCTTATCTCAGATTGAGGCGCCACGTGGAACCTTTGTGTGTTTTCCCTTGTTTTCTTCCTTTCTTCCCCGGGTTATTGTTTGCACTTTGACCAAGTTGGGTGCATTTGATGACCAGGTGAAGTTGAGGACTCTTCATCATTTGCATCACGTTCCTGCAGAAACGTAAGTAGCCTGACAGGCCCCAACTGAAACTACAGGCCACCCACCACAATACATTTAAAAAAGCCATTCAAATAAATCTAGGTGCATGGCCCCAATCATACAAACACCAATTTTCCAACTAACTTGTTCAAAAGTCCTCAAATCCAATGATATATGATGCAGCACACACAAAGAGTGATCCTTCCAGCTCCAAATCCAAATGAGAAGTGACCAGGAGATGGACAAAGCACTGGGAGGAGCCTGTTCAACAGGAACAGGAAGTTGGAGACTCTGGGTCACTTCCTTACTCTTAAAAAAAAAAGTTAAAAAAGAAAAAGGACTCCTTACACAAAAAAGTACAGGCAAATGTCAATTTGAGGAGTTTTTTTAAGGTTTTGATGCTGCTTGGGGAGAGAACCTTCTCCAGATTGCAGTCGCGGTAGATTCTGCATGTTCAGGATCGCGTTCTTCACAAAACTTCCACCGGAAGTCTGATGGTGCGCCTAAATGATGTGTTCGTGATCGCAAACTTTTGTGGGACCATGCGGCCACCTTGCAAATCTCATGGCGCTCGCGAACGGCTAGGGAAATCTTGTCGGCAATCGCAGGCACCCGGTAAGTCGCTCCCACGCGTGCAAAAACGCATTTCTGGCGCGCAAACAAAAAAAACCTCCACTCCGTTGCGGAGTGAGGAGTTTTTCGGCAACTCTGTGTTCTACGCAGAATGCGGAGTTGGCAAAACTCGGCAAACTCCACGAGCGGATGGGAGTTTTACGCCCAGGGTTAATTTATATGTATTTTTCCACACAAAAGGGCTAATTAAGAGTCTGGAGGTCCGAGGACCACCAGACTCGAGGTGGTGAGGCGGTGGAGGTCCAGCCACCGCCGCACTGGCAGTCTGTCAACCCTATTAAGAGTTGGGCACTCGGACAGTAATTGGACTGCTGGGTACACCAGGGAACCGCCGCTCCCTGTCGGTGGTGCGTCGGTCAGGGACATTGTTAGTTGCAGGTGGTACCGCTGCAGCACCGCCATGCTTATTACAAGTTTCAGGAACGCCAGCGTTTTCATGGAGGTCTTTCCTCCATGAAAAGGCTGGAGGTGCTGAAACAAAGGGGGCACTACAGGGCCCCCTGTGTCCCCTCAGCCTCAGGAAAAATAATCACCCATCAGGCCACAAACATTGTAAATCATTACAATCAAGCTTACAAATTATAGTTGAACACCCTCCCTCACTGTCCGCCACCACATGTATCATCACTCACCATCACTAAATAATATATCACTCATTGGTGCAATATATTTACCTGTTCCAATACAAGCACAGTGCCACACAAATGTTGATCCTCTTTGATGCACGCAACACACATTGGGCAGTCTTGTAAATCAAATATTCTGGGGAATTACTGCTAGGGGATGAAATAAAAGATAGGCATGGGATGGAGGCAGGCATTTTCTCTCCAGTATCCTTGAAGGGAAATGGGGGAGGCTTCTTCACTGCACACTAGTCCAACTCCAATCCGGCATACATGTGCCTAAAACAGTGGGGCTGCATAAGTCAGTCAAACACAAACAAACAAAATATATAATGCCCCCCTAGCTATATCCATTTTGTTTTTTGCAAAGCAGTTCAGCGATAAAGTAGAATGGTGGCCTACTCAGTCAGGGAAATAGAGTTTGTCTTTAAACTCAGGTGGTTCGTCTAGAAGTTGGTCAGCTAGCACACTATTATGACCTGAGACTGATTAATCACCCTCCTCCTGTGGTATTTCAAGTATGGTGTAATTCGGTGGTATAAAGTGTTGGTTCATTTTGATAATGGTCAATCTCTCCTTATTTTAAGGTGAGAGACTGGTCTTTCTCACTGTGAAAACTGCACCAGCTGCACTGAACACACCATCATCAGACACACTGGCATCCGGGTAATCCAGATACTTTATCGCCAGCCTGCTGAGCACTGGCCCTTGGCACCTTGTCCCATACCAATACACCAATGAGGTTTGATCCATATAGACCTCTGTTGGGTCAGATAGCACTGGACCATCCTCTGAATGTTGTCACTGGTACTGAAACTTGCTTGACCTCTTTTGCCTTCACCTCTGCACTGGATTTTAGACCTGCACTTGTAACCAACCCATTGTAGAAGTTAGGACTGATGCTCCTGTTGTTGTGGTTGTTGCCGGTGTTCTTGTTTCTGGTGTTGGCTGCTGTGAGCCAACAGCACTGCCCTGTATTGAAGTTGAAGTCTGCACCCCAGGGAGTGGGCCTCTAATTTCCAGACATTCTTCCAGGTCGCTGGCTTGCTCAGCAATCCACGTCTTGTATTGTGAAACATCCCCTTCTGAAAAAGGAATTAAAGTGGTCAGTAATTCTTTGTGGCACAAATGTACTCTTTGGGCGACATAATGCCTCTTTGCATCCTTGTATTATCAGCCAAGCAGAAGAGTAAGATCTCCACCAATTCATGCGCATCTTTCTTTTCGTCCACACCTGCGTACATTTCAGACACCTTTTTTAGCTGGTCTTGTAGCAGATACAACAGTGGGATAGCTTGGCCCATTGTACTATCCTCCTTGCTGACTTCCCATGGAAAAACCTCAAAAGGAAGCAACATCTCTGTCAGGCATTTGACTAGGCCCCATTTGTCCATCTCAATGATCATGCCTTTCCCAGTTGCACCCCCTCTTTGCAGGACATAATCATTGATTGGTCTGTACTGCTCAAACAGACGTTTCAACATGTAATAGGTTGAGTTCCAATGTGTTGGCACCTCCTGTATGAGGGCTTTTAACTGGCACTCTATTATCATGCTGAATGATCCTCAACTGCTTCCGGGCTTTAAAAGAATGGCTGAAATTAGTGCAGATTCTTCTGCTGGTAGACAATATGTTGCTGACTTGATCTTCTTATTTGAGGAAGCCCTGTACAACGATGGTGATGCAGTGTTCCAAACACAGGACCCTGAGATAGCCACCATCTGTCATGGGCTTGACTATATTACTGCCATTGTCCGTGGCAACAAATCCAATGTTAAGCCCTCTGGGTTGCAGCCATTCAAACACCTTGCTGTTAAAGTTTTCCAAGATGTTTTCAGCTGAATGGGATTTCTCGATGGCAAACAAGGCTGCTGTTGCATACTTCTGAGCACCATTAAATATTTCTTCAGCATCAAAACCTGAAGATATAATTTCTCTAACCCCCACAAAAGAGATCCAGTGTGCAGTGATACACATGTAATCAGTGACTTGGAAACTGGTCCACTTGTCGGTCGTCAGGTGTATAGTGTGAACAGCACTCTGCCGCAAAGCTTATCCAGCCAATTTCAGCACATCGTGATGGAGCACTTGAACAGCAACTCTGGCAAAATAGGTCAAGCTGGGAACCTTCCATTTCAGGCAGATGGCCGCCACAAATTCTAGAAACTCCACTCCTTCTACAAAAAAAAAAGAGAGGAGGTCCAGCGCCAATATTTTAGCCAGCTTCCCATTGTACAAACATACTGTTGGGTGTATTCGTACTGCCCCTCCAGCCTAAACATGGAAATACTACTACCCTGGATTTTTTTATTTTCTGGTGTCACTGACACAGGTGACTTCTGGAGAGAAGAAGATGGTAGACTCAATGTGTGTTACAGGGCAGTCACTGCAAGCTGTTGCTGTGTTGTCTCCATCTGACTCTGGGCCAGATGTACGACGAGAATTAGCATGCGCAAACGGGTTTGCAACCCGTTTGCTCATGCTAATTCTGATAGGTCCATGTACAAACACTATTTTGAAACTTGCAAATAATTTGTGACTTGCAAAATAGTGTTAGGCGACTCGCTATTAGGAAGGGGCGTTCCCTTCCTAATAGCGAGTCACAAGCCATGTACCAATGTTTTGCGACCGCAATTGCCTCGCAAAACACTCGCAAATTACCACCCTCTTCAAGAGGGTGGTAATGCAGTCGCAAATGGGAAGGGGTCCCCAGGGGACCCCTTCCCCTTTGTGACTAGCTCTGAAATATTTTTTAAGGGCAGGCAGTGGTCCAAGGGACCACTACCTGCCCTTAAAAAATGAAACGAAAACGTTTCATTTATTTTTTAAATGCATCCCGCTTTCCTTTAAGGAAAACGGGCTGCATTTAAAAAAAAAGAAAACTGCTTTATTGACAAGCAGTCCCAGACATGGAGGTCTGCTGAGCCCAGCAGGCCACCATCCCTGGGAGGGCCAGCCATTCCCAATGGGGTTGCAAATTACGAGTGGCTCATTAATATTCATGAGCCTCGCATTTTGCGACCCCATTGGGAATCGCAATCAGTGTCTCTGACACTGTAGTACATTGTAAATTGCGCCTCGCAATTTGTGCCTCGCAATCGGGCGCAAATTGCGAGACGCAATTTATAAGGGTCGAACATCTGGCCCTCCGAGTCTTGTGCCATTTCGACGTTAATTATGTGGACGATAGTGAACTGCTGGGGACAGGGCTGCTTTGAGTAAAGATGTCACCCTCTTCTTCCTCATCACCTTCCCCTTCCGCAGTGATCGGAGCAGATTCCCTGCTCTCATCACCTTCACCAACACAACCTCCAGCTATTTTACTAAGGTGCACCTCCCTGCGGATTGCATGATGTTTTTCATATGGGTTGTTTGGCCTCCAGTACCATAGTGTGTACCAGGCTTACCTCAATGAACACTTGTGTGGCAAAGGGAGAATATGGCAATGTTATCCTTCTACTTACTAACCGTAAAGAAGTCCCAAACTAGGGAGGTCAACTTTCGCATTTGAACCCTGGTGCCACTGCCAATGCCCAAAGTGTGTCTCGGACTCAGGCGGGTTCCAATCCATGTCCAGATCATCAGAAGAGGGGCTTGGAGAAGCTGGTGGAGTACCCATCCTTTTTCTTGCTGGAGATAGGGAAGCCAATAGTTCTTATGAAAGAGAAGGTTCTTGCTCATCAGGAAGCTCAATCTCCTGTTCTGCTCCTACCTCGCGAAAATCTACTATTGGTGGCTGAGGCTGTTGTTGTCCACTTAGCTGAGTTTTCAGCAACAATTGGGTACTACTTTGTGAAAGAGACAAATCCAATTCAATGTCACTGCTCGTCGGCTTTGCCATGATTGCAGTGGCTGCCTCTGTGCCAGACATGGGCTTAGGCCTAGGATGGGGTGGGGTGGGGCTATGCTGCTCCCCGGAGGCCGGTGTGGCAGTCACATGATGTCTTCCGAGAAAGGTTTGGCCTGACTCGCCAGTGGTGGGAAGCTGCTTCTTGTCACTGGCCACTTTCTTGGCAGCACCTTTCTTTGGGGCCACCTTAAAGTTGTCAGTTGGCAGTGGCACTTAGCTCCACAAGCTGAAACAATTAGAGGGCTGATTTCATGTGTTATGTGGTCACGTGTACAGGCCTTCTGTCTGGCAGTACTGTGGGTGATGTCTCATCTTTTGTACACCTAAAAGCAAATGAGCAAAAAAAAACATTAGTAAAACGTGGCATTGTTGCAGTTTGAATTAGTACAGACAAAGGCAATATAATTAAGTGTGGTTACTTAAGTTATAAATAATTAACAACACTGCAGTGTATCCATTCCAAAGTCAAACCACACCAGCATAACATAATATTTCATTTACAATCAGGAGGGATGACAACAACAAACAGATGTAACTGTTTGCTTTATGCGTATCTAGGGAAACACATGTGGAAGCCAGGGAGGTGCAAAGGAAAATGGAATAATCCTTAAAAAATGAATGCTGTTGTGTGGCTGTGCACCTTTGGCATTCAAAGGGTTGATGGATGGTGGGAAAATGTCAAATAAAAATAATAATAAGAAAAAATGATAATAAGAAAATATTGCACAAAAAATTATTTTAAAAAATGAAAATTTAACAAAAAATAAATAATAATTGCTGGTGTATTAGGGGACTATGGGAAACCCATTGGGACTTTGGAGGCAAGGAGGCAAAAAAGCATATAATATAAAACACTGTTAATATTCATATTATACAATACATATACTGAGTATGAGCAACTAAGCCTCAAGCATATTTAGTAAACAGATATCAGGGAAAAGTAACAAAATGCACACAAACAAAAAGGCTCCTATCACTCTCCATAGAAAATGGCTTTGAAAAGTGGAAAAAAGGGTGACTGCACAAAATGGCCACCTGTCACATGGTCCATCAACAGAGAAGTAGAACAGCAAAGAATGCATGCAGGCCTATGGCAAAAGCACACTGGCTCGCTATACAAAATGGTCACCGGCCACATAGTCAAACAGTAACAGCAAGCAAGGAGGCATGTCCAAAACAAAGAAAGAATTCATACAAGCCTACGGCAAAAAGCACTCTGGCTGGCTACACAAAATGGCCACCGGCCACATGGTCAAACAAAAACAGCAAGCAGGGAGGCATGACCATAACAAAGAATGCATGCAGACCGATGGCAAAAGCACACTGGCTGGCTGCAAAAAATGGCCACCGGCCACATGGTCAAACAACAACAGCAAGCAAGGAGGCATGGCCACAACAAAGAACGCATGCAGGCCCATGGCAAAAGCACACTGGCTGGCTACACAAAATGGCCACCGGCCACATGGTCAAACAACAAGGAAGGAGGCATGGAAAACAAAGAAAACATGCAGGCCTATGGACACTGACTGCACAAAATGGCCCCAGGCCACGTGGCATGAGGAATAAAGACAAATGGTGGCCTATGGCAAACACACTCACACACAGGCCAGACAAAGAAGGCATAGTAACACTAAAGAAAACACTAATTAATTGAACAATGCCAAAACGAAACAACACACATCCTCCCAAGGCATCAAATATATATCACACTACCTATACACTTTTTGCAGAAAAAATGTGAAATACCAAAAAAACCAACATTCTTTTTGCCATGCAATAGATGATAGAATTGATCAGGAACTCTGCACTCTTCGTGTAGAGTGGAGTTCCCGAATTCCGCAAGCGGAGCAGAATTTTACACCCAAGCCTACTATTAACACTAGTGATCAAAACAAATGAAAAACTACAATAAAATATCCTATCATACATGGAGGTCCTGGGTGTGCTTCCTACGAAGCTTTGACTATACTGTATATAACCAAAACCTTAAAGTAAACCCTCACGCCACCTGTAGTCCAAATTTGATTTATATTTAGAAAAAAGTAAAACGACCGTGATACACTATATTTAGGATACAGAAACATGCATTAGATAGACACCAACCCACAACACAGACAGCAAACAAGGAAGAGCAAACTCGCTACACACATCCAATTTACACTAATACCCATCACTGTCTCTTGAACTAAATGGCAGGCTACCAACAGCCGCCCTTCCTCTCTTCTTCTCCCCAACTTCCCTTTTTGCTATCTCTTGTACAATCTTTTTCCCCATTTTCTTTCTCTCTCTCTCTTTTCTTGCACGAGAAGCAATGTCACACACATGTACAGTCAATTCAACATGCATTTCAAGATTTTGAAAGCATTGCATCTATTAACTAACCAAGCAAAATATTGACACGTTGGACTTGAATGCTATAACCTCAACTTTAATTGATTCTCTTGCACTATTATAACATAAGAATTGTTAGACCTGGTACCATTGGCGTGGGTCTCCCTTCCATTTTTTTCGCTATGCCTCCTCTGTTGTTGACATGTTTTTGCTGGTTTAGATGCTTTGGGCACTTTGCCACTGCTAATCAGTGCCAAATTGCAAGTGCTCCCTATGATAAATTGATGTATGGATTAGTGCTTCCATGATTGGATTGTTTGATTTACTTGTCAGACCCTAGTACAGTGCACCGCGTGTGCCCAGGGCCTGTAAATCAAATGCTGCTGGTGGGCTTGCAGCACTGGTTGTGCAACCCACCGGAGCAGCTTGTAAAGTGTGACTCAGGCCTGCCATTGCAGAGCCTGTGTGTAGTCTAGTACTGCCATGTTGACTGGGTAAGTGCACCCATTTGCCAGTCCCTAAACCTTCCCTTTGCTGCATGTTAGTCACCCCTAAAGTAGGCCTGCGGGCAGGGTGCATTGTAGGTAAGAGGTAGGACATGCCCTGATGTGTGTGGCATGTCCTGATAGTGAATTACAGCCAATTTCGTTTTTCACTATTGCAAGGCTACCTGTCCCCATAGGCCAGAATGGGCAGTTTGATTATAACATCTTATAATCCTAACTGACCCAGGGAACATGGTGAAAAAAAGAATTTAGTATGCCTGAACTCAGAATGATAAAATACATCTTTTAGTGAAGTTGGTTTTAACATTCTGTGTTTGAAAATACCACTTTTAGAAAGTAGGTATTTTCTTGCCTAACCATCCAGCCTGCCTCTGCTAGCTTGTGTATTGTATGTCTGGGTTTGTGAGTGACAGGGTCTGGGAGACTCCAGGAGACAGGGTGAGTCAGCACAGGGCTGAATAGACCTAACTGCATGTAGAGTGGTGGGAGGAGTAGCACCTGGGCCTGAATAGGGCTGTGCCTGCCTTCCACAATGCTGGCTCCACCTCCTGTGGTGCGTCTGATGTCCCTGGCCCACATTGACAAAGGAAGAAGGTGTGCACTGGCAGAATGCACCCAGAACTGGTTTGGACTAGGTACAGGACCCTCTGCCTTCAGAGGACAAAGGATTTGCTAGTATAAATATTGGGACCCAGACCCCAAGATTATAGCTCACTTCTGGGAATCAAGACGAACCTTTGCTGAGGAGAAGAACCAGGAAGCTGAAGGAGGAGACTACCCCTATGCTGCGTGTTGTTGGGGTTGGCCTGCAGTGGTTACTTTATTGCCAAAGAAAGGAGAAAAGGACTGAGTGTGCTTTCATCATCTTGAAGAAGATCTCCAAGGGCTTGAACATTGAGCTTGCCTCCTGCCTGAAGTCTCAGGGATACAAGACTTCACCCCCAGCTCCCCTCCTGAATTCCCTTGCTGGGAATTGAAGTGCCTACTGCTGTTGGGCCTTCTGAGAGACTGCGTGTCGCTGGGAGCTGGAAGCGCGACGCAACGAAGAGGAAGCGTGTCGCCGCCGCAGCAGCTGTCATCGCCTCGCAGAGTAAGCGTGCCGCCGCTGCCGCTGTTGCATCACCGAAGCGCCCCGCATCACCGGGGAAGCGTGCCGCTGCAGCAGTAGTCGTCGCATCGCGGAGTAAGCGTGCCGCCGCTGCCGCTGTCGCCATCGCATCACCGAAGCGCCTCGCATCACCGGAGAAGCGTGCTGCCGCCACAGAGGATGCCGGCGCATCACCGAAGAAGCGTGTCGCAGGGCCTGTCGCGACTCAGAAGATTGCCGAGTCGCCGCACGGCCGTCGGGCGTGCACGCATCCCGTCTACGTTGTCGCACCGTAAGCAAGACGCCATTTTCTCGCATCGCACCGGATCATCGTCGCATCGGAACCGGGCCGCAATAAGAAACCGACGCATCCTCCTTTCTGCGTGTAAGGAATCGAAGCATCACCTTCCCTGCGACCCTTTTGTTTGTTTTGCATTACACATCCAAAGGTACATTGAGAGTAAAGTGTTGCATTTATCACCTTTCTTGAACTGAGCTATTTTCTACCATTTGACAGTCATATTTTTCGTATTGTATTGTGGATTTTTGTCATTTGGGTCTTGTGTTAAGTCTATATAAAAATACTTATTTTTATACTGCAACCTGTGTGGTGTCCATCTGTAGTGTTGTCACTGGGTTACTGTATGTGTTCACAAATGCTTTACACACTGCCTCTGAGATAAACCTGCCTGCTCGTGCCAAGCTACCAAGGGGGTGAGCAGGGGTTATTTTAGTAGTGTATCCCCCTTACCCTGACTAGAAGTAAGGGTCCCTATTTGGACAAAGGTACCTACCTCTGCCAACTAGAGACCCCCAGTTCTAACAAGAATCAATAAAATCATTATGAAATTAAAAAAGACTGGTCTGCCAAACTTTCAAAGGGGGAACTAATTTAGAGTTTTCAAGCGCTGCCATTCAATGAATATATTGAGTCCCTGGGCTACGGTGTTCAAACTGTAAATCAAGCATTGGTCTGAACAATGTTAATATCACCTTTCCTTTTTTCGACCTTAATTTGCTAGACGAAATACATTTTAAAGGCATTATCTGTCATTCTTTCTTTCCGTAAGCAGTTTTTATTGTCTTGGACAATGCGCAGTCAGACTCTCAGCCACTTACCTCTGTGCTGGGCCCTGGTAATGGATATCCGCACTGAATGGCCGGTCAGCATTTAGCAATGGTTCAGATGTTACCAGAAGTGAACAGTAACTCAGCAATGGGATTAGCGAAGGAGCCAGCCGTGAACGATCATAGACAAAGAAGCAGAAGGTACATCACCTTGAATTTAGAGATTCAAGAAAGGAGGGGCCACTTGTAAGTGAAATCATGCAATAAACCTGTTTGTAAATGAAGTGAGGAAACAGCATGATCGGCAGTGGGAGCATCAGTCGATTTTTGGAAGATGTGCCACATCTGCCATTTCCTCAATAAGGATTGGGGTATTTTTCTCAGATTAAGGGCCTGATTAGGAGTTTGGCTGTCTCCCTGTAGACCGCCATGCCTGCGTCCAGCTGGGAGATCTCCAAACTCATAATAGGGTGGTCGGACCTCTGGTGTGGTGGTGACAGCACTCCCACCGTGGCTTTGGCAGTCCATAGGACCGCCGTACTCGTAATAAGCCCCTATATCCGGAAAGTGGATGGAGAAAACATTTTGAAGTTGGAAATAACATATAGGATGCTCTTTTCTTGTAAGGACGTGTGTGCAGTGGTGAGGGATTGGACCTGATTTGGCACCTCTGTTTTACTGGCAGGACTAGAGGTTTCTGAGGGTCATTATCATATGCTTGAATTTTCATTAACAATCAGATGTGTTGCTGAGTTGTATTGCGTTTGTAGGTTCTTCATCAGACCGCAATTTATAACATTCTTTAGGGTGTTACAATTCTCAGTTTTGCTGAGAAGTTGAGCAAGGTTGCACACTGAAAGGCATGTAAAGATTATTTCTGCCAGCAGAGGATCAGGAAACAGTGAAAGCCTTCTATGGCAATGGAGTTGAATTAGGGTCCCGTTGAAAACAATGGTTTGGGTATGACACCAAGGTTCTTTAAGTTTTTCAACCTACTAAAAATATATGACATCTTTGAAAAGGCCAACAGTCCCAACTATTCCTTTTACTTCAACATGATGTCGTTTTGATGCTTAACAGCACACAAACCTTCCCAAACTGCTCTTTCTGATACAAATCAAGCTTGTACATGAGCGCTCTGAGCTTTATGGTCACTTCTGTAACACCCTGTATCACCCACTGCCAGCCAATCGAGCCCACCTTACATTAAAAGGGCTCCAGATAGGAATTTATGTTGTGTGTCACTGGGCTGAACTAAATCCCCTTTTGGACGAACTTAGGGCCACATTTACTATATTTTGATGCACGGCAGTGCAGCAAGCCTTCCTGCTGCACTGCCGTGCGCCAAAATAAAAGGGCAGGAATGCGCCATCTCTACAAGATACGGCGCATTCCTGATCTTCTCTCCTGTGCTGGCACGGCGCACAAACAATAGCCATGCACCAATTCAGATACCCTTGCACCCCTGCATTGCAGGGATGATTGTTTATGTTCAGGAAGGAACACCTTCCTGCACATAAACATTCATTAAAAGCGATTTGCTCCTTCGATGTGGGGTACAGAATGCAGCACTCATAGAAAGAGCAAAAAACAAGGAGAAATAAAAGTATTTCTCCTCGTTGCACCACTCCTACGCAAGGCGTAGGATTCTGTTGCATTGCCAGGTTTACAACACTTTGCAAATCTGGGAATGTGTCAGGTTCCATGGATGTTGCATAGAAACACCCACAGCAACATCCATGGAATGCCCCTTTCATGCAGAGTAATGCATGAACTGGGCCCTTATTTACAAGGCCATGAAAAGTCACACAGTGTGACTTTACGTGGCCTTGTAAACATGGGCAAGCACACTGTGCCGTCGGTGCGTCTAAAAAAGTGACGCACTGGCGGCGCAATGGGCTTGTAAATGGGCTCATCACTCTTCCCTGTTGCACTATGGGGCTTATTTACAAGCCCCTTCATGTGATAAAAAGTGAGGCACCAGCGACGCAAAGGGCTTGTAAATAAGCCCCTATGTTTGGGTCTTCCTATCTAAGTGCCGCAAACATGTCTCTCCTGTCCGACCAGACTTCTCTGAAAAGCTTAGGAAAAAGCCTGCAAAGATGCACTGTCAGAGGAAGGAAATCCAAAGGAGGATTTGCTTTCCTCACATCTGGTCTGAGTCCTGGTTTCTCCAGTATGCTCCAGTCAGAACCAATTTCCCCAGCTCAGTCCCATAGAAAAGCCAGGACATAAGTTCTCTCCCATGATTATCTGGCATTCAAAATGTTTACTGCTGCTCCATTGCTTATTGGAGCTGAGCCCCTACTGAGTGCTCTTAAAACTCGATATTTATTTTGGTACCTTCTATTCAACTTTTGGAAGAGCTACTCTAACATGACATCACCTGTAAGGGTCGCAACTGTGATGTGCTTGTTATCTCTGCTCTAGAACCTTGCCCAGAGAGCTCCTTTGAAGGCTAAAATGCCACCTTTACATGCTCCTGAATGTACATGTTTGTACATGTTGATATTATCATATACTCAGAGAATGTCCCTTGAAGCATCAACAGGCGAATACGCTCTTTTTTCTACCCTCGTAGGATTCAATTATCTTTTGCGTCACCCATACATAGACTAATACCAGACTCGTTTCACCTTCTCTGCAGTTTTCATCTAGTGGCCAGCTCCTGGTGCTGGTCTTCTTTGGTTACCTAATTAATTAGTGAATTCCATATGCATATTAGCTAGGTAGGAAGGCCAATTTTGTTAGCTTCTAGTAGCATTCCTTGTAGAATCACTTATTGTTCTCGCAAATTATGTTTTCTAGATTTCTGATGTAGACTCTGTCGCAAGCATTTGCTCCTTTGCTAGTACAGTTCTTCAAATTTGTGGAGGCTTGACCTGGAGTGACCTGTTTATGTGTTTATATGTTTTTATTGTACCACAATTTTCTCTAACCAGCTCACAATGGTCCACTCCTACCACTACTTTGGTGGTGAATGTTTATAAAAGGTCGAAATTAGACTTTGAAAAGTTATAAGAAAACAAAGGGCCTGATTCAAAACTGTAAACTTACATTTTTGTGCACTTTTATGATTTTTTTTACTTGGTGTGATTGTTTTTTAGGCCTGTCCAATCTTTTTATGTGCAGAGACTCTCCCATGAGTGTTGAGATGCCAGACTCTGCAGTTGTAAAGATTTTACTCGTAAAATTTGTTTGTGAATAGCAAAAAAATCGTAAAGATGCACTAAAGTGTACATTTACCTTTGTGAATAAGGCCCAAGGTTTGTTTATACGTTTATAAAGAATTATTAATCATAAGAGTAATTACAGATCCATTTAGTTGCAGCCTTGAAAACAAACGTCTTTTAAATATAGAACATGTGTTGGCACTGAATTTGGCACTGTAGTTGACCTTGAAGGTTTTGCATGAGAACTTTGAGATTTTGAAAATGACCTATCAAAATGTTGTGTCCAAAATATTTACCAACACAATATTATGGAGACAAATATGTGTAGATAAGTATAGATTAACTATTCTTAACTCCACTTTTATGTATGTGAGAACTTTTGGGAGTCCCAATGCAGACAAGGGTTACAGGGATGAAGTTATAGCAATCAAAATATTTTATACTGGTGTCCAGAAGCTTTACTCTACTATCAAGCCAGGAACTAAGCACTAAGTAAATTCCTCAAGCACTTGATTTTCAGGGTAGCAAAGTAAACGAATCCAAAGCTCATTCTGGGTAAATCCGGGCAGGGATCTCCACTTAGTTAGCGGAGTTTTTAAGCAGTCCACGCTCCGCAGAGCTTGCCAAGTTCCAAAAAACTCCGCTCCGCATAGCAGAGCAGAGCTTTTTCCTCGCTCGCGCTCACCAACGTCAAGTTGGTAAGTGCAAGCAAGGAAAATCCACGTACCGGCGAGATTTTTCCTTGCTCGTGCTCTCCAATATCAAGTTGGCGAGCGCGAGCAAGAAAAATCCACTTCCTGGCGAGATTTCTCAACGCAGGGCAGTCTGATTTCTCAATGGGGTAGTCGGGGGTGGGCACGACCACTCGCATTTAGAATCCTTCCGTTCGCATTGAGAAAGTTACCGTTCGAGTAGAAAATCTACTCGAGCAGCAGAAAAGAAGCAGCGCCCTCTTGCACTGCTCATGGTGCTGTTTGCATTGATTTTCCAGTGCAGGACAAACACCCGGCACTGAAAATCAACGTGAACAGGCATGACCAAGTGCACTCTGCTGCTTGTGGAACTCCACGTAGTGCGGCAGAGTTTTTTGGTCACTTCGCGGAGTTCCGCTACACAGAGCTCCGCAAACTCTGCCCAGGCTTAATTCTGGGAGGTAGCGTAAAATACAAACTCTTATAGAAAGAGTGTTTTTAGTACACAGCAAATACTGTAAATATCAATTCAGAGTGTGGATTATGAATACACAAAGAGATCATATCTGTCACAGTGATAGAGGTGAGCTAGCTGTTGTATACTCAGCTACTTCCCTGTTAAGGTATTGTAGTACACTAAATACAGTCAGTGCAAAAAGCATGCCTTTCACCCTCGGAGAGGAATACACTTGTGATCTGGTTCTTGAGGGGCCACACCAGATTCCATGTCTTGGGTAGAATGTAACACAGGTTTTCCAGGTCCACAGCTCTCCCACACTGTCACTCTTGACCACAGCACCTTTAGTTTTTAGTCCGGTGCAGGTTGACCTGCGTTTTCAGGTTGAGAGCAGGGTAGCGCAGCTACTGGGGGTGTGTGGTCTTTCATGGCCAACCTGAAATAATCACTCAGACTTGGTCCTGATCGGGTGAACATCACCGGTGCCCATAGCCTTCCGGCGGCACTCCGGCATGCACTTAGTCTGAAGATACGGGTTGATACAAGCACGTACTTCAAAAGCGCGTACTTCATTCCAGCTGGCCTATTCAGTGTCGGTGTTTAATAAAACAGCCTTCCTCAGGCCCAACACAAAACTCAACACCCAAGCAAAGGAAGAGCCATCATGGGTCATGGTCATAATCCAACAGAGTTCAGGAGGATCCACAAATGTGGAACGCAATCTTGTACTAATGCCCACCTTTTATTAATACTTTGCATTTCTCTGATTGTGGCTGATGTCATACGGTTATGATTTTTTGGGTTGCTGCACAATTACTGTTGATCCTTGAAGCAAGATACATAGACCATGTGGACTCGATCTCTGTGAAAGCCAATGCGTCACAGGTGCTCCAAATTCAGGTTGAGCTGCAGAGACCACAGTGTCCTCAGGCCTCACTGCCTGTCCTGAAAGTATCAATACTTCCTCCTGGTTGTAGCAGTATCATTCCACACCTCCTATCTTAGCTCCTAGCAGTGCTCCTTTTCAAGGAAGCATCTTTTGCTTGCAAGGGTGTCTGCAGCACCCCAAGTCAGCAGCCAGTATTCCAAGGGTCTAATTCTGGGACTGGTTTTTGGCAGTTCTTGGCTTTTGCTTATTCCTCTGAGTGCTCCAACCATAGTCTTTGTCTTCAAGTGTCAGCAGAAAAATGGCGTGCAGTTGTGAGCCTCCTTGTCAGGGGAAGGCCAAAACAAGGTGACAGCCCCACTTAACTACCTGTTAACTAGTGAGGGACTTCCCTTACAGGGGAAATTCAGGGGCGTTTCCCTACATAGGGGGACTATCTGTCTCCTATCCTCCACACTGTAGAATCTGGGACACTACCAAGGACCTCATGAATGCTTTGGAGAAGCCCTGCCATCCACACATCTGTCTATCCAGACTCCATCATATGTAGCACTTTAGATTTGGAACTCAAAGTGGATGCTTGTGTAGACAAAACCACACGTAAGAGACACACTCCATGCACAATC
Source organism: Calotriton arnoldi (assembly GCA_963921515.1). Taxonomy (NCBI): domain Eukaryota; kingdom Metazoa; phylum Chordata; class Amphibia; order Caudata; family Salamandridae; genus Calotriton; species Calotriton arnoldi. The sequence continues at coordinate 133,362 of CAWUFW010015526.1, forward strand.
TACACAAACAAGAGTTACACATACACATACAGTATCCATGTCCTACATGGATGAAGCAAAGGACCTGGTTGCAAGGGACTGACAGACCAACCTAAAAGTACAGAGGAAACAGTAGGTGATGCTCCATGGCAGAAGTCAGGTGAAAAGGCCCTGACCTGACACTATAGTCTGCTACTGCCACCACAGTCAGTGCAGAACTGACTGGTGAGCGGGCAATAGTCATGCAAGCTATGGGAGGGCACACTCGGGGTGCCCCTACATTCCAACATGTCTGCGCTGCCTCACATTCCATGTGCCAGGAAGCCCTCAGCAGAAATGCATGATTGTCATGGGTGCTTATATTAAAAGCCGAAAACCCTAAAGAACTTGCGTTGGGGAACTCAAAGTAGAGGTGCAGTCTCCAAAGGCATGCAGGTGACCTTATCCACTCCAACTATGTACCAGCATGAAATATTTTTCTTCGAGGTTCGCATATGTGGAGGTAGGAAGAGTACAGCGCTACTTAGCTAGCTGTGTTTACCAATCTGTACTTACCTTCACGATGTAGTGGTAGTCGATATTTTGGCCCCAATATTTAGGTAGGTCTATGTTTTTATCCTTGATATTCTGACATAAAATCCACATTTAAGCATTGCATTTGATGTTGCAGGTGGCACTGCATTTCGCGAAAGTCTAGGGAGAAATAAAGATTTTTTCTGTAAAGACATTGTTCCATATACGTGGTAGACCTTTCTGTATTAGAGAAGCATTCATATGTGTAAATGTGCAATTGGTGCCTGATTTATATTTGTTAGAAAAGTCCTTGAACCCTTAAACGTTCCTGTGTTGTGTCCCAGATCCTGACCTGTAGGCTGCCTGTCTCCTATTTGTGGGTCCCAAAACAAGGAGATTTTCAGGAGGCCATCCTGCTGTTTGCGTCTATGCTCCAAGGTGTTTGCCAAAGGCATGGGAACCGAGATTGCAAAAGCAGGTCAGCAGCTGCCCCCTAATAGATCACCTGGGAGTGAGCTACAAAGGAACTTTGCAAGATCAGACTTCCCGCCTACCCAAGTGAAGTTGAGGCAAAGCCCCATTGCTTCAACTGTCCCTCATTAGCACATTCCTCTGCACCATCACTCTGTACCATACCTGCCAAGCTCTCCACCTGATGTGGCATTGGGAGCAGCCAGATTGACACATGGCCCAAGCTCATTCGTGACCTCCCTGAACTAATCCTGCTGGGTTGTCTAGTAGTCCGCCAAATACCCAACCCCGGTACCCCAAGTTCTGAGCTTGACAAGGGGGCTGGAGAGTCCGCCTTTTACTTTTGGCCCATTGGAGTCTGCATTACAGTTACCTTATCGAATTGTGGAGAGCCTTAAACCACACACCTAAAGGCACTCACTAGGAAAGCAGGTTGTTGATTCCAAAAAGCTGTCACACAGAGCACCAAAGTGACAATAGTCACAGGATTTTGAATCCGACAACACAAACTAAAAGACAGACAGCCATTCTTGCAGGCCAGTGCTGTTCAAGTGTCGAACCACAAACAGTATGTCAAAACGTATTGCCATTGCTTTCAGTCAAGGCTTGGTGGAAATGGATTATATTTTTAAGACGTGGACACCCCTCATTTTTACACACTCGTACTGAACCATCTTCTCCCAGTTCTAATATGTGGTCTAGTTTTGATTCATATATCACTGCTTGTTCCTCAATTTAAAATAAGTATTATAGTTCTCATTCGCCCGTATACCTTCAATGTAGCCCTTCTTGTTTTTTCTTGTTTCTTATTTGATATTTATTGTTATAATATCATATTTGGATGCAAACTGATATGTTATCTTTCCTTATCATTGCATTGTATTTATTCCTTATAATTCGGTGTTTTTTTTGTATTGTGTTTACGTATGAAGAAATATATTTAATACAAATTTTCTGAACAAAAAAAACCATATTGTCATTTTAGCTTGAGGTCGCCCTTGCTGGAACCCTGTGGGACTGCTGGAAATGTTTTTTTGTGAATGGTAGATCACAAGATATTGCACCTGGTCACCTGCCCAAATCTGAGGTCTAGTGACAAGCTAGTTCCCCGTAAAACACCATAACTTTTTACCTCAACCGAAAGGAATTTGGATAAAATTACTTTTACCCAGCTTCTTTTTACTGCTATTGAATTGAGATTTAAGCAAAGAAAAGACGCATCTTTGACCCCGGGGGACCATAAAGGACTCTAACTGTGCTATCAGAACCTACAGTCACAATCTGTCGCCCGTGGCTGTGAGCTGCCGAACTCCAGGGATAGCTCCCATGTCAAAAACATAAGCACCAATGATTGGCCTGGGGCTTGCCATGCTGCTGAGCTCTCATTGGATGAGAATAACCCGTTAAAGCTAATCACACTGGCTTTGGAGCAAATATACCAAATAACAAACTAAAAATAATGTGCAGACCGCGGAGCATATTCCTCGCGATAATGCTGGTTCGCGCAATAACTACACTCCACGCTGACTTGAAGCGTAAAAGGCCATTGTATTAGGACAAGGTTATCATAACTCCAATCATTTATTAAACATAACATGCAACTATATAACTTTATTCAACAATGATAACTCATACCCCTCATCCATTCTCCAACCGTCTCACCTGTTTCACTCCTCCCCATTCTTGCTGTAAACTTCTCCATACATCCCTTCTCACCTTCACAGCCCTCTTAAACAGCCTCTCTTGACTTTCTTCTGCTGCACCTTGCATCCTGCGCTCCACCATCATTCACCTGTGTACCTTTCTCCCCCCGAGGGGTGGCTCCGCCCGTCTGTGACTCACCACCCCTCCAAAGTTTCGCCACCCAGGAAACCCCCGTAGGGCGGTTACCTGCCCCAATAGTGTTTTGTGCACCTTTCGAAACCTCACTCGCCCCTTCGGCACCATATGGTCTCATTCCAGAGCTTGCTGATCGTATCCCGTACCTCCATCATATAATACGCGTTTCCCATTCTCAAAAGGTGCACCCCATCATCTCTGAATAACACAGGCTCCTCCAGCCTCAAACACCCATGAGCAATTATTTTTATATCCATAGCCTGGCAAAAAACTCTCATCGTTCTATTCAGTTTCCTTCGTGCCTTATGAATAGCTGCATGACTGACGGCCCCCCTCCAAACTCTCCTAGGCACCAGTTTGGTCCATACTATACATGTTCCTGCAAATTCCTCTTCAGAACCTCCAAGTCCCTTTGCATGTCCTGTAGTAATGCCAGGCCTGACATTCTCACCAAGTCGTTTTCCCCCAGGTGCAGAACTAGCATATCGGGGCAGCCCCTCTGAGTTACCATCTTAGTTAGCCAAGGCAGCAGCGCACCCCATCTCATTCCCCCTTTACCCCACTGGCAAACTTCATGGTGGCTGCTCCTCAAACCCAGATTCCGTCCATATAGCTGCTGGTCCGAATACTTGGCTGCCCAGTGCACAAACGAGTGTCCCACAATCCAGGTAACCGTCTTGGTCCCCGGTCCTCTCAAGCAGCCTGCAGTATAAAGAGATAATGATTAGCCTCTGGAACACCAACCTCTTCATCAAACCCCCCCTCTTCTCGCTTCCCCTGTGGTCTACCCTCACCTCCCCTTTTACTTCCTCACATATCTCTCACAACAACGGGAGCGCCATCGTCCTATTTGGCGAATCTGCCCCCATGACCAACCCAGGCGCGCCGCTGATGTAGCTGCGTCTATTCGGAAGGAATGTGTCCTGTATTTCATTGGCTCCCTGCCCACCCTTCGAAGGGTCCTTCGTAACACCGCCAGTAACTGAAAAGACGTCACTCCTTACCCAGAAGCATGACAGAAAATTTCTGCTCTGTAACCCTTCCCGTTCAATTCAGCCCCCTGCCATTCTCGCACCGGCACGCTTCGCTGCACCCACTCTCCCTCAACAATACCCATCTGCCCCTCCCTGCCTGAACCGTTTTTGACTGCCTCAGCCAAATTTCCAGGTTACCTTGATCCAATCTCACCTCACCAGCCCACCGTGGTGATCCCAACAGTTCTGACACCCAGAAAGCCCCCAAAAACATCCAGATCATGCATAACCTGAATATGGCCACCTCAACTGAGTCGTAACAAACAACAGGTAAAACCCCCAGCAACTCCCTCAACAATTCAAAAGTAATGGCTCCTCTCAACACCCCCCCTGCTCCCGCCCCCAGCCTTTCAGCACTCTGCTCAGCATTTCGTTCTTGACAGGATCAAATCCCAGATATAGTTTACTGTAGAAACTTATCCCTGCTAGTTTCCCAGCTATGGTCGTTTGTGATAGACCATTATCAATACAACATAACACAAAAGTAAAAACTCCCTGCTCTGCCTCTTGACGAGTGATATTCTTTGACGCCACTCTAGGGCCCAAAAACTCTCCATACTCGGACCAAGCCAGTCTGTAACTCCGTCGAGTGGATTCCGCCAGCAATTTCTCTACCAGGCCTACTACTCTCACTCCCCCCAGGCCCAGATGTCTTCCAGCAACTGCGTCTTGCACTGCTCCGCTCCAGGTGCCAGTCTCCGAAACCGCTGCCACTGGGAACGAGACAAAGCATCCGCTACGTCATTGCTAGCCCCAGGCACATGTTTGGCGCGAAAAACCACATTCAACCTTAGACAACTCAACATGAACCTGCGCAACAGTTTCAACACCCTCAGACCCCTCACCTTCTGTTTGTTCACCAGTTCCACCACCGTTGTGTTGTCTATGTGGAAGAGCACTGTCCTATTCCGCAGTTCACTACCCCACACCACCAATGCCACTAGTAATGGAAAAAACTCCAGGAAAGCAATGCTCCGCCCTTGACTTAACCAATGCGCCGGCCACTTCTCCGCACATCAGCGCCCGTCCCAGAACATACTAAAACCCGAAGCACCAGCGACATCTGAAAATATCTGCATCTGCCAGATTGTGTTCTCTTCCACAAAATCAAATGAGACACCATTGAAGTCAGCCAAAAACGTCTGCCACACTCCCAGATCTGCCCTGACCCCCATTGAGATCCTGACCCTGTGGTGTGGCAGTACTGTGCCTGACATGGCCATGCCAAGCCGCCTGCAAAAAGTCCTCCCTGCTCTCACCTTTCTGCAAGCAAAAGTCAGGAAACCCAGCAACTTCTGAACAACCCTCAACTCAATCCTCTTCTCTCCCATCACCTGTAGCAAAAAGGCCTGCATGTCATCCACTTTCTCCTTGGGCAGTCGTGCTATCCATTGTACAGAGTCCAGTTCAATGCCAAGGAAAGCCAACCTACAGCTGGGCCCAGCTGTCTTTTACTGTGCTAAAGGCACCCCAAAGGCTTGTGTCAACTCCTCAAACTGCTGTAACGCTCTTTGACAGTCTCCAGAGCCCCCTTTTCCAATGAACAAGAAATCGTCCAGGTAATGCGACACCTCCCTGTGACCACTCTTCTTGACGAACACCCACTGCAAGAATGTACTGAACATCTCAAACAGCGCGCAGGAGATTGCGCACCCCATGGGCAAGACCTTGTCCACATAGATGGCCCCTTCAAACTGCATTCCTAGTAGCGGAAAATCCACTGGATGTATGGGCAGTAGACGGAAAGCAGACTTGACATCACATTTCGCCATTTCTGCTCCCCTCCCACACGCCCTCACCAGGCGGACCGCATTGTCCACTGAGGCATACAGCACCATAGAATTGTCCTCCGCAATGAAGTCATTGACTGATTCCCCTTCTGGCCACGATAGGTGATGGATCATTCTGAACTCCCCCGGGTCTTTTTTAGGGACCACCCTCAATGGTGACACAATCAGGTCCTGAAATGGCCTGTCCGTGTACGGGCCTGCCATCCTCCCTTCTTCCACTTCTTTCCTTAGTTGTGCTGCTACCACCGCCGGTAATTCCTTGGCTGATATCAAAATGTCCGCCCATCGACGTGCCCTAGTCCCCTGATAACCTACCCGAAAACCTTCCTTGAACCCCCACTGCAAACGCAGGGCTGCCTCCCTGTCGGGGTAGACCGAGAGCCATTGGCCCATGGCCTCAATCTTAACTGGAGTAGGGGCCCTATGGTCCAGACTGCCCCCTCCCCTTCGTTGACCTCCACTGTTGGGTGAGTGGGTGTCTGCCCCCGCATTTGGAGCATTCATGTTTGAATTTACATGGGTGCCTAGAACAGAAACCCTTGTTGAAATTCCAGCAGGCCCCTGTTGTGGCTCCCGCCGCCTTAGGCGGGCCATCAAATGTACTTGCCCCGATATTGTTCCCACCCGCCCCATGTTGAGCGGGACGAGCCTGAAAGGACCAATAGGTCACCGGCAAGCCGCTAGCTGTATGCGTGGATGCTGACGATTGTGTGGACGACATCCACTGCATCCATAGCTACTGGTCCACCTCCCCCCACCGCTTGTCCGGATTGATGCTGACCCGTGCCCTGAACTCCTCATCATAGCTAAGTCAAGCGAAACCCCCAAAATGCATCTGAGCCTTTTTTATAATGTCCATATACTTCAACAGAGCTATCGCTCTATCCTAGTATTTCTCGCAGTAAATACTTGCAAATATAAGGAATGCCGAGGTCCAGTATTCCATATTGATGGGTACCCTCGGCCTTCTTGTCAATTCCCACTCTTCTTCTTTCAACCCCTCCTTAGCCTGTATCTCCCTATGTAGCAATTTGAAAACATCTACATATTCGTGCTTCCAAATCCTGTTTCTTGTCCTCTCCGATAGATGTGAACCTAATGGCATCGCCAAACCCATATATGGCAATTTTTTGTGATGTTTGTCACTTGTTTTGTCCTCCTTCTCGTCGACCCCTTCGATCTTGTCCATCTGGACACCTGCGCCTACTAGCCGTGATGCCCCCTTGTTTCCTCTGTTTTCAACCTGTGCCGCTATTGCGTCTCCTGCCAAACCCACTTCTCTTACTTTCCCCTCACCAACACCCACCGACCGGCAGGATTTACCCTTTTTTCCCGCAGTCCCATCCCCCCAGGCAGTCCACCACTATCCCGTACCTGAGGGTCCGCCTTGGGTCTCCTTGTCGCTGACCAAGCCGCTGGGCTTTTTCTGCGGCATTGCCTTCTCCTTTCTCGTGTTCTTTTCCTGAAAAACACCAACTTTCTTGTTTGCCCTCTCCGGGACCCCAGGTGGCCCTTTCACTCCGTCATCCTCATCACGCACTTCACCTTCTTCCCACTCGTCACTCTCTTCCTGATAATCTAACACCAACTCAGCCTCAGTCACCACTGTTTCTCTCGCTTTCGCTTGCGCCACTCTTCTCTGGTCTCTCGCAACACCCTCACTCTTTCCAGCGCACTTTCTCCCAGCTGCAGGTGTTGCGCACTCCCTCGTTGATGGGCTGGCTGCCGCGGACCCCCCCGCTGCTTCTGACCAGCATCCAAGAGCCGTTGTGAGCCCCGCTGGTATCGCCCTCCCCTTCCCGGCCTCCGCTGCCGTGTGTGAACGACCCCAGGCTGCTCCAACCTGGGGGGTCCCCCGCACCACCGGGCCCCACCACCGTGCTGGCTGTCCCTGCCCTCTTACCTAACTGCCGTCCAGCAGTGACCCACACCCACTTACCCCCTGCTGGCTCCTGCTCATGTTCCTGGAAACTGTCCCAGTCCCGTGCCTCACCACCTGCCTCTTCCCCCCAGTCAGTGTCCCCCAGGCCGACCCCCCCGGCCTCACACATGGCTGCCCACCTAGCATCAGTGTCCTGTATAAGCTGCCTCTGCTCCCTGATTTGGTCCTCTAGAGAAAGCCCCTCCCAACGAGGCAAAGATGGGGGAAAGACAACCCCTGCCCTGGCCCCCCAATCGGTGCTCCTTTCCCTTTGCTGCTTGGGCCTGCCCCCTGTCCCTGGCCTTGGGTCCCCGCCTTCTTGGCCTTTTTCATTGCTGGGCCCTGCCAGCCTGCCTCATCTCTCCCTGCATTTACCAGAGGAGGCCTACACGAGAGGTCCAGCAGGATGCTCTCTTCCCCCAGGGCCACTTGCTCACCAGTGCTCAATCCAACACCTGAGCTCAGCAGCGCCGGATCGTCGCTCAGCTGCTCCGAACCACCGCCGCATTCCTCACCTTCCTCATCATGATCCAGCCACACGGGCAGGCTCTGACACCTACCTCCGCGCTTTGGCTGTGACGCCTTACCTTGGCCCCGCCCTGTGGGCCCAGAGGTTTTCTTGGCGGATAGCGGCTCGTCCACACACGCTGCTACCGCCGTCGCAACACCTACGGACGCGATCCACGTGGGTCGAACCATGCCGACCCACGCCTCCTCCAGCACGCCGGGACGGAGGAGATCCAGGACGGAGGAGATCCACCCGGCCTGCCTGCCCAAGGACTCGCAGTGCTTCGCGCACCGCGTCGTTGTCCGGGCAGGCCATCTTAATGGTGATTACCCAGGTATGCTAAAGGACTCCTAACCTGCCCTGCCCTGACTGCTGTTACTGACGCTGCACTGTAATTATACCCTAGGGCCTAATTAACTAACTTAAAAAACCCTCCCTAACCCAGTGGTGCGAGGTGTCGGGAAAGAGGCCGGAACCTCCCTCCCTAACACCTTTATAGGCAACACTGTCCCGCCCCTAGACCCTCCCTTATGACCTCCCCACCTTGTCCTTCCGGCCAGCACGAAAATGCCCGGGGGAAGACTGGTCTGCGACCCTGCTTCCCCCGGGGGCCGACATTTTCAATATCTCTTGAACCGATGCATCAAAGGGTTATAGATTGAAACCTCTCTGACTTTCAACATTCTTCATTTTTTAGAGTACGTTTATTCGAATTATTTCTTTTTGAAGAGTTTGCGTGTGTGTGTATGTGTGTGTGTGTGTCTGTGTGTGTGAGAGAGAGACAGACAGACAGAAGGACACACAACGTATAATTCGACTCAATACAGAGATCACCTCGCTGGTTGGGCCTTGAGTGCTCACTCTGGGAGATTCAAGAGGCTTTCTGTTTCGGAGCAAGCGCCCTGAATCCTAGTGAGTCAGCGAGGAGCCCATGATGTCACCCTTGAGTACGGTTGGTGGTCTCTGTGACTTCAGTCTCTGGTAACAAGCCAGCCAATATGGCACTCACACTGTGGGCAGTCGTGTACCAAGGCAGTGTGAACTGGGGCATAATATTATCGTGGCACTATGAACTGCAGCTTTAGTTTACCATGGCACAGGGAATTTTGGCAGCATTTTAAAGTAAGCACGCTGATGGAGGGCATCATATTTACATTTGCAATGTGAACTTGGAAAGCATGTTGTTTTAGCCCATGGATCTACAGCAGCATACTCCTCTAGCACTGTGATCTTGGGCAGCGTATTTATTATGGAATGGGCCTTGCAGACAGAATGCACATTAATCTTGGCACGACTCTTCCTTACAGTCTTACCCTGATACATTATGTGGGAATAATTTCATTGAGCTGTGTTGTGTTGACATTCACTTTTTTGGGTGATCTCGATGAGTTTTTGTGCCAATGTCTGGATCATTAGTTTTCACTTTCTTTTAAGTATAAGTTGGCCCTAGCAAGTGAGGCAAGCAGGCTGGCTCGAGTACTGTAATGTGTTTATTGTGCAATACTGCTTGTTCGACTGTTGCTGTCAGGGTGAATATTGTGCGATACTGCTTAATATGCTAACTGCCACCTACTGGGCGGTGCTACTGCCTGCTGGGGTGATTATTCCACACTACTGCCTGTTGACTGTTGTCTGTTGGGAGTAATACTTGCACATTACTGCTTGGCGGTAGGCACTATTGACTCTTGGGGTTTGGAGTTATTATTCTGCCATATGGTAAGATTACTATTGCCTGGTGGAGATATTATTCTGCAGAACGGTTTATAAGATGACTGTTGCCTGGTGTGGTAATTATTGTACAAGACACATTCATATGCCAACGATTACCTTCCTAGATTCTAAACGAATGGGACTGATTGATAAGCTAATTATTGCCTGATTGGACTATTATGGGAGTTATTTTAGATGATCATCTAAACTTATGCAAACAAGTTAATGCAGTAATCTCGTCATCATACAATGTGCTGAGAATTCTAAAGAAAATAATGAATTTCCTCCCTATTGCAGTTAGGAAATCAGTTATTTCCACACTCGTGTTATCTAAAATCGATTATTGTAACGGTCTCTACAATGGCTTACAGGTCCAATATTTGAACAAACTGCAAGTTTTACAAAACTCTGCAGCTAGGTCATTATTGGGACTCCCCAGATACCAATCTGCCTCCCAGGCACTGAAAGACCTTCACTGGTTGAAGGTCAAACACAGAATCACGTTCAAAGCACTCTGTCTTACTTACAGAGCTCTTCATAACTCTGGACCTTTGTTTTTGAAAAAAACACTAACCTGGTATACACCCACTAGAAATTTAAAATCAATAGGTGCTTTTAAAGTCAATTTTATCAGATTTAAAAAAGTAAAATGGGGAGGAAGCAGTTTTGTGGTGAGAGCATCAAGAGCTTGGAACCTTCTTCCGCTACCCCTAAGACCAGCCCCATCCCTTCTCCAATTCAGAAAAAGTTTAAAGACATGGCTTTTTAATCAGTAATCAGTAGGATCTCGTTTTAAGTTGACTTACAGTTGTTTGCAGGAATAGCGCCAAGGCACCTCCGGGTAAACGCTGCGCTCTATAAATTGGCTAACATAACATAACAATACTGCTTGAGAGGTGGACTATTGCTTGTAGGGGTGATCATTGTGCAATGACTGCTCCATATGCCAACGGTTGCCTATTGTGATTAATATTTCACAGTACTACTGCCTGTTCAAATATTACTTGGTGTGGTTGATATTGCACAATACTGTTAGATAGGTGGAATATTGTGTGTCAGAGTGATAATTGGGTAATGCTGCGTTATATGCTAACTTGAATGTTTGCATGATTATTTCGATCGACTTGCCTGTTGAGGTGATTATTGTACAATACTGCTTAGTAGAGCTACTTAGCGGACTTGCCTGTTCATGTGATTGTTGTACAATATGCCCTCACATGCTTACTATAGCTTACTGGGATTATTACTGAATAGTTTGTTTGATAACTGTCTATTGGGATTATTACTGAAGAGCAGTGTTTACCGTTAGCGGGGGAAATCGGTGGGGCAGTGCGGGGGGACAAAAAAAGAAAAACAAAACTTACCTGCAGCCTGACGTCCGTGGGCTCTTCTGCTCTGAGAATGTTCACAGAGGCTCCCAGAGTCCCCTGTGCCAATCCAGACGCTACTCTCATGCTGGTAGTACCCAGCATGAAAGAAGCATAGGGATTGAGCGGAGCGGGTTGGTTCCACGCTCCAGCAGGGACTGGGAGCCTGTGCTCCTGAGCCCTTCTGATAACTCTAAACAATAGCCTGGAGATATCCAAGTGTGCATGTTGGGTTGGCTGTCCTAAAACAGCCGGCCAAACGGACATGCGCACTGGGAGTGCCCTGAGCCCACCACTCTTCCTGCTGGCCCTGCCCTCAAGACTCAGCTGCGGCTCGGTTCCGGAGTTTTATTAACTGCTTTATTATCATTTTATTTTTCATGCGTCTGTAGGTTCCAGCAGTGGGGCGATGATCCTCTGCCATAATGGAGGATCCACCCCTGCTGAATATACTGTTTGATAAGCTTTGCCTGGTGGGGCTTTCATTCCACCGTAGTGCTTGATAGGCTATCTATAGCCTGCTTGCATGATTATTATTACTATATATCCTGCTCCGTATTGCCTTCTGGGGTGAATATTACATAAAGCTGCTTGATGGGCAGATTATTGCCTATTAGTTATTCCTCTATTAGAACACTGGAATGTGGAGCACTCCATTGAATACAATGGAGTGCTCTGGCTTCTACGGGCCGGTAGAAGCCTGCAGAGCAACATTCCAATGTTATTTTTGCTCACACTGCTGCTGTGAACAAAGGCCTCTCGGAGCCCAAGGGGCTTTAAACCCCCTCGGGCTCCGAGAGGCCTTTGTTTTTAGTATTAGAACATTCTGCCCTCTAGGGGTGGAATGTTCTAATAGCCTTAGAGCCCTCCTAGCTGGCTCTACCGGCCATTAAAGCCCACTCCCTTGTTAAAGGCCCTCGCTTTCGGCTCAGGCCTTTAACGCTGGAGCAGGCCTTTAATGGGCGGTGGATCCCGCTAGGTCGGGCTTTAAGGCTATATTAGAACATTGGACTGTTGAGAGCTCCACTGAAGACAATGGAGTGGCTTTGGGTTTATAATGACAGGTATAAGCCTTCTGCTGCAACATTCCAATTTTGGTCTTTCAGTTAATCCGTTTTTCATTTTGAACATTCTACCCTTAATGGGAGGAATGTTCTAATAGCCTTATAGCCGTTTTTCCCTCGGGCTATACCTGTTGTTGAAGGCTCTCATCCTCGTTATAGGACCTCGCCTGTGGCTTGGGCCTATATCTTGGGTTCAGGGCCTTTAACAACTGATATAACCCTCTGCAGCGGGCTATGAGGCTATAATATACTTCTTACTAGGCACATTATTTTCTGTTGTGATACTCATTTGCAGTACCACACTATAGGCAGGGCCACTGGAATTATTCATTTGTGCAGCTGCAGCGTTTTTCTCATAATTATTGTTGTGCTGCATTTGCCACATAATCCTTCATCAGCTGCATGATCTGCGGATTCTAACAAAAAAAAATGTTGTTTCTAATTTAACAGGTTCAAAAGATACTAAAATGTAGTAACGTGTTGCCACGCAGTGGAAGGCCCTTTGCGAAGGTTGACTGTACACCTTTCTGCTGCTTATTGATACATTTGGGAGTTAAGGTGGTACTAATGAGGTGCAACCAATGCCATACAGTGTTAACAAGTGTAAAAACAAGCAAATAATGAAATAATACTATCACAAAATGTGTTGTTACGCTGCATGATTTGCCTTTTCTTACCGCATAATTACTCCACCCTGCCGCATAATTCCAGTGGCCCTGCATACAGGTTATTGATTTCCTTTAGGAGTATTTATTTCCAATGCTGCTCCACAGGCTGACTACCTGACTATTGTTCAAATTATTGTAGAAACTTGCTTGTTACGCTGATTACAGACTACTGGCGTGAACAGAAAGGAGTCTATAATATTACATTTTTTAAATAAAAAAGAACATTACAACGTGGGATGCTGGGACACGATCAGGACTCCTATGTTGTGTTTGTTTTGGTGCTGGGAGTTGTGTGTTGGGGAGAAGGAGAAAGCACAACAAACGCTTGCCCCAGGCCCTCTGGCTTTGTGGGTAGGCCTCTCTCAGCCACTTCTTAGGCTTATCAATAACCTTACTATTGACTGGCCAAGCCTGTCTGATGGGGGTGGAACTTTATCAATACCCTACTATTGGCTGCCCACGAAGGCCGTGATCTGGGGCTGTTTCAGAACAGAAAACTTTATCAATAACCTGGTGTTGCAGCGAGGCGAGGAATGTCGCGGTGTGCGAGAAACTTTTATCAATAGGAGTGTTGCAGCCGCGCGGCTTATGAATAGTAATTTGTTTACATCAGTTGTCAGTTAACATTTCAAGAAGGCTCCCCATGAATTTAATAAAAGCCCAGTATTCCTGCCTGCTGCAGATATCGGGCTCATAGAGGCACGCCACGAGCCTGAAGAGAAATGTGTAGATTTCACGACGGGCCTCTGAAAGGCATGTCAGGCTGGGGGCCTCCGTCGCCTGTCAGGCCGAGTGTGTACCTTCGGCCATACCTGCCCTTCAGAGGCACCGGCTTGTCGCTGACATCTCCAGATGTCCCTATAGGCCCGCCGCTTGACGCCCCCCGAATAAGGCCCTCTGGGCTGCCCGTGTGCAGGAGAGGGTTAAACGGCTGATCCTCCGCTAACAGCTTCTTCCTGTTCTGTCGGCTAAGTGGCGCCTCTGAGTCAGCCAGGGGCTTCGCGGCCCCCTGAGACTGCGCCAGCCAAGCCAGTTTGCAGCGCCAGCTCTCCCTCCCGCCCGCCCCTGGCACGCTGCCCCGGCCTGAAAAGTTTTCATTTTTTTCTCAAAAGAAGAAGAAACCACTCTTTCAAAAACATCCACAAACGGCGCTCGCGATTTATCTGATCCCCAAAAACAGAACTGGCATTGGAAGAGAAAGTGAGCAGTGGCACACACTTATAACGGGCCCTTGCTGCTGAGCATTGATAGGTGCACACGTTGCATTCCCCAATGCAAGCTATGTACGACACACCGAAAAACATCCCTCACAGCAAACTACATACCAGGCACCTAAAACACACCACAGACAGTAAACTACCAACCACACATTTTAAATACATTCCCCATGATAACCCACACACCTAAAGCACCCCCATAGCAAACTACATACCGAGCGCCTAAACCTGTGCTCCCCATAGTAAACTACATAACACACACCTAAAAACACTTCACAAAAAAAATACCTACTGCACACATAAAACTCGTTCCATACGGTCAGCACATACCATTCCACTCTCCATAACAAACTACATACAAACCTCAATCCCAATGGTAAATCGCATTCCACTCATCCAAATTACACTCCACAAAACAATCTACATGCCACATGTATAAAACACACCGGAGGAGATTTACTAATATTTTACGCCGTGTTTGCGTCACAAAAGTGACGCAAATCGGCGCAAAATCTTTTTTTCCAATTTACTTTCCAGCGATAAACTTGTTTAGCGCTGGAAATAACATGATAGTAATGCAAAGCAGCTTACTTAGCGCCAAAGGGGCGTACCATGGATGGAGCATGGGCATTCCCATGCAACCACCCAAGATTTCTGACACTAAACCATATTTACTAGATAAAGTAGACAGGGTTTAGCGTCAGAAAACTGCACCCCTTTGAAGAAGGGGCAACAAAGGAGAAATACTTTCATTTCTCTTTCCTTTTCCAACTTTGTACATGTGCTGCAGTGTAAAGCACACATACAAAGAGGGAAAAGGGTTAAAGTCTGTCGTTGCATAGTATTTAGTACTGGAAAGGTACCCTTTCAGTATAAAACGTATTCTAGACTCACGGAGACACCCTTGCACTATGGCGCAAAGGTGTCTTCTGTGGTGCACGGCTGCTGATTTCAGCACCGGCGCTACGGAACGGGAAGGAGAGTGCCATATTTCTGTAAATATGGCGCTCTCCTCCTCTCTCCTTTTTACACAGCACAAACGGTAAGTCTGGCCCACCATCCCACAATCAAAAACTCACAAACACCTAATACTCGCTCCTCGCGGTAATGCGCATGCAAGTCTAAAACACACTCACCACAGTAATCTCTATACCGCACAACTGAAAACACACTCCGTACATTAAACTACACATCACATTCCTAAAATATGCCTCCTGATAAACTACACTCCTCGTAACAAAAACACACCACACTTAATAAAATAGAAAGCAAAATTCTTAAACAGCTGTTCTTAACCTTTTGAGGTCTATGGACTCCCACTGAATAACTGCTGGAAGCAGGGTACCCCCACATAAGCAATTCTGCGATGTGACTCTCAAAACAACAAAAAGACAAAGAAAACATACATCAAGAAAAAAATACACAAATTATGAAATAATTTACTGAATTTACAAACATAAAATATACACAAATGGTAATATTAATTTTAATGATTGTAGCAAATCACTTTGTCTTTCTTTTTTTTTGCTCTTAATGCATGCTCTCTTTTTGTTAGTGTATACCAACACTTCAGTTGAGGCCACCGATTGTCCATACTAGATTCTGTTTGCTGTACTTCAACTGCACGCATGAATTATACTAAGGACACCATCTTAATTTTTAGTCTCCAATTTCAAAATGTCTTCACATTTACAGAGGGTTTAAAAATGATAAAATGTACATTTTACATATATATATATTTATTTATATATATATATATATGTATATATATTTATTTATATATATATTTTTTTTCACTGGAAAAAACAAAAGTTACAGAGACGTTATAGTTAGACGCAAGTTTCACTCGTACAAAACCGGTGAAATTCAGCAGCTATAGTTAGCTGAGCTAACTATAACTCGCGCCCTCGCAATGCACTGCTTATGACCTCACATATTACATCACTCACAACATGGTCAGTGACATCACTGATGACATCTCAAATGACATCACTGATGACATCATCCAGTGATTGTGGGTGTTTTAAAAATGTTTATGAGTGTTAAATATATATACTGAGGTGTATCGATGATTCAGTAGGTGCGTGACTGACTATATAAGTGAGTGATTAGGTGTCTCAGCGAATGTATGGGTCACTGACTCGGTTGTCTGAATGTCTGTATCAGTCTGTCAGATGGTGTCTAAGTGGCTGTATGGGTTGGTGAGTGGGTACATGAGTGGATGTATGAGTGATTGATTGGTTTTCTGAGTACCTGTATGGGAGTATGAGTGTCTGTGTGGGTGGGTGAGAGGGTGTGTGACTGTCTGCATGGATGAGTGAGTGGGTGAGTCAGTGTGTGTATGGGTTAGTGAGTCTGTCTATGGCTGTGTCGGTGAGTGAATAGATGTGTCAGTGGTATATGGGTGAGTAAGTGGATATGTGAAAGGCAGTATAGGTGAGTGTTTGAGTATATGTGAGTGAGGGATTGTGATAGTGGCTGTATGGGTTAGTGAGTGCAAGTGTGACGGGCTGTATGGGTGAGTGAGCATATGTTAGTACCTCTATGAATAAGTGAGTGGATGTGTGTATAACTTTATAGGTGAGTAAATGGATGTCTGATTGACTCTATAGGTGAGTGAGTAGGTGTGTGAGTAGGTCTATGAGTGACTGACAATGTGTAAGTGGCTGTCTGGCTGTGTAAGTGGATATATCAGTGGCTGTATTAGGGAGTAAGTTGGTGTTCGAGTGGCAGTATGGGTGACAGAGTGGATGCGTGTGTAGACCTATGAATCATTGAGTGGGTATGTAAGTACTGGTATGGGTGTGTCAATGGTTTTGAGAATGTTTGTGTGGAAGTTGGAGTGGGTGTATGAAAGGTTATATTGGGGTGTGAGTGTCAGAGATACTGTGGATGATGTCATCAGTGATGTCATCAGTGATGCCATTTGAGATGTCATCATTGATGTCATCAGTGATGTCACTGATCATATCATGAGTGATGTAATATGTGAGGTCATAAACAGTGCATTGCGGGGGCACGAGTTATAGTTAGCTCAGCTAACTATAACTGATGAATTTCACTGGTTTGAACGAATGAAACTTGAGCCTTACTATAATGTCTCTGTAACCTTTGTTTTTTTCAGTGAATTTCTAAGGTTTTTTTTATTACATTTCCTAACTATAACGTCCCTGTAACCTTTGTTTTTTATGAATTTCTAAGGTTTTTAAATGCTAATTCCTAACTATAATGTCCCTGTAGCCTTTGTTTTTTTCAGTGAATTTCAAAGGTATTTTAAATTTTATTTCCTAACTGTAACCTGTAAACTTTGAGAGAGGGTGTGTGAGTCACTGTATAGGTTGGTGACTGGCTGTGTGAGTGGCTGTATGGGTCTGTGAGTGAGTGTGTAATGTCTGGGTAGTTACGAAGTGCATGAGTAGGGCCTGGGTGATTATATGATTGCATAGGTAGTGCCTGTGGGATCCTATGAGTGCAATTGCCAAGGACACACTGCGAATACCAAATGTTTTTGACAAAGTGTAAAACATATATACAGACATATTTTACATAAAGTTTCAGTGTAGCTATTTAGTAAGATACTAATTTAACTTTCCCCTTTGTATTCATTTGTCAAAATAACTACGTCAAAAATGCATTTTCCTTCTTCACAGCAACTCCGGAGGTCGCAATGAAATCAGTAGTCACAAATATAAAATACAAAGTGTAAAACAGATATATAGACATGTTTTACACAAAGATTGAGTCTAGCTGTTTAGTAACATATTGGGTTAACTTTATTTTAACAACACATTTGTAAAAAACAATAAAAAAAATAACTTTCAACATGTGAACTCACGAATAGAACATAACTACCAAACACCCTTCAAACTACCCATTGGTGCCCAAAGTCATGGGGAATCAAAAACTGCTGCAAAACTAGTGCAATGCACAATCTGTAACAAGACCCTCTCTAGAGGGACAAACAAAAAATATTCATGTGGAACAAAGTCCATCGTATATAATCTTAAAACCTATCATAGAAAACATCTACAACTGGTGATCTAGCAGAGGCAAACTGAAGGACCATTTACATCAGTATCAGCAGCAACAATTCCCGGCCAGAAAGTCCCTTCAGAGATTAAGACTACTACAACAGATATGGCTCCAGAGTTTTCAAGATTGGCCACGTAGTGCATGGACTGTAGTGTTTTTATAAGTGCTGGTGAGCAGTGTGTTGCATCTATTTTCAATGCTGCAAAAATCATACATGCAAATTTTGCTCCCCTTTTATATTGTTTGCTCACTTCTCAGTGCACGTTTCGAATTCCTCCTGTCCCAATTGCCATTTTTGTTACCATAAAAAAGAACAAAGACATTTTAAAACTTTACAAAACCACAAAAAAAAAAATCAAAAACTAAACAGAAAATCATGTCACCGGGAAATAAAGGAATATCATTGGATAATACACTTTTCAACTAAAAGGATAAAAAGAACACACCCATTTACCTATCTTGAACATTCTTTAAGAGGAGTTCATTGTGAGCAGATTTGCGCAATGCCCAATATGTCTCAAGACATTGTCAAGGGGTACAAATAACAAATATTCTTGCGAGACTATGTCCATGCTTTACCATCTAAAAACATGCCAAAGCAATAGTATAAAAGCAATAAGAAGGCAACGCAAGGCTGAAGGACCCTCAACTTCAATAGCAGCAGCAACAACTCCGGGGCAGAGAGTCAATCTCTACTTCCAGATTTGGCTCCACAGTTATCCCGGATGGCATCATACTGCATGGTTTGTGGTGTTGTAGTAACTTCTAATTTATTGTAACACTACTTACATATAACTTGCCATATGGACAAGTTAAAGCGCTCCTCTATAAATAAATACACAGCTAACTTTTGCCAGTTTTCATTATTTACTTTTCCATTTTTCAAATACAAGTAAATGTAAATGTAAATGTAGTAGTATTTGTATAGCGCCCGAATCGACCCCCGAAGGGGTATCTCAGGCGCTTGTACGCATACCGCTGTGGAACCCTTCCTGGCCTTTCCCTGTGAGATGCCCACTCCTGGGCACCCCCAAGGTGAAGCCAGGCATCCTAGCGTTGTGGGGGCCGTTGTGGAGATTAAGCAAGCTATTGCCCAGAGTTGCAGAGTGGGACCCATGATTAGAATAGGCACCGAGGCGAGAATTATCAGGTCCGAGGAAATTGAGCCCAAGACCCACCGAGGCGGGAATTGAACCCTGGTCCTGGGCTAGACCTCTGCATCAGGGTCTGCCGCTCTAACCATTGAGCCACACTTCTCCACACAGTCTGTGTTTGAATCTTCTAGTGAGTGCGTCAACAACATATACAAACACACTCTGGGGGATATTCCCAAGAACGTGTGATAATTATCGCAAATTTAGCTTAACGCAACTTTGCACATCGCAGTCTATCGCGGGAAAATAACACTGTGTTAACGTTGTATTCTCAACCCGGCGGCACCATGCGATAATTCCACGACAACGCGCTAAATGACCACGTTAAAATTAACGCGACGCTGAAAAAACGCGAAACACGAACGCGAAAAAAGTTGCGATGTGGCCAACCGCGATAAAAAAGTCTGCGAAAACCAGCGACAGGCCTGCAATTCCCACGCGTCATGCGGGAAAATGCACGACAAAAGCACTGAAAAACACAAACAAAATAATTCGAACTGCGTAGCACCATGGAGGAAGCCGGAGCAAGTACAGAGGATGACCAGAACCCCACAAGCCCCCAGGAGGACCAGCCTGGGACCTCGGGGTCACGGAAGGGCAAGGAGAAGAAGACGAGGAAGACGAGGTTCAGTCCGCAGGAAAACAGGATCATCATCACGGAGGTGATAGAACACCACCAACAATTGTTCGTCACCTCCAACGTGTCATTGGCAAATAAAAATGCAATATGGCAGTCCATCCTGGACAAGGTGAATGCAGTCGGAGTGAGGAGGAGGACAATTGGAGAGGTCAAGAGGCGCTGGAATGATGCGAAGCGCAAAACCAAGAAGAAACTCGCTGACAACCATCAGGCAGCAATGCAGACTGGAGGTGACAGTCCAGCGGAACACCAGGAACTGGATGAGATGGAGGAAATGGTGGCCACAGTCATCAGTGGGGAGACGGTGGCAGGAGTTAGGGGTCCGGACACTGCTCGACATGACCTGACACAACAGCACCAGGGTGAGTACCGAACAAGGACTGGGGGGAGATGGGCACAATGGCACACATGCACAATTAAGTACAGCACACTGCACACCCACAATGACTCTGGATCATGTCCCTGATCCCCTTGGCACACTGCAGCACACATACAAACAGCAAGTAGGCCCCCGTCCACCATGGGCACAAAGGGGTCCCTCCCCACACAGCACCAATCTCACAACCAACCCATGCACACGTGTCAAAACCAGCAAAGCTGCGTGTCCGTGAGCCACACTGACAATGCAAGTGACACTGCATGATGAACAGCATGGCTACAGTCCAATTATCATGACATGGTGCATGCCACGACACCGAGGTGGCTGAGTGTGGAACACATCCGTAGAGGAGCAGGTCACACTCTGACACATCCACCTGCACAAACAACCCCTGACGTCAACAACACATCTGCGGATAAACCATGCCCAAGAGTCCAAAATCAGAACTAGAGCCAAAATTAGCCAAGTCTGCAACATCTCAGCACTGTAGAAGCTCAGAAGTCAAAGGCACACCGCCTCAAAGGGATAAGGGGTTTATAAGAAGACAAGGGTGTGAGAAGTTGGCCTGGCATATGCTGTCCACTAATTATAGTGGGCACCTTGCACCAGTCCAAACAACCCCTTATTGGAGATAGGTTAAAGACAACCTTTATTGAAAGCTATCCTAGTGGTAGCTATGGAGAGCAGCCTTCAGGCTAAGTCTTGAAGGAATGTAAAGCATCTTGTTTTACCAGTCTATAATCTCTTGAGTGACCAAATGAAAGAGGACCACACCAGGTATATATTCAAAATATATGTATTTATTGCTAAACACACCCCTCTAGTCTCTTTATGAGGCTAGAGTTCGAAGTACATAAATTATAAGTTAGTTATCTACAGTAATAGCACAAATACACGTTTGAGCCCTAGGGGCGTACCAAACCATATACCAATAAAGTGGTATAAGAACCACGACTGAGCTAGACACAGGGCCTAGAGCCTGTAGAAGTGCTTGGACCACAAGGAACCACCCAAGGTAGTGACACAGGGGACCCATGGGGACGCGTGCAGTGTATGAACACAGCCGCGAATCGCCGTTAACTTCTATGGGGAAAGTCGCGGTTTGAATTTAAAAGAAAAGGGACACTCAGAGGAGGACTTGGAGCAAACCCTTTGAGAACTAGGCTGTTCTAGTGTCAATACCCACGGGAGCACCGGAGTACTCGAGTTACCTCACCCAGGGGAGCCGGGTGCATAGGTGTCTTTCGGGGTCGGGTTTCGTCGTCACTTTCAATGGCGATCTGCTGCAAAGTGCTGCTGGCGGCCAAGTCAAAAGTGTTCGGGTGGATCCAAAGGTGGATCAAAGATCTGAAGAACCTGAAAGCAGAGGGGACAGAGTCTGGGTCACTAGCCAGTGACCAGGAAGGCGATGAGCAGATGCCCACCGATGTCGAGTGCTTCAGGTTGGTTGACGGTCCTCTTGACTCTTCAGCCACGAGGTCCAGGAGGCGTCGACGACAACCAGAAGCTGGATCCGAGCTGTTCCATGACGTCTGTCGATTGCAGGGGTATCGGCGACCAGATTGGACCCAACAAGCCTTGGCAACGGCAAGTCTCATGGAAATGGAAGAAGAACGATGTTGCAGACCAGAAAGGTCTGTGGGACTCACCCAGCAAGGGTAAGTCAGGGCACGCCTGGAGCAACCAGGGAGCCCAAGCAGAAGAAGATTGGCCTTCGGGAGGGCCTACTAGCCAACAGACTAGCAATCACGAAGGAGCCTCAAGTTGACGCACGTGGAGCTGGCTCACAGGACACTCGTGGAGTGGAGGCCAGTGATCTTCGGTGCAGTTGGTGCTGGAGGCTGGGGCTACTCGGAGCCCAAAGCACGACTTCGTGGGAGACCCAGAAGAGGATGCACTTGCAAATGCAATCGGTGTCCAGGGGTCACGGTTCCACGTTACCCACGATAGCTACGGGCCTCAGCTTTGCTGGGGACTCAGGGCAGCCTCGGGGAAGTCCGGAAATCCACCTCTGGTGATGCAAAGACTTCGGCGTCCAGCGGGAGCTTCAGCGATGCAGACCGGACAATTGCTTCTTTGATGCCTGCCAAGCAGGGGAGTCACTCCTTGACCCCAAGGGAGATTCTTCAGTCCTCTAATCTTAAAGTAGAGCGTCGAAGGTCCAGGATTCGGTGTCAGAGTTTCGTCCAGGTTAATCTAAAGTCCTAAGGACTGGGGTCCCATACTTATACTAAGGTAGGGGGTTGGACATACTCTGTGGCCCCACCTATGGGAGGGTCAGGGCAGAGGGGTGGTTACACCCCTTTCCCTTTGTCCAGTTTTGCGCCAGAGCAGGGGCTGGAAGCCCCTGAGCCGGTTTGAACTGGGGTATGCACAGGGACACCAAATGTGCCCCCAGTGCAGGACTTCAAAGCACCAGAGAGTGCTCCCGCCCAGCCCCAATACACACTATCCTGTCTGGGGAGGTGGTTACACCTCCCTGGGACAGGAAACCTATTGTCCAGGCCTCCCCTGCCGGAGTTTCGGTCAGCAGCAGGAGGCCAGACTCGTGTATGTGGCAGCGGCATCCATTTTGTGATGCCAGGGCTCTGGAAAGTCAGTACCGGGTATACCGGTGTGTACATGTCTCTCCCTCTAGAAGGGTGGAATGCTACCCCCGCCGCCAGAACTGGTGGGGGGGTAGTATTCCAAGATGTTTGACACCAAACACAACATGTTTCCGTGCAGCCATCACAAAGTTAGCATTTAACGCGAGGTTATAATGCGCTTAAGAGTATATGGTCGGGCTGCACTACAAACAGCATCAGAGAAGGGTCTCCGAACGCTGCAGAGGGGCCCAGCTCATGCAGGGGCACCCTCTCACATAGGAAACACGCACTCTGCCTTCAGGATTGATAAGGCCTGCCATAGGAGTGACTTATAGGTTTATATGTGTGTATGTATGTAGTGATATAGGTAGCCTATATCACAGTAAGGGGTGCATGCACCACCTTACTCAGGCTGCAGTAGCAGACCTGTGGTGTCATTTTGGATGGCATTCCAGGGGTGGCACAATACATGCTGCAGCCCCTGGTAGGCCTCTGAGGTACCTATGCCCTGGGTACATAGTATACCATATACTAGGGACTTATAAGGGCACTCCAGATTCCAATCAGAGATGTGCCTAAGGCACATGGAAACCATTTTAAAGAGGAAGCAGCTAGGCTGGGGTTCTGATTAGCAGGGCCCCAGCCAGACTAAGGTCGAAAAACAGTGAAGCATCAGCAAAAAGTGGCGGTACCCATGTGAAGCAGATCCTACTCTCCTACACAACCCCCCAAACGTAGGGACATTAAACTAACCTTGCCCAGTTAAGTCTTCATGTTCTAAGTGGAAGTACCTAGAGAGTCCATCTGCATTGGCATGGTTACTCCCAGGTCTATGTTCCACTGTGAAGTCCATCCCCTGTAGGGAAATGGACCACCTAATCAGTTTGGGGTTTTCACCCTTCATTTGTTTTAGCCATAAGAGGGGCTTATGGTCTGTTTGAACAAGGAAGTGACTACCAAACAAGTATGGCCTCAACTTCTTCAGAGCCCAGACCACAGCAAAGGCCTCCCTCTCAATGGCTGACCAACGTTTCTCTCTAGGGGTCAGCCTTCTGCTAATAAAAGCTACTGGCTGATCCTGACATTCATCATTCAATTGTGACAGTACAGCCCCTACCCCCAATTCAGATGCATCTGTTTGGACAATGAACTTCTTGGAGTAATCAGGACTCTGTAGAATGGGAGCAGTGCACATGGCCTGCTTTAGGTCATCAAATGCTTTTTGACAGCTAACTGTCCACTGAACCTTTTTGGGCATTTTCTTGGAAGTTAAGTCATTCAGGGGTGTCACTATTGATCCATACCCCTTGACAAATCTCCTATAGTACCCAGTCAGGCCTAAGAAGGCTCTCACCTGAGTCTGGGTAGTTGGAGCAGTCCAGTACATGATGGTCTGGATCTTGCTCTGTAGTGGTTGAACCTGGCCTCCACCCACAAGGTGGCCCAGGTACACAACCTGACTCTGCCCTATCTGGCACTTGGTGGCCTTGATAGTCAGGCCTGCTTTCTGCAGGGCCTGCAAAACATTTCTGAGGTGGACCAGGTGATCCTCCCAGGTGGAGCTAAAGACAGCAATATCATCTAGATATGCTGCACTATAGGCTTCCAGACCTGTAAGGACTGTATTCACCAACCTCTGAAAAGTGGCAGGTGCATTCTTCAGACCAAA
The DNA here is from genome assembly GCA_963921515.1 of Calotriton arnoldi. Taxonomy (NCBI): domain Eukaryota; kingdom Metazoa; phylum Chordata; class Amphibia; order Caudata; family Salamandridae; genus Calotriton; species Calotriton arnoldi. Next base: position 157,905 of record CAWUFW010015526.1, read on the forward strand.
GGGCATCACCACAAATTGATAATGCCCACTAGGGGTTGAGAATGCTGTCTTTGGCTTTGCATCATCAGCTAGTCTGATCTGCCAGTAGCCAGCTGTCAGGTCAAATGTGCTTAGATACTTGGCTGAGGCCAAAGTGTCTATTAGCTCATCTGCCCTTGGTATTGGATGGGCATCAGTCCTAGTGACTGCATTGAGACCCCTGTAGTCCACACAAAACCTCATCTCTCTTTTCCCACCATTGGTGTGAGGTTTTGGCACAAGGACCACTGGACTAGCCCAAGGGCTATCTGAGGGTTTAATAACTCCCAAATCCAACATCTTCTGGACTTCTGTCCTGATACAGTCCCTGACATGGTCAGGTTGCCTATAAATCTTATTTTTAATAGGCAGACTGTCCCCAGTGTCCACTTCATGAGTGCACCAGGTAGTCTGACTGGGTGTCAGTGAGAATATGCGTCTGAACTGATTGAGCACCTGTCTGCAATCAGTCTGCTGCTGGGTAGTGAGGCTGCCTGCCAAGGCTACCCCATCCACTGACCCATCATCAGGGTTCTGTGATAGCAGGTCAGGGAGTGGGTCACTCTCTTCCTCCTGTCCCTCATCAGTAGCCATGAGCAAGCCCATGTCTGCCCTGTCCACATATGGTTTTAACCTGTTGACATGGAGAACCCTGTGGGGACTCCTGGGTGTTCCTAGGGCCACCAAATAGGTAACCTCACCCTTCTGTTCAACAATGGTATGGGGTCCACTCCATTTGTCTTGGAGAGCTGCTGGGGCCACTGGCTCCAACACCCACACCTTCTGTCCTGGCTGGTAAACAGTCAGTACAGCCTTTTGGTCATGCCAGGCTTTTTAAAGTTCCTGGCTAGCCTCAAGGTTTTTAGTTGCCTTTTTCATATACTCAGCCATCCGGGAACGGAGACCAAGTACATAGTCCACTATGTCTTGCTTTGGGGGCTTGAGAGGTAACTCCCATCCTTCCTTCACCAAGCACAATGGACCCTTGACAGGGTGACCAAACAAAAGTTCAAAAGGGCTGTAGCCAACCCCCTTTTGAGGCACCTCCCTGTATGCAAATAAAAGGCAGGGCAAGAGTATGTCCCATCTTCGCCTAAGCTTTTCTGGGAGCCCTTTAAACATGCCCTTCAAGGTTTTGTTGAATCTCTCAACTAAACCATTGCATTGTGGGTGATAGGGTGTGGTGAACTTGTAGGTCACTCCACACTCCTTCCACATTGCTTTTAAGTATCCAGACATAAAGTTAGCACCCTGTCTGATACAACCTCCTTAGGGAAGCCCACTCTTGAGAAAATTCCCAGGAGGGCTCTTGCCACCACAGGTGCTGTAGTGGTCCTAAGGGGAATAGCCTCTGGGTACCTGGTGGCATGATCCACTACCACCAGGATAAACCTGTGCCCAGATGCTGTTTGGGGATCCATGGGATCAACAATGTCAATCCCCACCCTTTCAAAGGGAACCCCCACCACAGGTAGTGGTATCAGGGGGCCTTTGTAGTGCCACCTGCCTTGCCACTGGCCTGGCAGGTTACACAGAAGCGACAAAACTCCTTGGTGTCTTCAGACATGTGGGGCCAGTGAAAGTGAGGGACAATTCTGTCCCAAGTCTTGTTCTGGCCCAGGTGACCTGCTAAGGGAATGTCATGGGCTAGGGTCAATAGGAAGCCCCTGAACTTCAGAGGTATAACCAACCTCCTGGTGGCACCAGGCTTGGGGTCTCTACACTCTGAGTACAAGAGTCCATCATCCCAATACACAGTATGGGGACCACTAGCTTTCCCAGCAGCCTCCGCAGCAGCTTGCTGTCTGAGGGGTTCAAGAGAGGGGCAGCTCTGCTGCTCCTGGCTCAGATCTGCCCTGGAAGGGCCCCCTGTCCCCAAGAACTCAACCTGGTCAGGTTCAAGCTCCTCTGGGACAGTTCCTTCCTCAGGACTGAGATCATCCCCCTCAAGAGACTGATCTTCCTTCTGAGCCAAGGGGAAGGCTCTGCCTTTACCCTACTACTCCTCTTCTTGGAGGGCACTTGGTCCATTATTCCAGAATCCAAGGTCTGTTCAGTGTTAGACATTTTGGCTTGTGACCTGGTCACAGCAAACACATCTGCAGGGATGCCCAGCATTTCTGCATGGGTCCTGAGCTCCACTTCTGCCCAAGCTGAAGTTTCTAAGTCATTGCCAAGCAAGCATTCAACGGGTAGGTCTGCACTTACCACAACCTTCTTAAGGCCAGTTACCCCTCCCCAGGAGAAGTTAACAACTGCCAGAGTATGGTCTTTTCTGACGTTGCTAGCATTGGTCACTTGGTACATTTCACCAAGTATAATCTGCCCAGGATTCACAAGGTCTTGTGTCACCATGGTGACACTTGCCCCTGTGTCCCTAAATGCCAAAGCCTCTTTTCCATTGATTAAGGGCTGTTGCCTGTACTTGCCCAGATTACTGGGACTCACAGAGGAGGTCATATCCATGCCTCCATCACAGACTAGGACAGCCTGAGTGAGTTCTCTGACTAGGTCAGAGCTCATCTCCTTACCCAGGGTCAACCCTACTAAACCCTTGGCTTGTGTAGTCCCACCACCAACTGTAACTGCACTAGGGGGAGCAGGTGCCTTAGGGGCATTGGTGGGGGCTGGAGTAGAGTCTTTGGACTTGGTGCAATCACTGGTCCATTGGGTCTTTTGCTTACAGACCTTGCACCATGGTTTCCTTTGGCCTTTCCCTTTGTTAGACTGTGAATCCCCACCTGAAGAAGATTTTTGGGGGCCTTGTGAAGACTTTTGATCTTTACCCTTCTCCCCACCCTTATCAGAGGTTTTCGAATCTTGCTTCTTAGGGTCACCACCTTGGTTCTGTACCTTCTGCCTCACCCTGGTTCTGACCCATTTGTCTGCCTTCTTTCCCAATTCTTGGGGAGAGGTCAGATCAGAGTCCACCAGGTGCTGATGCAACAGCTGATTTTGACAATTGTTAAGGATCTGCTCCCTCATGATAAGATTGTACAATCCTGTGAAGTCACATACCTTACTGCCCAATAACCAACCTTCCAGAGCCTTGGCAGAACAATCAACAAAGTCCACCCAGTCTTGAGTCTGTGCTTTTTGGGTATCCCTGAACTTTAATCTGTATTGTTCAGGGGTTAGGCCAAACCCATCAATTAGAGCACTCTTCAAGACTTTTTAATTATCAGCATCCTCCTCTCTAACAGTGAGGAGCTTATCTCTACCTTTGTCTGCAAAGGAGAGCCACAAGATTGCTGCCCACTGCTCCTGAGGGACCCTCTGTACTTTACAGGCCCTCTCTAGAGCAGTTATCCATTTGTGGATGTCATCCCCACTCTGGTAGGGAGGGACAATCTTGCTCAGATTTCTATGGTCATAAGACCTTTCCCTATCTTTGGGGAAATTGCTGCCACCATGGGGCTCTAGTCCCAACAACTGCCAGAGTATGGTCTGTTCTGACGTTGCTAGCATTGGTCACTTGGTACATTTCACCAAGTATAATCTGCCCAGGATTCACAAGGTCTTGTGTCACCATGGTGACACTTGCCCCTGTGTCCCTAAATGCCAAAGCCTCTTTTCCATTGATTAAGGGCTGTTGCCTGTACTTGCCCAGATTACTGGGACTCACAGAGGAGGTCATATCCATGCCTCCATCACAGACTAGGACAGCCTGAGTGAGTTCTCTGACTAGGTCAGAGCTCATCTCCTTACCCAGGGTCAACCCTACTAAACCCTTGGCTTGTGTAGTCCCACCACCAACTGTAACTGCACTAGGGGAGCAGGTGCCTTAGGGGCATTGGTGGGGGCTGGAGTAGAGTCTTTGGACTTGGTGCAATCACTGGTCCATTGGGTCTTTTGCTTACAGACCTTGCACCATGGTTTCCTTTGGCCTTTCCCTTTGTTAGACTGTGAATCCCCACCTGAAGAAGATTTTTGGGGGCCTTGTGAAGACTTTTGATCTTTACCCTTCTCCCCACCCTTATCAGAGGTTTTCGAATCTTGCTTCTTAGGGTCACCACCTTGGTTCTGTACCTTCTGCCTCACCCTGGTTCTGACCCATTTGTCTGCCTTCTTTCCCAATTCTTGGGAAGAGGTCAGATCAGAGTCCACCAGGTGCTGATGCAACAGCTGATTTTGACAATTGTTAAGGATCTGCTCCCTCATGATAAGATTGTACAATCCTGTGAAGTCACGTACCTTACTGCCCAATAACCAACCTTCCAGAGCCTTGGCAGAACAATCAACAAAGTCCACCCAGTCTTGAGTCTGTGCTTTTTGGGTATCCCTGAACTTTAACCTGTATTGTTCAGGGGTTAGGCCAAACCCATCAATTAGAGCACTCTTCAAGACTTTGTAATTATCAGCATCCTCCTCTCTAACAGTGAGGAGCTTATCTCTACCTTTGTCTGCAAAGGAGAGCCACAAGATTGCTGCCCACTGCTCCTGAGGGACCCTCTGTACTTTACAGGCCCTCTCTAGAGCAGTTATCCATTTGTGGATGTCATCCCCACTCTGGTAGGGAGGGACAATCTTGCTCAGGTTTCTATGGTCATAAGACCTTTCCCTATCTTTGGGGAAATTGCTGCCACCATGGGACTCTAGTCCCAACTTTTGTCTCTCTCTATAGAGATCTAGGGACTCCCTGTCTATAGCCAATTGCTGTTTTCTGAGTTCAAGCTGGGCTTGCTCATACTGAATCAGTCTCTTTCTCCTTTCATGAGAGGATTTCCTCCTATGAGAGGAGACAGAGGTCCCTATTGAGGTGTCAGAGTGGTTGGACTCCTGAGAAGGAGACCTAGACCTTCTGAGCACACTCAGAACTCTTCCTGGGGGGACAAAGGGGAGGTCATTCTGACCCTCCTCCTCCTCCTCCTCCTCCTCCACAGGAGGAATTGGGTTTTCCAGGAGAAGGTCATTTTCACCTTCCTGGCCAGTTTCAGAGGGGGGGGCCTGGGTTTCTTCACCCCTGGCCCCTTCCTCATCTTCTGCCCCACCCTCTTTGCCTACCCCTTCAGACCCTACGGGCCTGCTGAGATCATCAGCCAGTAACACCTCCCTGAGGTGTTGGGTGCTGGCACTTTTGCCTGCCTTCAACTTCCTAGTATTGCATAATGCTCTCAATTCCAAGAATGGGAGTTTATCATACTTGGAGGGAAGAAGCCCACTGGCTTCTGGCAAGGACTCACTGGGTCCTGGCTTTGAAGACATTACTAGTGAGGTGTGGTGTATGCACTACCTACTCTAGTGTGGCCTACTAAACTCTCTTGAGTTGTAGAAAGGGTGTGCTATCCCTTAACACACAACTCTAAGTTCAGTAGAACTTACTGTATTACTAAGCTTGATTTATATGTACCTTAGGTACCCTTAGTGATTTTCAGTTGATCAATTCAATTGAGATTATCTGGTAAAACAATAGCAAGCTGGAATCCCACACGCTGCACACCAATGTGAGAAGTTGGCCTGGCATATGCTGTCCACTAATTATAGTGGGCACCTTGCACCAGTCCAAACAACCCCTTATTGGAGATAGGTTAAAGACAACCTTTATTGAAAGCTATCCTAGTGGTAGCTATGGAGAGCAGCCTTCAGGCTAAGTCTTGAAGGAATGTAAAGCAGCTTGTTTTACCAGTCTATAATCTCTTGAGTGACCAAATGAAAGAGGACCACACCAGGTATATATTCAAAATATATGTATTTATTGCTAAACACACCCCTCTAGTCTCTTTATGAGGCTAGAGTTCGAAGTACATAAATTATAAGTTAGTTATCTACAGTAATAGCACAAATACACGTTTGAGCCCTAGGGGCGTCCCAAACCATATACCAATAAAGTGGTATAAGAACCACGACTGAGCTAGACACAGGGCCTAGAGCCTGTAGAAGTGCTTGGACCACAAGGAACCACCCAAGGTAGTGACACAGGGGACCCACGGGGGACGCATGCAGTGTATGAACACAGCCGCGAATCGCCGTTAACTTCTATGGGGAAAGTCGCGGTTTGAATTTAAAAGAAAAGGGACACTTAGAGGAGGACTTGGAGCAAACCCTTTGAGAACTAGGCTGTTCTAGTGTCAATACCCACGGGAGCACTGGAGTACTCGAGTTACCTCACCCAGGGGAGCCGGGTGCATAGGTGTCTTTCGGGGTCGGGTTTCGTCGTCGCTTTCAATGGCGATCTGCTGCAAAGTGCTGCTGGCGGCCAAGTCTAAAGTGTTCGGGTGGATCCAAAGGTGGATCGAAGATCTGAAGAACCTGAAAGCAGAGGGGACAGATCTGGGTCACTAGCCAGTGACCAGGAAGGCGATGAGCAGATGCCCACCGATGTCGAGTGCTTCAGGTTGGTTGACGTTCGTCTTGACTCTTCAGCCACGAGGTCCAGGAGGCGTCGACAATGACCAGGAGCTGGATTCGAGCTGTCCCACAATGTCTGTCGATTGCAGGGGTGTCGGCGACCGGATTGGGCCCAACAAGCCTTGGCAACGGCAAGTCTCGTGGAAATGGAAGAAGGACGATGTTGCAGACCAGCAAGGTCTGTGGGACTCACCCAGCAAAGGTAAGTCAGGGTATGCCTTGAGCAACCAGGGAGCCCAAGCAGAAAAAGATTGGCCTTCGGGAGGGCCTACTAGCCAATGGACTAGTGACCGCAAAGGAGCCTTGAGTTGACGCACGTGGAGCTGGCTCACAGGACACTCGTAGAGTGGAGGCCAGTGATCTTCGGTGCAGTTGGTGCTGGAGGCTGGGGCTACTCGGAGCCCAAAGCACAACTTTGTGGGAGACCCAGAAGAGGATGCACTTGCAAATGCGATCGGTGTCCAGGGGTCACGGTTTCACATTACCCACGACAGCTACAGGCCTCAGCTTTGCTGGGGACTCAGGGCATCCTCGGGGAAGTCTGGAAATCCACCTCTAGTGATGCAAAGACTTCGGCGTCCGGCGGGAGCTTCAGCGATGCAGACCGGACAATTGCTTCTTTGGTGCCTGCCAAGCAGGGGAGTCACTCCTTGACCCCAAGGGAGATTCTTCAGTCCTCTAATCTTAAAGTAGAGCGTCGAAGGTCCAGGATTCTGTGTCAGAGTTTCGTCCAGGTTAATCTAAAGTCCTAAGGACTTGGGTCCCATACTTATACTAAGGTAGGGTGTTGGACATACTCTGTGGCCCCACCTATGGGAGGGTCAGGGCAGAGGGGTGGTTACACCCTTTCCCTTTGTCCAGTTTCGCACAGAGCAGGGGCTGGAAGCCCCTGAGCCGGTTTGAACTGGGGTATGCACAGGAACACCAAATGTGCCCCCAGTGCAGGACTTCAAAGCACCAGAGAGTGCTCCCGCCCAGCCCCAATACACACTATCCTGTCTGGGGAGGTGGTTACACCTCCCTGGGACAGGAAACCTATTGTCCAGGCCTCCCCTGCCGGAGTTTCGGTCAGCAGCAGGAGGCCAGACTCGTGTCTGTGGCAGCGGCATCCATTTTGTGATGCCAGGGCTCTGGAAAGTCAGTACCGGGTATACCGGTGTGTACATGTCTCTCCTCTAGAAGGGTGGAATGCTACCCCCGCCGCCAGAACTGGCGGGGGTAGTATTCCAAGATGTTTGACACCAAACACGACATGTTTCCGTGCAGCCATCCCAAAGTTAGCATTTAACGCGAGGTTATAATGCGCTTAAGAGTATATGGTCGGGCTGCACTACAAACAGCATCAGAGAAGGGTCTCCGAACGCTGCAGAGGGGCCCAGCTCATGCAGGGGCACCCTCTCACATAGGAACCACGCACTCTGCCTTCAGGATTGATAAGGCCTGCCATAGGAGTGACTTATAGGTTTATATGTGTGTATGTATGTAGTGATATAGGTAGCCTATATCACAGTAAGGGGTGCATGCACCACCTTACCCAGGCTGCAGTAGCAGACCTGTCGTGTCATTTTGGATGGCCTTCCAGGGGTGGCACAATACATGCTGCAGCCCCTGGTAGGCCTCTGAGGTACCTATGCCCTGGGTACATAGTATACCATATACTAGGGACTTATAAGGGCACTCCAGATTCCAATCAGAGATGTGCCTAAGGCACATGGAAACCATTTTAAAGAGGAAGCAGCTAGGCTGGGGTTCTGATTAGCAGGGCCCCAGCCAGACTAAGGTCGAAAAACAGTGAAGCATCAGCAAAAAGTGGGGGTACCCATGTGAAGCAGATCCTACTCTCCTACAAAGGGTACCCCAATATGTGAACCTGGGGAGGTAAGATATATTTAGAGAACAATGGTTCAGGTGTGGCCTTAATGGTCCAAAGCAAGAAGTACCCCAGAGGGGGCACCGTGTTTTTATGAAAACACGGTGCCCCTCTGGGGTACTTCTTGCTTTGGACCATTAAGGCCACACCTGAACCATTGTTCTCTAAATATATCAAAGGGATAAGGGGCAGCAAAAACACAGCTGCAGGGTCGACTCCCCCACAATGCAGCACACACACATAGCAATAACAGCACATCATCATTGACGACAATGTGGTACAAAGTGCAACACTCTCACTACAGAACAGAGGACACAACTGGTTCCGCTTGTGCGTAGAAACTGGCCAATCACATCTGGCATAGCAGGAAACTGTGAGATGATAATGTACGTGTACAACCTCACATCCATGATGTAGTTCAAATGTCCACTGTCCCGCATCAAATAGTCAGCTCCTCACAAACAGTCACAATGTACATTGTCATGCAGTCTGTATGTAAACTTGAACAATGCGTCAACATACATGTCAACACAATGTTAAAATGCATCTCCCCTTCACATTGCAGCGGGACAATCAACACCTCCTGCAGAGCAGACCAGACAACTCATCAGTGATGATGAAGAGGACCTCCACACCTTCGACACCGACGCCCTACAACAGCTCATGGACAGCTACGGCAACCCACCTCCAGGAGCAGGGCAGCCCAGCTGCATCGAGGAGACCCCACCCCCTGCATAGACCACACAGCAGGAAGCACCCACCACCACGGCTGTCTCCCAGGACCTCACCGAAGAACACATCGCATTCCAAGGCCATGTGTTAGACTGCCAGAAGGAGGTGGCTGAACAGGTGCGGGTGGGGTTCGACCTCATGGCAGCCAAACTAGATGACATACGTGGGTGTCTAAGTCCCATCAGGGACCACTTACACTCCCTAACAGACACCCACAGTTCGCTCCATGATGTCCAACAATCCATGCCCGACATCGCTGGAGTCATGACTCAGAGAGGAGAACAACTGTCTAGTCAGAGTGGCCTCAGCGATGTCAGCCGGTAGTTGGCACAGATGCTGAGGATAATGGAGAACATGGAGCGGATGCATGCGGAAAGAATGGCTGCCACGGATGCACACCAGCGAAAAGTTGTTGGGCTCTTCCATGCCCTGTAGATCCTCATCATGGCATTGCTGCCACTAAGGCAGTAGCTGATGAATGCTGCTGGTACTTCTACACACACATCTCCAGCCCCTGATGTGTCAGTGGCACACAGTGCTGCAGACCAAACATCAGCACCCACATGTCGGACAGATGGCATAGAGGATGAAGATGTGGGTGATTCCACCTTTGTAGTAAGAAGGAGCCAGTAGCATTCTTCTCCGCCATATGCCCTGTTTCAGCTTGGTTCTGCCCTCTGCATCATGCCCTGTGACAACACCTCCCACTGTCCCCGAAACACTCTGCGACACTCACCTTGGACCTCGACATGGACTGCCATATTTTGTTTGCTTACCAATGACACAGCAATCAGACTGCGGACTGTACTCCTCCTCTTCCGATGTACTTGTCAATCCCTAAATGACTCTGGCTGGCCCTCCACTGGGCTACAATGTAATGTGGGGTTTGCATGGCAATGTACTGCTCCAGCTCCGACACTCCACCGAATGTGAATAAATCATTCAAATTCACACAGATGTGTCATGTCCATAATCGATCAAGTATGAAAGTATGGATGAATGTAAGGACATTGATTGCCCAAAAAGGTACACCCTGGGAAATGAAAGCAATGCGCATGTTTGACCGTGACACACATAGGAAGTGAGATGACTGGGAATGTGTGCACTAGCTGTGGCCTCACTGCTATGAAACAACAATTGCGCAATTTCTCAACTTTGCCCCACGCAATGTTAGAAATAGGGCTGGGTATGAAATGTCAAAGTCGTTGGCAGGCCTATAGTGGTGTCCCCCATCACATTTGACAACAGAACATCTCTTTGCATACCTACTCACACTCAACTGGGTGGACACAGCCTGTAGTGATGGATCACATTGATCCACATGGCAAGAATATGGACACCATACTCACATTGCTGAAGACACGTAAGAGCAAAGGTCTATCAGCAACTATCCCAACCACTATGTCTGGCTGACAGGTGGAGCTGGCAATAGGGACTCACCCCTAAGTGAAATGCATTAGTCAGTCCCTCCCTGTGTACGGACAATGCTCATTGAGGCACACGATTTGTCATTCTAATCAACACTCATCACAGTTGAACACTAGTGAAGTTGCGTAGACTTCATTGCCATGTGCATGTCAGTATGGGCAAGACAAGGGCCACAACATGCAGACCAATGCATCAGACACTAACAGGCAGCATTCGGTCACGGTACAGTTCCACGTGACAGGCGTTGTGCATGTGCCTGGGATGTGCTGCCATTGCGTTGGTGGCTCTCGTAGAACCGGCACTCTTCTGACCTGCGGCAGTTATGTGGATGATATGCCACAGCTCGGAGCAACGAGTCGTATGTGTGTGCAATGTTTGGACGTATGGGTTGTTGTGTACGTAAGTGTCAAGGGCATTCCAATGCAGGAGTACCTCTAGCAAGAACTTCTGTGTGGATACGTTGGTCTTTCATTAGCGCTGTGCGTAGTGTGGGAGTCGTCATCATCTGTTATGATATCTCTCTCAGGGGGTGCCTGCCGCATGCAAGACTAAGGTCGGAGGTGCAGATGTCCTTCCACCTTATGTATTGAGACAAAGGAGCTTTCATCCCTGATGTTAGTCTGACTACTGCTTGCATTCTGGAAATGTGGTGTGGCTTTTGCCCTGCAATTGAGGCTAGGCCTTAGGCTTATTGTGCACCAATTGCGATACACACACAACAGTTGGCATGCATGAGCCAAGAGCCCGGACGGCCTTGCGCTCCTTGTACAATCCCTTCGTGCGCGTCTGCCCTCCGGGTGCATGCAACATTGCAACATTGTCGATTGCTGGCCGTGTGGCGCAGACACTGCAACAGGGACACATGCATCAGTTAGTTTCCTGTCCAGGCCAGAGATGAACCACGCCCAGAGCCCAGGGATAATTATTCACACCCCTACGCTGGCCTGGCGTACGCTGAGGCAGCCCACTCGGCTTACGTATAAAGGGGCGGACGACGACTCTACGTGTCCCAGTTCTTCCCCACTGCCGGAGGTGACATGGCTGCGTCCGCCTGGCATGTCACGGGACTCAATCAGAAAGGGTCCATGACTTGCGTTGCACAGAGTTGGTGGCACCGAATACACTGCGGCCGGCACGGGCCTACCGCCACGGGACGGTGACTTTCAGTGCACTGAGGTAGGGGCACCTTAAGTGCTGAGCGGGTGAGCAGCCTGTGATGATGCGCCGTCCTGGCGGTCCGGACTGGTAAGGATTTGTGTGAGCCCTGCTGGACCGCAGTGTGGGCCTGAACCAGCGGGCAGCGCGGGCCTACCGCCACGTGACATTGCCTCGCGGTTCACAGAGTTAGTGGCACCTATGGAGCTGAGCGGGTGTGCAGCCTGCGATGATGCCGTGTGCACTGATATGATCTCTGCCATAGCAAAATCAAGACCCAGAATCACGTGTGTGACCTGCTGGCCCGCAGTGCGGGGCTGCATGATGTGGGGGCTGCCAAGGTCGTGGGTCCCGGGCTTGGAGCTTGCACCGGCACGTGGTGGGCCCTCTTGGAGACACGCTGGTGGCGGAAGGTGAGCAGTGAGGCCTGGGTGTGCAGGGGCGGGCAAACACTGCTGGGCGGCGGGAGGGGCTGGGGGCAGCAGCCTGTGTGCGCAGGTGCGGCCAAGCGATGATGGCGTGTGCAATGATATGGACTCTGCCATTCATTAATCTGGACTCTGTTTCAGATAAGGGACCTGGTGGACTGCAGTGTATACCGGCACGTGGTTGGAGACACACCGGTGGCAGCAGGTGAGCAGTGAGGCCTGGGTCTGCAGTGTCGGCACTGTCTCTCCCTCTCCCTCTATTCCTTTCACTGTCTCTCTCTCTTCCTCTGTTACTCTCTCTCTCCTTCTCCCTCTCTTCCTTTCACTGTCTCTCTCTCTTCCTCTGTTACTCTCTCTCTCCCTCTCTTCCTTTCACTGTCTCTCTCTCTTCCTCTGTTACTCTCTCTCTCCCTCTCCCTCTCTTCCTTTCACTGTCTCTCTCTTCTTCTGTTACTCTCTCTCTCCTTCTCCCTCTCTTCCTTTCACTGTCTCTCTCTCTTCCTCTGTTGCTCTCTCTCTCCCGCACTTCCTTTCACTGTCTCTCTCTCTTCCTCTGTTACTCTCTCTCTCCCTCTCCCTCTCTTCCTTTCACTGTTTCTCTCTCTTCCTCTGTTACTCTCTCTCTCCTTCTCCCTCTCTTCCTTTCACTGTCTCTCTCTCTTCCTCTGTTACTCTCTCTCTCCTTCTCCCTCTCTCCCCCTTTCTCTCTCTTTCTCTCTCTCCCTCTCTTTCACTCTCTCTCTCTCTCCCTTTTTTTCTCTCTCTCTTTCTCTCTCTCTCTCTGTCCTTTTATGAGCGCATGACACACCTTCTCATCTTGAATTTTGTCTTGCAGGCTGTGTCTTACAGATTGTCCAGAGAAGACCCGCCATGTCTCTTCCGAATCGTTGTTTTGAGTTGAATTTGAATAAAATTATTTGTTTGGAAATTCAAAGATGAGTGAATGATTTTCCTTTTTCTGACCACACATGAATGTTGATTGTTGTACTTGTGCGACATCAGGCGAATTGTTTTGTTCATGATTTCGTAAAGTTGAGGTTAAATATCTTTGTCCGGGGTAGGGCCCCGGGGGGGACCTGGGGGGGTGGCGGTGGGTGTTGTGGCCCTCTTGGATGTCGGGCTGCATGATCAGTGGCTCCATGGCATCTGTTGTTCTTCTGGTGTGGCTGTGGGCTGGGTTCCCATTTCTGGTGCAGGTTATCGTCCGACTTAATACCAGGAAAGAGCAGGTGTTAATTCCCTGCTGCTAACGCGCCTTATCGCATGTTTTGTGATCTTATCGCCGATCTGGCTGGTCGTTGGGAATGTTGCGAAGTGGTGTTGTCGCGGATGTTTGCACGGGAATGCCTACTCTGCATCTCATTAGCGTTAGTTACCGGTGTCATCCGTGGCGATGTTTTTTGTGGCTGCTATCGCAGGTAAACTGGCGATATCGGCTGTTAGCACCAGCTTGTGAATGGGGCGATAAATCTATCGCCACTTTGGCTGCGATAAAGTGCCGCTAACTCGGCGATAAGTCCTTGAGAATATGCCCCTCTAGTTTTTGAGACCACACTGTGTTAAATTTTGTAATCTCTTTTTCAAAACTTTCAACTGTAATATCTGTGTCCTGTTATTCAACTCTTCATTTTCCCTAGAATCCTGCTCAGGACCAAAGAAACGAAACTGCACATCATCACAAACCTTTTCTACGTCTGCCACAGTACCATGCAAAAGTCCTCTATTCATTTCTCCTAAACATAAAGAAGGAGTTTTCACATAGTACAGCCTCCTAACTAAAGTTCACATTGTTGAGTGGTGTACAGATAGCATTCTGAAATGACGAAAGGTGCTGTGGCACACTTTGTTTGATAAATAAGCTAGTGAGTGTCCCTTCAAATTTGTATGGTTTCCAAACTTGCAAGGATCCAATCCTTGTAAAGTACTTATTTTGTGTTTTAAACTTCGTCTTGGAAAGATATGTAGAAATTTCCTTAATATTTCAATAGATTGCTGTTGAATACTACAAACACTACTACAATTACATTGCTATACAGGCGCCTGACTCCGCCTTCCTTGTACCTCTTCTCCAATAACTTGTTCTACATTTCTAGATATCATCATCTCTTTTGCTGTAGGACTGCCATTCTTCATTTCATAACATCGTTCTCTTTCATCAATAGCATGAACTAATCTGTTGTCTTGCAGATAGCTTTCTTCATTAAAGAAAGGCTCTGTACTAGAAGCATGTATCCATTCCCCACTAAAAACAGTACAAAAGTTACTTTTATTCACTAATCTTTTCTTCTGGTTTTGTCTCCTCATGCACAGCACCATTTTGCCAAGATTCTTTATTCTATTTAGAATCAAAATGAAAAACTTCCTCTTCAAAGCAACGGCCTTATCAACTACTCTCTCAACTCGTTCTTTCTGTTTAAGTGCATCTCTCCTTCTTCAATACTTCTTTACTTTTCTCAGTAGATTTACTACCACTCTACTACGAAACATCCTGGCTCTGATTTTCTTAAACTGCTTCTGTCTCCTGGTTAAGGTGTGTCCATCTTTGTTACAATCTTTTCTGTTCTTGCAATGTACACGTTGTCCACTCTTATTGTTTCTCAAAGTCCTAATTTTATTTTCTTTATTTTGTAATCTTTGCAAATGTCCACATATATTTTTAAGAAATAACTTTGTCCTCATACCAGTTGTTCCTTTTTCTTTCACCACTTTTTCTGCATTTTGCCTCTTTTGTACCTCATTTTTGCAGAGATACTGTAGTTGCTTCTGTTGCTTTTTCATCCAAGCTTTTGTAGGCATTCTAACTGTGTGTAGTTATCTAGATATTGTTCTGTAAAAAAACAAGTATATTTTAATGTTTACCCTAGCCAACGTACCAGTTACTTTACTACTGACTTACACATAATTCAAAAACATTTTCATGTTATGTTGCAGTTTTAAATCTACAGATGAACCTAGATATATTACTACGTACACTTACTTCAATATACAAAACCCAAAGCAAAACACAAAACTTTATTTATTAGTTACCTTTTAACATTTTAGCACCCTGTCGAACAACCCAGCTGCACCATATCTCACTTCTCACTTATACATGGTGAAAGAACAGTTTATCCCTTCTGTAATACATTTTCAAATGAACATCAAGCCAAGTAGGCGTATTTACAAGCCGCATGCTTTATTTGACACACCGACGGCGCAATGTGGTACTCCATATTTACAAGGCCAAGTAAAGCCGCTCTGCGTGACTTTTCATGGCCTTGTAAATATGGGCATTTTTCATGCAGCACTTTGCGTGAAAGGAGCGTGCCATGGGTGTTGCTGTGGGTGTTCCCACGCAACACCCATGGATTCTGCTGCATTCCCAGATTTACAATGATTTGTAAACCTGTGAATGCGTCAGAATCCTACGCCTCCCCAGGGGAGGTGTAGGGAGGCGCTACGAGGAGAAATACTTTTATTTCTCCTAGTTTTTACCTCTTTCTATGCAGCACACATAGAAAGAGGCAAATGCCTCTTGTGATCGTTTTTGTACAGGAAGGTGTCCTTTCCTGCACAAAAACAATCATCCCCGCAACACAGGCACCCTTGCACCATGGTACAAGGGTGCCTCTGTTGGCACATGGCAGCCAGTTGTGCGCCAGCACAGGGGAGAGCATAGGGATCCATCATATTGTTGTAAAGACGACACATCCATGTTCCTTGAAAGTAATGCAGCTCGGCGCAGCCAAATTGCTTGCGGCTCCGCGCTACATTACTTTCTTGTAAATTTTACCCATAGTGTAGAAGTACATACAGTGTCTCAACACTGTAAATCCAAAAACACAACATAAGAGCTATTTGCATGCCTCTATACCACTGTGTCACTGGTGTATTTAGTATCTCAGTACTGTTCTACTTAAATCTGTCAGATTTAAATTTTGGGAAACGGTGCATATAACAATCTTCACATTAATCTCTATCAAAGCATATAGCTCACTAATTCTTCCAAGTACCTGCAAAGAGTGTGTCACAGCTTGCATATATAATTCACCAGATGGTTCTAAAAGACTACATATTCCTCACTAAAGCTTGTAAATACATGTGTTTGGGGTTGAGTACATGAAAACTCCCTGGATGATTGAATTGGTGCATAGGTAGTGCCTAGGTGACTCTCTGAGGATACAGGTAGTGCATGGATGATTCCCTGAGAATTTGAGAACTCCATGGGTCGTTATCTGCATAGTTACTACCTGCATATTTGCATGAGTATATCAGTAGTATCTGGGTGTTTGGATCAGTGTATGAGTAGTGCCTGAATGATTAGATAACTGCATGACTAATGGCTCCATAATTCAATACATGCATAGATAGTGGTTGGATGATTAAATGAGTGCAACTCTAGTGCCTGAATGATTGCAGGAGTGCATAGATAGTATATAGGTGATTTATACAGTGCATGGATAGTGCATACATGATTGTTTAAGTACACCTAGCAGATTGGATGAGTGCATGAGTAGTGTTTCAGTGATTGGATGAATACAGGGCTGCTGCCCGTGTGTTTTTGGTTCAGTGAACAGGTAGTGCCTGGGTGTTTAGATAACTACATGGGTAGTGCCTGGATAACTGAATGAGTGCATCAGTAGCACCTCACCGATTAGTTGAGTGCATGACTAGTGTCTGAGTGATTGCATGACTCCCTTGTTAAAGCTTGAGAGATTGGATGAAAGTAAGTGTACTGCTGGGGTGATTGTATTAGTGCAAGAGTATGGCCTCAGTAATTAAATGAGTGCAAAGGTACAGGATGGATGGTAGGTTTATTACAATGGTACTCTCTAAGTAATTAGATGAGTGCACGAGTAGTGCCTGAGTGTTTGCATGAGTGCATGCATGTGCCTCAGTATTTCAATGACTGCATGAGTTGTAAGTGGGTGTTAAGATGACTGCATAGGTTCTGTGCAAGTGTTATAATGACTGCATAATTACAGCCTTGTTAATTGCATAAGTAAATGGTTAGTGTCTGGGTGATTAGATGAATGTTATAGGTAGTGCCCGCATAGTTCAATGACTACATAATTTCTGCCTGCCTGATTCCAAGACTACATATGTAGTGTCTAGGTAATTGAATAACTCCATGGATAGTGAATCACTGATTTGATGACTGCCTGACTAGTGGCGGGGTACATGCATGAGTGTCTGATACTGCCTGACTGACTGTGAAAGTACCTTCATTACTGGTAGATACATAACAGTTATGACTATATCTCTGACTCATTGGTTATCTCCTTCTGTCAGTATCAAACTACCTGTTTTACTGTATATCTGCTTTTCTACTGAGCTATGTGTGAGTGAAGTCTAGATATCACACTTGATATATAATTGCATACATGGCTTTCTAGGAGCATATATTGCTTTGTTACTGAGTGTGCACATGCATCAGTAAGTTTCTAAAACGTGAAACAACATTTAAAAAGTTTCAAAGCACACAACCTTTTGTGAATGGCATACCTACATCATTTCTCAAATACTTCTTCTGCTTCTAAAACATATATTCAGCATTTTTCAAACAAAAGTTACACTCCAGATGAAGCTAGCACAAGAACTTTCGAGGCATTCTGCACTATTATTTCTCCTCAATTTCAAACAAACTATGTTTAAAGAAAAAACACCACCCTCACCATATACATGAAATTTTCATCAGCCTTACTGAACATAGATCAACATGTAAACATATATGTGATTTCTTAATAGATGTACACATTTAAGCCATCTTTCCAAAAATATATACCTCTATGCATCTTTAAGTAAACTCAAAAGTCCCACCGTATATATAGCTATGTGCCATCACAAGAACCATATCTCACCATCTAAGCATATGCAAAGTGGCCATATGTTAAGACCCACATTGACAAACACTTCCCAATACATACCTAACAAGTATTACTATTTTTTCTAATTTATATACAGGCGGACAACATGTTCTCATCTTTTATTTGTGACTACACTACTCATGTTTAATAATGTTACAAAAAGTACTACAACTCCCAGAATCCAAATAACAGATGTATCTATTCTGCACATGATGTTTAGACATTTAAAACATTCTTAGTTCCTCATTGCAACTTTCCACAATACAATACTATTATTTTTCAATAACGTACACAGGGGCATATTCTCAACGAGCTATCGCTGAGTTAACGGCACTTTAACGCAGCCAAAGTCGCGATAAATTTATTGCCCCATTCACAAGCTCGTGCTAACAGCCCATAACACCAGTTTACCTGCGATAGCAGTCGCAAAAAACATCGCCACAGATGACCCCGGCAACTAACGCTAATGAGATGCAGAGTAGGCGTTCCCGAGCAACAACCCACGACAATACCACAACGCCACAACGCAACTTTCTCAACGGCCAGCCACATCGGCGATAAGAACACAAAACAGGCGATATGGCGCGTTAGCAGCAGGAAACTAACACCTGCTCTGACCTGGCGCAAAGTCGGACGACAACCTGCACACGAAAAGGGAGCCCAGCCCAGACCCACACCTGAAGAACAACAGATACCATGGAGCTACTCCTCATGCAGCTCGGAGCCCCGAAAGGGCCACAACACCCACCCCCACCACCTCCAGGACCGCCACCCCCCCTGGACCTCCCCCGCCCCTCTTCCGGACCACCACAGAGGCAGCGCAGACAGAGACAGCGGACCTTCCGGAAACGTACCAGCCTCACAGACCTAACACCAGAGAATGTCATTGCCCACTACAGACTCAAAAGGTCAACCATCCTCCGCATCCTGAACATCATTGCCCACAGGCTGATGGTACCAACACAGCGGACAACCAACATCCCACCCCAGACAAAGCTGCTGGCCGTGCTGCACCAGTTGGCCTCTGGGACATTCCAACCAACAACCGCCAGAGTCGGAGGAGTCTCACAGCCAGCCCTATCCAAGTTCCTCAAACCTGTCCTGGATGCCATCACCAGCTTGGTACCCCAGTACCTATACTTCCCCCACACTGCGCAGGAACAGCTGGAGACCAAGCAAGGCTTCCAAGCCATAGCTGGCTTCCCGCACGTGTTGGGGGTAATTGACTGCACACATGTCCTACTTGTGCCCCCTGCCGACACTGCACACAATTACCGCAACAGAAAGCACACGCATTCCATCAATGTGCAGGCAATAGTGGACCACCGGGGACTCTTCACCAACGTCGTCGCCAACTACCCAGGCAGTGTGCATGATTCATACATCTTCCGACAGTCCATCATCAACCGGCGCTTCCAGGTTGGCACCTATGGGAATTCAGTGCTCGTTGGTAAGTACCAAATGAACACACCACACACCTCAACTCCACAAACATGCAACTCACAACTCTGGCAATGCTCACATCACATACTCACATGCAACATGCCCACACACCACACACAACAGTACAACGTACTGCGGCAAGCTGGGCTGGCCATGTACATGAGCCATCAACGGCATGGCACCTCAGCCACACAATGGCAGTATGTGGGGAGAGGTGGGAACCATGCATGTGCGAAGGAGGCAAGTGATCCATGAATGCGAATGCACACAATGCAAGTGTGGCGTGGAAGTGCTGGACAGACTGCAGTATGCAGACCACAGACATATCCATGCCGACATATACTGCTGGTGGTGGTAGTGTTGTGGACAGTGGACGCAACCATGTCACCCCAGTAAGTGGGGAAGATCTCGGAAATGTAGCTTGTCACGTCCCCCCTGTATGCGTGTGCGGAGTGGGCTTGCCCGGCGTACGCCAGGCCAGCGTAGGGGTGTGAATAAAAAGCACGTTGACCTGGGCGTGGTCCTCTTCCAGAATGGCCAACGTGGGTGCCAGGGCGGCGTCTCACACCCCGCCACGAGGCCGACGCCGTGTGCGGCAGAGCCTGTGATCCTGTGCGCCTGCCGCAGCCCGGGCCGCTGGTCCCCGAACCAGTCCCGTCTGCCCCTGCGCATCCAGGTCTCACTGCTCACCTGCCAACACCGGCGTGTCTCCAAGAGGGCCCACCACGTGCCAGTGCTAACTCCGAGCCAGAGGCCCGCGACCTTGGCAGCCTCCTCAGACCATCACGGCCACCGCGGTCAAGGCACGCAGTACTCCTGCCCCGTTGACGTCCCCCACCGGCATACGCAGCGGTCAAGTAGGTCACACATTTGGGACTGAGGCTTGATTTGTCCATTGCATAGTACACATCAATGTACAGGGCGCATCGCAGACTGCATCCCCTTCCAGCTCTGGTGCCACTGACTCCGTGCCACGGGAGTCATGGACACTCTCTGGTTGGACTCTGTTGGGGTCTGAGTCCATGGCCTGGGGGTCGTCTTCGTCATCATGTAGCTGACACTGACATTGTGGGAGTAATGATACTGTAGCATTCAACTCCCCCATTGCCTGTTTCTGCTTGCTTCTGCCTTCTGCATTATGCCCTGGATGTACACCCTCCACTGTCCCCCGTAACACTCGGCGCCATCCCCCTTGGACATCAACGGTGACCCGCTCAGCTCTCGTGGCCATGCCTCAGTGCATCGCAAGTCACCGTCCCATGGCGGTGTGCCTGTGCCGGCCGCTGAGCACCCTGGGCCACCGACTCTGTGCAGCTAAAGTCATGGACCTTTGCTGTTTGTACTTTGGACTTCTAATTGTCTGATCACTGTTGTTGTTGTTGCCAGCACCAGCCAACCCCTGAGGGGTGACTCACACTACCCAACACCCATACGGCACACTCGTCACTGGATGTGTGACCCTGGCACTGTAAGGTGCAGGGCGCACGTGCCCGTAGCCAGTTCCACATGTTGTCTCAGTGTGTACTTGTGGTCATTCTGCATGCATGTGGGCCCCGAGCCATACCACATTACATTGTGCTGTGTACAGCGTGTGCAACCTTGCCACCTCAGGCAGTGGGGTGGACCTGGGACATGTAGCTGTGTGGGACCCCCCTGCGTGCGTGATGGGGTGGTCCGGCATTAACCCTGGGCGTAGTTTGCGTAGTAGCGCTACGCGTAGCTACACGAAGTGCACTTCGCACTACGCAAGCTACGCGTAGCACTACGCGAACTGCATAGTGCGGTAGGAAATGCTGTTCGCAATGATTGCACAGTGCCGGATGCTTGTCCGCACTGTGCAATCATTGCAAACGGCATCTTGCACAGTGCAAGCGGTCGTTTTCTGCCGCTCGAGTAGATTTGTACTCGAGCAGCAGTTTTCCCAACGCGGACTGGTAGTTTCTCATCACGAGCGGTCGCGAGCATACGCGACCATTCGCAATGAGAAACCTGACCTCCCCGCGTTGAGAATCTCGCCGGGAGGTTTATTTTCCACGCTCGCGATCGGCAACTTGATGTTGCTGATCGCGAACGAGGAAAAAGTCTCGCCGGGATGTCTTTTATCTCGCTCGCGGTCGCCAACTTGACGTTGAGGACCGCGAGCAAGCAAAAAATGCCCGCTACGCTACGCGTTTTTGCACTGTGCTACGTGCAATTCGCGTAGCGCGTAGTTGCGCAAACTACGCAAACTACGCGAGCGTAGCGTAGTTTTCCGACCAGGCCTAGGCATACGGCAGTACGGTGTAGGGGTGTGGTAATTCCACACGTGGCTCTGGGCGTGGTTAATTTTAGGCCTTGCCATGGGGGTGACTAATGCGTGTGCATCAGGTGTTGTGTCGGCGTCACCCGTCACGCAATGTACAATGTTGCTATGTAGCATGCCCCCGGAGTACGGGCTGGGCAGAGGGGTAAGTGAGGGTGCGCAAGCCCGCTTGGGGTCAGGGATCGGACATGCCAACTGTTGTGTGTGTGGCTATTTCCGCAGCATCAGCCAAAGGTCTACCCTCAACCTCATGGCGAGTTCAGCCAGGCATGGTCTCTACATCTGTGTCCGCCCTGCCCTTACCATGGGCCTACACACACGTGTCCATCCACCTTCAACATACAACATCACAGTGTCGTTGTCAGGCTTGTGGAAATGCGCAGACAGGCATGACAATGGTGTGCCGTAGGAGTGCAAGTGATGCAACCGCGCTGCGCACACTAGTGAATGTTCTCGTGGGGAGGCTGGAGCAGCTGTGAGGCTACGTCATACACATTGATGCCGCTCATTTGCAACAAGCAGTACATGTCATGCAGTAATCACAGAGTCACAAATATCACACACCAATGGACCAGTGAGCATGCCAACACATCATGCAGAACCAACTCCTGACTCATGTCTCTCTGCACTGTCACAGGTGACCAAGGATATGCACTCTGCACTTGGTTGATGACACCCCTCCGAGCCCCGAACACACAGGCCCAGAGGCAGTACAATGCGGCCCACAGACGCACCAGGGGCATTGTGGAACGCACATTTGGCGTATTGAAGTCACGTTTCAGGTGCCTGGACGTCACGGGTGGGAGGCTCCTGTACAGCCCAGACATCGTGTGCAAGATGATCATTGCATGTTGTGTGTTGCACAACATATCTGTACGCAGCAGGGCCCCATGGATACCAGTGCCAGATGCACCTGATGATGGTGATGAGGCAGATGGACCACACCCCACTGCAGTCGCAGCAGGGATAGCCCGTAGGAACACCATCATTGGCAATTTCTTCACATGAGCACGTCACATTGTGACTGTCCTTGGCAATCATGGGACAGTACTAATTGACCACAGGCATGGCATGTGCAAATAAATGCATTCTGAGTACACATTCCCTGGGTGCATGTCACTCATCTGTTCTGGGACATCACTCAGACAAGTGTGTGTGCGAGATGTGTTGCTGCAAGTTTTATGATTTGTTCATGGATGGTGGGTGTGTCACCTCTGTGCAGGGTGGCTGTTTAGGATGTCACGTATTCGGACTGCGAGTTCTGTGTGTCGCAGTTAGTGGGGAGTCCCACTCCTAGGCGTTTCACGTATGTCCAGTATCATTCCATTTTGGCTGCCATTTGTGTCCTACAGGTGACAACAGGGCTCCTCTTGGGGTCAGATATGTGCCACCATGATGCAGGTATGCCCCCTGTGACTCAGGTCCCACGACATGGGCAACATGTACGTAGGCGGGAGTCACTGCCCCTACCTTCGTCCACGCTTTCATGGTGGATTGGTCATGGTCATGACCCGTCTGTGTGCAGGAGGGGTTGCTTGTCCCTCTGCAATGTGGAGGGGGGATGCGGATTCAATGTGTGTTCCATGCATGTTTAGGCATTGGTGTAGTTTACATGCAGGCTGCATGTCAATGTACGTTGTGACTGTGAGGAGGTGCCTGTTTGATGCGGGCCATTGGTCATTTGTTCTACGTCACGGATGTGGGGTTGTGCTCGTACATTGTCATCTCACCTTTTTTTTGCTCTGCTTTTATGGTGCATTTTCCCGCATGACGCGTGGGATTTGCAGGCCTATTGCTGGTTATCGCAGATTTTTGTATCGCTATTGGCGTCATCGCTACTATTTTTGCGTTGGGGTTTCGCGTTTTTTCAGCGTCACGTTGGTTTGAACGCGTTCATTTGACGCGTTCTCGTGTGACTATCGCATGGTACCGCCGTGTTGGGAATAGCACGTTAACACAGCGTTGTTTTCCCGCGATGGACTGCGATGTGCAGAGTTGCGTTAAGCTATACTTGCGGTGGTTATCACACGTTCTTGAGAATATGCCCCACAATGTAATAAAGAGGCACTAATTCATTTTTCTCTTACTTCTCAAAACATGCACCACCAACCTCTGAAACACATACCCTCTAATAAATACAGTTCACTGATATATTTCTGCATATCACTGTGATACTCTTTTTTTTAATCAAACTCCCATAAACATCTTCATTTCTAATGTAATTTTTATAAAGGTTTAAAAATATTATGTACATACCAGTGAATTCAGCTTGTAGATTATATTGTTGTTTTAGCTCTTTGTGGATAGTTTTGACGCTGTTAGTATTTGTAAAAACTAAGCACAAGAATGGTGCACCAGTCTCATACAAAGCAGCCATAAAATGGCAACCTCTTCAATTTTGCACTCTGTGATCACGAGAAAGGCAGCAAATTAAATCATGTCTTTCGTTTTAGACTACACTATCTCCACTTGTGAATGGTTAGTATCTGTTAACCCTTTCCTCGCTTTCAAAAAGAGATTGCTATCTATGTGTGTTTGCGGTGATCGCAGAGAAATCTTGAAAACAAATGGGTGTTCAAACCTATATCTAGGTTGATTTTTTAAAAATTGAAATACTACACAACAGTTTATTACATATTCCTGAGTTGGAAATTAAAGCTTGCCATTACTTAAATTGTGTCATCAGTCCCAACTTCTTAAATATGTTCTGTCTCTTTAACACCCTCCCCCCAATACACTCTTAGCTCAGTGTACCTAACAACCCAGTGGAACCAGTAGGTCACAAGTTCACAGCACATTCTAGAAGGAACATGCTACTTCCGAATGAGATATAGCATGAGTAGTTTACTCCACAGATTCAAAAGCATATCTGTATTACATTTCTTTTTTTTAATCAACAGCCAATGATAAGATTTCTTCCTAAGGCATCCAACACACTACCTAATTTTACTCACTTTCATGCTGACAGCATCCAATGAAATATATATTTTTAAAAACACCTCCATTTTAACTGCTTTTCCTTTGGAAAACCACCTAATTCATCTCCTGACTACTATTGCTCCTTCACTTCAAAATGCTTAAAGTATGGATTGTGGGCTACAGCTATATCTACTGGGCTAAAGAGGCTGCAAAAAAAGAGAGGTATTGACAGAGACTTGGGTTTGCCAAATGTGCAGATTACTTGGTTTGGCCCGAGAGGGTTAAAGTTTCATCAGTTCCTGGATTTGGTTAAATCCATTGTGGATTCCCAAGCTCCTCACCTCATGATTGTACACTGTGGTGGCAATGGCCTAGTCACACTGATAGGGGTAGGGCTGGAAATCCTAATGAAAGAAACCTTTGCAGAACTGATGTCGCTTTTCCCTCACACTGTCTTGGTGTACTGTAATATATGCCAAAGACAGAAATGGAAGTGGTCAAATGAATTATGTCCACAGATTGACAAAGCCAGGAAACATGTTAATAAAACGGTTTCTACATTCCTTAGAGACCATTGCATGGGCTGTATCTATAACAACAATCTGCTTTTTGACATGCATGGAATTTATCGAAATGATGGAGTGCATTTTACAGATGAAGGCAACAGGGTGTTTCTAAGTAACCTGAAACGTGGCATTAGGTCTTATGTGTAGCAACCATATACAACAAACCAATGCAAAGGCTCTTGTCAGAGCCACCCTAGTACCCAAAATATTGTGAAGTTTTTTTCTAAAGTTTTTTTTTTAGCTTTTGGGGATCTTTGCGACGACGTCGCGATTGTCGTCAAACAGAAAACATAAGCAGATGTTCAATGACCACCAACACATCCAAAAATAATATGTATAAAAATCAATTTCTGAACATTGCACTACACATATTACTTTATACATATACATATATCCACACATATTACAATATTTTACACACTAGGGGTTTCTTACAGTATTCTCTAAAGTCATGTTTTTCTAGAGAGTTTCTATAAAAACCATCTCTAAAACCTAGTTTCTGTTTTTTTGCAATGACTCAGGAGATCGCGATGACGTCGGTAATTGTGATCCCCGCGAATACGTTGTGAAAATGCAAAGCAAAAGCAGGAATTCAATAGCCACCACCACATTCAACAATTATAACTATCTTACTAATTCTAACCATCACACTAGATATATCACTATCTAATTAACTCTAGAAAAACATTTATTAATATCTCAATATCTCTATAACAGTCTGTATTAATGATTCACTCGGTTATGTGAGTGCATGCATAAGTCTCTGAGTGGGTCGGTCACTGCATCTTTAAATCTATGAGTGGATCTTTCAGTAAGTGTGTCACTGGCTGCATGAGTCTCTGAGTGTATCTCTCTATCAGTTCATCGACACAACATCGATGTAATAAATATAGATGTAAAAAATATCGAGTAAAAAATATAAACAACAAAAATATCGACTCCTATACTTAAACAGGTAAGTACAAAAATATCGACTAAAAAATATTGATGTTAAAAATATAGGGGCATATTATCAAGGGCTTTATCGCCGCTTTAGCGGCACTTTTTGCCGCTAAAGCGGCGATATTTTTAACGCCCTATTAGCAAGCTGTCGCTAACAGGCGTTAGCGACAGCTTTCCGGCGATAGCGGCCGGGTTTTACATCGCCTTGCATGTCAGCGATAATTATCGCTAATGACATGCAAGGTAGGCGTTCCCAACTAAAAGCGACAGGAAACAGTCGCTTACATACCTATCACCTATTAGCAATACCCGCGAAGCGATAAAAAGACGCGCGCTAACCCCGATTAGCGCTTGTTTTTTAGAACTGATAAAAACATGACTTAGCAATGAAAGTCAATGGGAGGTGGATTGTAGGGTTAAGTCCCCAGAATTAGCGATAGGATTTTATCGCTGGATTTCTCGCGTTAAAGATGGGTTTCGCCGCTATCGCTGGATATTTCATCGCAATGGAGATAAACCTTGCTAATAGCATGTTATTTCCGCGGTAATATCCAGCGATAGCCGGCGATAAAAAAAGGCGCGCTAAGCAAGGTTTGCGATATTTATCGCATGTTCTTGCTAATATGCCCCATAGATGTATAAAATATCGACTTTTATATAAATATATCATAAAATAATATACATTAAATATATTAAATATTCAATTTAATTAAAAAAATAAATGTAATATACATTTTAATAAAATATAACAAATAAACTTAATAAAAAAGTTAAACACACAAACTTAATTATTTATGCATACATATTTACTTTAAAACAATTAATAAACTATTATTTTTAATTTACGTTAAAAGTTTAAAATTATATAAAAAAATAAAAAAATATATCATGATTTAAAATATAAAAAAACAAAAATCTATAATAAATGAAAACATTCAACTTAAATTTCACAATACAGTCAGTGCAACAGTAGGGAAAGTGTTGGATAGCGGAGGAGTAAAAATAACTATTCCCACTCCAGTGAGTGCAACAGTAGGGAAAGTGCTGGATAGCGGAGGGGTAAAAATTACTATTCCCACTCCAGTGAGTGCAACTGTAGGGAAAGTGTTGGATAGCGGAGGGGTAAAAATTACTATTCAAACTCCAGTGAGTGCAACAGTAGCGAAAGTGTTGGATAGCAGAGGGGCAAAATTTACTATTCCCACTCCAGTGAGTGCAACAGTAGGGAAAGTGTTGGATAGCGGAGGGGTAATATTTACTATTCCCACACCAGTCAGTGCAACAGTAGGGAAAGTGTTGGATAGTGCAGGGGTAAAAATTACTCTTCTCACTCCAGTGAGTGCAACAGTAGGGAAAGTGTTGGATAGCGGAGGGGTAAAATTTACTATTCCCACTCCAGTGAGTGCAACAGTAGGGAAGGTGTTGGATAGCGCAGGGGTAAAAATTATTCTTCCCATTCCAGTAAGTGCAACACAAGGGAAAGTGTTGGATAGTTGAGGGGTAACATTTTTTATTCCCACTCCGGTGACTGCAACAGTAGGGAAAGTGTTGGATAGCGTAGGGGTAAAAATTACTATTCCCCCTCCAGTAAGTGCAACAGTAGGGAAAGTGTTGGATAGTGGAGGGATAAAAATTACTATTCCAACTCCAGTGAGTGCAACAGTAGGGAAAGTGATGGATAGCGGGGAGGGGTAAAATTTACTATTCCCTCTCCAGTGAGTGCAACAGTAGGGAAAGTGTTGGATAGCGGAGGGGTCAAATTTACTATTCCCACTCCAGTGAGTGCAACAGTAGGGAAAGTGTTGGATAGTGCAGGGGTAAAAATTACTCTTCCCACTCCAGTGAGTGCAACCATAGGGAAAGTGTTGGATAGCGGAGAGGCAAAAATTACTATTCACACACCAACAGTGAAAAAAATATATATATATATTAAAAATTTATAAAAAATAATAAAAATTAATAAATAATATTTTAAAAATTGAAAACAAATATATTAAATATATAAAAAAGAAAACACATTATATTATTAATTACATATAACAAATACCTACAAATATTATATAAAATTAAAAAATGAATAAATTAAAAAAACAAATTCGTTTAAACTAGATAATATTTACAAACAAAAACGTTAATTAATACATAAATGTATTTATTTGATTTCCTACCCTATAACACCACACCAACATTTTAAATTAAATTAAATTTACTTCCATAATGAACATAATTAATAATCAATTCAAAAAATATTATTAAAGAAAATAATAATAAACATGAATTAACTACACACACTTTAACACTATAATGTCCACAACACACATCTAAATTAAACTATAAAATAATAAAACACAATTAAAACTTATTTTTAAATTAAAAACTATTACTATTAACAACTAATTATAAAGTAATTAAAATGTATTTAGTACTCACCCTTTACCCCTTTAAAAGTAAAAACAACACACACAAAGATAAACAATTACCCAAAATAAATATCAAATAATTAACATTAATTAACAACTATATATTAATTAATTAAACACAAATTACTTCCCATCCATTACCCCTATAAACACCACAACACACACCTAAAATTAATTACACAATTGCATAATACATTTTTAATTAATTTAATGAATATCAATTAACAATAAATTATTACTAAAAAATAAATAAACTACTTAACACCCTTTACCCCTATAAACCCCAAAATACACACCTAAAATTAAATACACAATTACCATAATTAATTACCAATTAATTATTATAATTAATTAACAACCAACTAATAATTCATCAAATAAAAATAAATGACTTCCCACCCTTTACCCCTATAAACACCAAAACACACACCTAAAATTAATTACACAAATACCATAATTAATTACAAATTAAATAATTATTATTAATTAACAACACATTGTTAATTAATTAATAATCAATTACTTTACACATTTAACACTATAACATCTCAATTAAACAAATATTAATAAATACAAAATTATCAATTAATTTAATATAATTAAATTGCTTCCCACTCTATTTCCTTATAAACCCACATTCCGCTACGGAAATAAAAACGCAAAATTCAATTTTTTTTTTTTATAACTACTAAAAATGTAACACATATATTAAAAATACAAACAATTCTTATACAAAAAAACATACATCACATAAATTTAAAACATATACTAAAATACATAATACTAATTAAAAAATCGATATTTTTAACAACTATATTTTTGCAAACGATATTAAACACTTCGATATTTTTAAAATCCATATTACTTACCTTAAGTCGATATTCTTGACCACGATATTCTTGGTGTCGATATTTCTGAACCACGATATTTCTGACTCAATATTTGTGCAACTCGATATTTTAAACTCGATATTTTGTCTGCCCACCCTCTCTATCAGTGAATGTATAAGTGGAAGTATAAGTCTCTCAGTGGCTCTTTGAGTTAGTACGTGATTGTCAGACTGGATCTGTGACTGAGTCAATCAATGTCTCAGTGGGTGTAAGCGTGGAATTATAAGTCTCTCAGTGGGTCTGTGGATCAATGCATGAATGTCTGAGTGAGTCTCTGACTGGGTGTGTGAGTGTCTGAGTGGGTCTCTGAGTGGGTGCATGAGTGTTTAAAGAGGTCTGTGAGTGGGTTATGAGTATCTGACTGCATATGTGAATGGGTGCATGAGCCTGTGACTGGATCTATGAGTTGGTGCATAAGTGTCTGAGTGGGTCTCACTATCAGAGGGTGTGTCAGTGGAAGCAAAAGTCTCACACTGGGTCTGTAAGTCAGTGTATGAGTGTCTGAGTGGGTCTGTAAATGGGTGCATCATTCTCCAAGTGAATCTGTAAGTGTGTGCACGAGTACCTGAATGGGTATGACAGTGGGTTCATCAGTATCTGAGTGGGTATGTTACTGGATATATAAGTGTGTGAGTGGGTATGTGAATGGGTGTATAAGTGTCTGAGTGAATATGTCAGTAGGTACATAAGTGTGTGACAGTCACTGGTTAGTGTGTACAAATATATCTATTTTTCTATATTTCCACCAATACTCGCTATGTTGTCACGATAGTCATGACGTCCCAGCGACGGTACATGGGGGGGCACGCACGCATTTGTGGCATCATCGCGAATATCATGCTTTATTAAAAAAATCCATTTTGGACACATAACTTGTGTCACTAACACCCCTATTCCTCCAACATGGGGTCAGAGTACTTCCACTCTGACCCCTTATGTTAGTTTTTTCAGAAATGTTCAGCCCCGGGTACCTTTCCCGATCAATAAAATGGCGGACACAACTTTCTGTTGAGGTTCCGTCCAGCCAATCAGAGCATTCCCATTGGCACGTGCATTCACGATTATTTGCGAAACTGTCACAAAATATCTGCGACAAGAGATATCACTATAATTTTTGGCTTACATTTCTCAAAAACAACTGAACAGATTTACACCAAATAGGCAAAAGGCACTTCCTTGAACCAACATCTACCTCCCTGCCAAATTTGGTGTAATTCCGTTGAGCACTTTGAGTTGTAGGTGTGGCTAAAGGTTCCTATGGGAATTAACATTACAGACGCACCCTCATTTCACGCCCCAAATTCTCAGTCCCCACTGCACGGATCACCCCCAAACTTTCCACGACAACCAGAACCTACCTTGACACTTTTTTTTAAAAAAATTGTGAAGATTGGGCAAACTATGCCAAAGTTACAGTCAAGTCAAAAAATGCCTTTCCGATGGAAACTAGTCCTAACTATAGCTACCTACTGGCGACTGGCAGTAGGTGATATATATATATATACACCCACGACAGCAAGATGATTCTCAAATCCTTTATTTATCGGAAACCGGTATTAAGCCCTGATAAATCTCCATGTCCTGACGCGTTTCGGAGCTCTTGTGGCTCCTTACTCATTGGATAACATTGAAACACTGACAAGCTTGTTGGTGCCATTAACTGCATGCAATTCATTTTAACATTTTAACATTTTAACAGGACTGGGGGTCCCTGGGGGCAAACTAGCCCACCAGGAA
This sequence comes from Calotriton arnoldi, assembly GCA_963921515.1. Taxonomy (NCBI): domain Eukaryota; kingdom Metazoa; phylum Chordata; class Amphibia; order Caudata; family Salamandridae; genus Calotriton; species Calotriton arnoldi. Next base: position 188,949 of record CAWUFW010015526.1, read on the forward strand.
CCTCCAGTATGCGCCAGGGGGCTGCGTTGCAGAGAGGTGTACAAAGGCCACGCCCCTTTTACACCTCTCTGCAACGCAGCTCTGTGGCGCTTTTGGAAGTACATGGTGGGCTAGTTGGACTCCAGGGACCCTCAGGATTCAAGGGGACTTAATCCCCCAACTTAAAATGCGCCACGGGGAGTGTTTGCACAGTGGTGAAGGGAGGGGGCGGGGCTTCAGGTGACATGTGTGCAAACAGGCCCCGTGGCGTGTTTTAAGATGGGGAATTAAATCCCCTTCAATCCTGAGGGTCCCTGAGGGCCAACTAGCCCAACAGGTACGTCCAGAAAGCGCCACAGAGCTGCATTGCAGAGAGGTGTAAAAAGGGGTGTGGCCTCTGTACACGTGTCTGCAACGTAGCCCCCTGGCGCATACTGGAGGTTCCTGGTGGGCTAGTTGGCCCCCAGGGACCCTCATGATTCAAGGGGACTTAATCCCCAAAATTAAAACGCGCCACGGGGCGCGTTTGCACAGATGTCACCTTAGGCCCCGCCCCCTCCCTTCACCATTGTGCAAATATTCCTCTAAAATCAGCCGAACTACGAATTCCGATTTACTGACCTGTTATCAGGAGAGAACCCAGTGCTGCATCTTTTAGCCCAGCACTGATACTGAAAAGTAATTTTAACCGTACTTACCAGTAACTTGAATTTCCTTCCATAGGATATCATTGCCTGCTTTTTGCTGAAAAAGTTTCTGTCGATTTTTGAAACATACAAATATTCCTCTAAAATCAGCCGAACTACGAATTCCGATTTACTCACCTGTTATCAGGAGAGACCTCAGTGCTGCATCTTTCAGCCCAGTACTGATCCTGAAAAGTAATTTTAACCGTACTTACCAGTAACTTGAATTTCCTTCCATAGGATATCATTGACTGGTTTCACTTGGAAATTCTTCTAAGTGTCGATTTTGAAACTTTATAATATTCCTCTAAAATCAGCCGAAATACGAATTCCGATTTACTCACCTGTTATCAGGAGAGACCTCAGTGCTGCATCTTTCAGCCCAGTACTGGTCCTGAAAAGTAATTCTAACCGTACTTACCAGTAACTTGAATTTCCTTCCATAGGCTAACATTGACTGGTTTCACTTGGAAATTCTTCTAAGTGTGCAGTTTTGGAACTTTATAATATTCCTCTAAAATCAGCCGAAATACGGATTCCGATTTACTCACCTGTTATCAGGAGAGACCTCAGTGCTGCATCTTTCAGCCCAGTACTGGTCCTGAAAAGTAATTCTAACCGTACTTACCAGTAACTTGAATTTCCTTCCATAGGCTAACATTGACTGGTTTCACTTGGAAATTCTTCTAAGTGTGCAGTTTTGGAACTTTATAATATTCCTCTAAAATCAGCCGAAATACGGATTCCGATTTACTCACCTGTTATCAGGAGAGACCTCAGTGCTGCATCTTTCAGCCCAGTACTGGTCCTGAAAAGTAATTCTAACCGTACTTACCAGTAACTTGAATTTCCTTCCATAGGCTAACATTGACTGGTTTCACTTGGAAATTCTTCTAAGTGTGGAGTTTTGGAACTTTAAAATATTCCTCTAAAATCAGCCGAAATACGGATTCCGATTTACTCACCTGTTATCAGGAGAGACCTCAGTGCTGCATCTTTCAGCCCAGTACTGGTCCTGAAAAGTAATTCTAACCGTACTTACCAGTAACTTGAATTTCCTTCCATAGGCTAACATTGACTGGTTTCACTTGGAAATTCTTCTAAGTGTGCAGTTTTGGAACTTTATAATATTCCTCTAAAATCAGCCGAAATACGGATTCCGATTTACTCACCTGTTATCAGGAGAGACCTCAGTGCTGCATCTTTCAGCCCGGTACTGGTCCTGAAAAGTAATTCTAACCGTACTTACCAGTAACTTGAATTTCCTTCCATAGGCTAACATTGACTGGTTTCACTTGGAAATTCTTCTAAGTGTGGAGTTTTGGAACTTTATAATATTCCTCTAAAATCAGCCGAAATACGGATTCCGATTTACTCACCTGTTATCAGGAGAGACCTCAGTGCTGCATCTTTCAGCCCAATACTGATCCTGAAAAGTAATTTTAACCGTACTTACCAGCAACTTGAATTTCCTTCCATAGGCTAACATTGACTGGTTTCACTTGGAAATTCTTCTAAGTGTGGAGTTTTGGAACTTTATAATATTCCTCTAAAATCAACCGAACTACGAATTCCGATTTACTCACCTGTTATCAGGAGAGAACCCAGTGCTGCATCTTTTAGCCCAGCACTGACCCTGAAAAGTAATTTTAACCGTACTTACCAGTAACTTATATTTCCTTCCATAGGAATCCATTGTCTGGTTTTCAGCAGAAAAGTTTCAGTGTCGATTTTCACAAATTACAAATATTCCTTAAAAATCGCCTGTATGACTTAAACGCATTCTTTCAACTGTTTACAGGAGATGCACCAGTGCTGGATCCAGGATCCAACACTGAGTAAGAAAAAGTAACGATAACACTACTTACCTGCTAAGTGAATTTCCTCCCATAGGATAACATTGGTGATTCTATGTGAAAAAGTTTCTAAGTGTCAACTTTTAAAATACAATAATATTCCTTAAAAATCACTACTGTAACCAAAACGCTTTTACTCAACTGTTTACAGGAGATGTCCCAGGACTGAATCTAGGATCCAGTCCTGTGGTTAGAAAAGTAATCCATAAAGTAACTAATTGCATTTAACTAGAAATTCACATTCAGCTCAATGTTGCATTGTGTTTGAAATTGTGTTGCCCATTGCAACAACTGTAACTACTGTACTTAAAACTCTATTGCCTATTTGCAAACTATTTAAACTAAAGTAATTCATTCAGAGAAAGTATATTTTGTAATGTAATGTATAATGTAATTACAATGTAATTTAATAAATAAAATATCTAAAAATAAATAGTTTTGTAGTAAATCAGTATCAAAAAAATAAATATAACAATTAATACATTTAAAAATTGTCATTTACAAAACCTTTGAAATTCACTGAAAAAACCATAGGTTTTAGGGGCGTTATAGTTAGAAATTAGCATTTAAAAAACCTTTGAAATTCACTGAAAAAACCATAGGTTTCAGGCACGTTATACTTAGAAATTAGCATTTAAAAAACCTTTGAAATTCACAGAAAAAACCATAGGTTTCAGACACGTTATAGTTAGAAATTAGCATTTAAAAAACCTTTGAAATTCAATGAAAAAACCATAGGTTTTAGGGACAATTCTACTTAGTTGGACATTTCACTCGTACAAAACCCGTGAAATTCCCCCGTTATAGTTTGTTCAGCTAACTATAACTCGCGCCCCCGCAATGCACTGCTGATGACGTCACATATTACATCACTCATGACATGGTCAGTGACATCACTGATGACATCACTGATGACATCTCAAATGACATCACTGATGACATCATCCACGTGATAATCTGATGCACCTCCTCACACCCTAATATAACCTTTGATACACCCACTCTAAATTACAGACTGCCATTCGCAAAACCATAGACACTCCAACACCAATAACTACATACCCACTCACTGATTCTTAGGTCTACACACACACATCCACTCACTCACCCGTACAGTCACTCATACTTATGGTCACTCAGTACAGGACTATCATATGCACTCTTACTCCTATATAGACACTCAAACACCGCCACTCATCCATAGAGGTACTCACACACCTAGTCAGTCATGCAAATAATTAAACACACTGCCATTTACTCACCTATACAGTTATATACACACCAGCTCACTTAATAATACAAATACTAGCACATTGTTACGCTCTTATACAATCACTGATACAAGCACACACTCATCCATACAGCCACTATCACAATCACTCACTCTCGCTAATAGCTATTTATATACTCCAACACACATATATACTGCCTTTCACATATGTAGTTACTCACACATGTACCACTGGGACATACATTCACTCACTAACACACTCTTACACACACTTACCCACCCATACAGTCTATCACAGATGCACTCTTGAAACCATCCACCCAGTGAATCACCCACTCACACATCTATGCACAGAGTCGCACACACCCCTCCCACACAAACACTCAGGCACCCATACAGATACTCAGACAACCATTCAATAACTCATATACACACTCATGTAGCTATTCACAAACACATGCAGCCACTTACACAGCAACAGACAGACGGATACAGACATTCACCCAGTTTAGTCACTAACCCATGCATTCAGTAAGATACGTTAAATCACTCACTTATAGATTCAGTCACGCACCTACTAAATCATCCATACAGACACTTATACACCCACTCATTCTTCAATACGTCTTTTCCTATATATATTAAAAATATTTAAACTTTACAGAAACTCACAGTCACTGCATGATGTCAACAGTGATGTCATTTGAGATGTCATCAGTGATGTCATCAGTGATGTCACTGACCATGTCATGAGTGATGTAATATGTGACGTCATCAGCAGTGCATTGCGGGGCGCGAGTTATAGTTAGCTGAACTAACTATAACGGGGGAATTTCACGGGTTTTGTACGAGTGAAATGTCCAACTAACTATAACTGTCCCTAAAACCTATGGTTTTTTCAGTGAATATATATATATATATATATATATATATATATATATATATATATATATATATATATTATCTACTGGCGGTCGCCAGTAGATAGTTATAGTTAGGACCTATTTTCCATAGGAAATCCGCGACATTCTATTTGAAATAGCTCTTGCGTCGGTTGACGAATCTTCGCGAAATTTTCAAACTTTATGGCCCGCTCCGGTCCGCTCCTACCCTGAAAGTTTCGGGGTGATTCGTCAAGCGGGGGCCGAGAAAAAGGGGGTCCCAAAACGTGTTTTCCCCATTCATTTTCCCATAGGAAACTTTAGACACGGCTACAGCCCGAACTGCTGAACGGAATTACACAAAATTTGGCAAAGAGGTAGTTCTTGGTTCAGAAAGAACCCTTTTTGTTAAATGGTGTAAATCCGTTCAGTAGTTGCGGAGAAATTAAAAAAATAAGAGTCAGAAAATCAATTTCCCATAGGAAACTTTATGCAAGGCTACAGCCCGAACTGCTGAACGGAATTACACCAAATTTGGCAAAGAGGTAGTTCTTGGTTCAGAAAGAACCCTTTTGTTAAATGGTGTAAATCCGTTCAGTAGTTGCTGAGAAAATCAAAAGTAAAAACACATATATATCTGGGCGGAACCTAACCACACATGTCATCGTGAGATCTGATTGGCTGTCAGCACTTCATCCTGGAATTGCTGGCAGCCATCTTGGGACCAATATAAATGATAGTACCCCATTGAAATGCATTGTAGTGAATCAAAGATTTTGAGGGTTACCAAAAGGAGAACTATAAAGGGTGATAACAGACTTTAGTTACATTAGAATTCATTTGTTGATGGTACCATACTAATTTCAGGAATTGTGGTGTGTTCTAAGGTGATTTTACCCTGTGAAAAACCTTCTGCTGGGATATCATGAATCATGTTTGAGAGAAAACTATTTTCACATGCTTGTCCCATACAGTTTTGGAAGGTGCTCCAGAAGCTAAAATGAGAGCATATTTTCTGTAAATTCACATTATCTTTCTCAGTCATGTGAGAATGAAGTCTGACATTCTCAGTGAAACCTGTACATCCAACAAGGGCAGAGACTGTCAGTTGATTCCTTTGTGTTCTACTGCAGCTTCCCAGAGTGTTCTAAAGAACAACTAGAGTGCTAACAGCCTTACTTATGACAAAAGTATGGCACACCTGAAGCCATCTTGATTGGAATAAACTGGTAACACTTAAAACATTTAATTTAAAAAGGAACAAAATGATGGGGTTCATCTTGTCATAGAAATTATGGTTAGTGCTGTAGAAAGAAAAATTAGGACATGTTTCAAGTGTGATCTCAAATATCTTCCTGTTATATTTCAACAGGAGCAGCCTGTCAGTTGATGCCTTTGTGTTCTACTGCAGCTTCCCAGAGTGTTCTAAAGAACAACTAGAGTGCTAACAGTCTTACTTATGACACAAGTATGGCACACCTGAAGCCATCTTGATTGGAATAAACTGGTAACACTTAAAACATTTAATTTAAAAAGGAACAAAATGAGGGGGTTCATTTTGCCATAGAAATTATGGTTAGTGCTGTAGAAAGAAAAATTAGGACATGTTTTAAGTGAGATCTCAAATATCTTCCTGTTATATTTCAACAGGAGCAGCCTGTCAGTTGATGCCTTTGTGTTCTACTGCAGCTTCCCAGAGTGTTCTAAAGAACAACTAGAGTGCTAACAGCCTTACTTATGACAAAAGTATGGCACACCTGAAGCCATCTTGATTGGAATAAACTGGTAACATTTAAAACATTTAATTTAAAAAGGAACAAAATGAGGGGGTTCATTTTGCCATAGAAATTATGGTTAGTGCTGCAAAAAGAAAATTTAGTGCATGTTTTAAGTGAGATCTCAAATCCTCTTCTATTTCATTAGAAAATTCTGACATGCAGACTGAAACAATCACTTTCAATACCAGCAGTAGACTTCCATTTAACTCCTTGGTGAGCAGTAGCTTTACTACAGTGATCTAATGAACAACTAGAGTGCTAACATTCTGAATTTATGGCAAATGTGTGACACATCTGAATGCCTTCTTGATGGAATCAAAGTAAAAAACTGAAAGCATTTCCTACTGAGGAGACTGCAGTAAATGAGGAAATTAGGAAACTTCATAACAAAGAAGTCTTCCAAGATGGCCACCAGTGAAAAAAGAGCCCAAATGTAGCACAAATATTACCCAGATGTAGCCCACATATAGCCCAATGACAAAAGTGTGAAAAACACTTTTTATTTTTAGTTTTTTTGCAGTTTTATGTAGTGCAGACTGGTCAGGTATTGGAACATTGCATCTTAAAACATGACCCCCTACACTACAAAAACACCACTGCACTACCCTAAACCCTAAAACACTACCCCCAGCACGACCCCCTACACTACACAAGCACCACTGCACTATCCTAAACCATAAAACACTACCCCCAGCATGACCCCCTACACTACACAAACACCACTGCACTACCCTAAACCCTAAAACACTACCCCAACACCACTGCACTAACCTAAATCCTAAAACACTACCCCCAGCACGACCCCCTACACTACCCAAACATCACTGCACTACCCTAAAACATGACCCCCTACACTACACAAACACCACTGCACTACCCTAAACCCTAAAACACTACCCCCAGCATGACCCCCTACACTACACAAGCACCACTGCACTACCCTAAACCCTAAAACATTACCCCCAGCACGACCCCCTACACTACACAAACACCACTGCACTACCTTAAACCCTAAAACACTACCCCCAGCAAGACCCCCTACACTACCCAAACACCACTGCACTAACCTAAATCCTAAAACACTACCCCCAGCACGACCCCCTACACTACCCAAACACCACTGCACTACCCTAAAACATGACCCCTACACTACACAAACACCACTGCACTACCCTAAACCCTAAAACACTACCCCCAGCACGACCCCCTACACTACACAAGCACCACTGCACTACCCTAAACCCTAAAACTCTACCCCATCACGACCCCCTGAACTGCCCGAAAACCACTGCACTGCCCTAAACCCTGAAACACCAGCCCCTGCACGACCCCCTACACTGCCTGAACACCACTGCACTGCCCTAGACCCTGAAACACCAACCCTAGCATGACCCCCTACACTGCCCGAACACCACTGCACTGCCCTAAACCCTGAAACACCACCCCCTTCACGACCCCCTACACTGCCCGAACACCACTGCACTGCCCTAAACCCTGAAACACCACCCCCAGCATGCCCCCTACACTGCCCGAACACCACTGCACTGCCCTAAACCCTGAAACTCTACCCCCAGCAAGACCTCCTACACTGCCCGAACACCACTGCACTGCCCTAAACCCTGAAACATCACCCCCAGCAAGACCCCTACACTGCCTGAACACCACTGCCCAAAACCCTGAAACACCACCCCTAGCACGACCCCCTACACTGCCCGAACACCACTGCACTGCACTGCCCTAAACCATGAAACACCACCCCCAGCACGACCCCCTACACTGCCCGAACACCACTGCACTGCCCTAAACCCTGAAACACCACCCCCTGCATGACCCCCTACACTGCCCGAACACTACTGCACTGCCCTAAACCCTGAAACACCATCCCCAGCACGACCCCCTACACTGCACGAACACCACTGCACTGCCCTGAACCCTGAAACACTACCCCCAGCAAGACCCCCTACACTGATCGAACACCACTGCACTGCCCTAAACCCTGAAACATCACCCCCGGCAAGACCCCCTACACTGCCCGAACACCACTGCCCAAAACCCTGAAACACCACCCCCAGCAAGACCCCCTACACTGCCAGAACACCACTGCACTGCCCTAAACCCTGAAACACCAGCCCCAGCACGACCCCTACACTGCCCGAACACCACTGCACTGCCCTAAACCCTGAAACACCACCCCCTGCACGACCCCCTACACTGCCCGAACACCACTGCACTGCCCTAAACCCTGAAACACCACCCCCAGCACGACCCCCTACACTGCCCGAACACCACTGCACTGCCCTAAACCCTGAAACACCACCCCTGCACGATCCCCTACACTGCCCGAACACTACTGCACTGCCCTAAACCCTGAAACACCACCCCCAGCACGACCCCCTACACTGCACGAACACCCCTGCACTCCTAAACCCCTAAACACTACCCCCAGCAAGACCCCCTACACTGCCCGAACACCACTGCCCTAAACCCTGAAACACCACCCCCAGCAAGACCCCCTACACTGCCCGAACACCACTGCACTGCCCTAAACCCTGAAACACCACCCCCAGCATGACCCCCTACACTGCACAAACACCACTGCACTGCCCTAAACCCTGAAACACCACCCCCAGCACGACCCCCTACACTGCCCGAACACCACTGCACTGCCCTAAACCATGAAACACCAGCCCCAGCACGACCCCCTACACTGCCCGAACACCACTGCACTGCCCTAAACCCTGAAACACCACCCCCAGCACGACCCCCTACACTGCCCGAACACCAGTGCACTGCCCTAAACCCTGAAACACCAGCCCCAGCACAACCCCGTACACTGCCAGAACACCACTGCACTGCCCTAAACCCTGAAACAGCAGCCCCAGCACGACCCCCTACACTGCCCGAACACCACTGCACTACCCTAAACCCTCAAACACCAGCCCCAGCATGACCCCCTACACTGCCAGAACACCACTGCACTGCCCTAAACCCTGAAACGCCAGCCCCAGCAAGACCCCTACACTGCCCGAACACCACTGCACTGCCCTAAACCCTGAAACACCACCCCCAGCAAGACCCCCTACACTGCCCGAACACCACTGCACTAAAGCCTGAAAGACCACCCCCAGCAATACCACCTACACTGGCCGAACACCACTGCACTGCCCTAAACCCTGAAACACCACCCCCTGCACAACCCCCTACACTGCCCGAACACCACTGCACTGCCCTAAACCCTGAAACACCACCCCCTGCACGACCCCCTACACTGCCCGAACACCACTGCACTGCCCTAAACCCTGAAACACCACCCCTCAGCACGACACCCTACACTGCCCGACCACCACTGCACTGCCCTAAACCCTGAAACACCACCCCCAGCACGACCCCCTACACTGCCCGAACACCACTGCACTGCCCTAAACCCTGAAACACCACCCCCTGCACGACCTCCTACACTGCCGGAACACCACTGCACTGCCCTAAACCCTGAAACACCACGCCCAGCACGACCCCGTACACTGCCCGAACACCACTGCACTGCCCTAAACCCTGAAACACCACCCCCTACACTGCACGAACACCACTGCACTGCCCTAAACCCTGAAACACCACCTCCAGCAAAACCCCTACACTGCCTGAACACCATTGCTCTGCCCTAAATCCTGAAATACTAGCCCCAGCACGACCCCCTACACTGCCCGAACACCACTGCACTGCCCTAAACTCTGAAACACCACCCCCAGCACGACCCCCTACACTGCCCGAACACCACTGCACTGCCCTAAACCCTGAAACACCAGCCCCAGCAAGACCCCCTACACTGCCCGAACACCACTGCACTGCCCTAGACTCTGGAACACCAGCCCCAGCAAGACCCCCTACTCTGCCCGAACACCACTGCACTGCCCTAAACCCTGAAACACCAGCCCCAGCATGACCCCCTACACTGCCCGAACACCACTGCACTGCCCTAAACCCTGAAACACCAGCCCCAGCACGACCACCTACACTGCCCGAACACCACTGCACTGCCCTAAACCCTGAAACACCAGCCCCAGCACAACCCCCTACACTGCCCGAACACCACTGCACTGCCCTAAACCCTGAAACACCAGCCCCAGCACGACCCCCTACACTGTCTGAACACCACTGTACTGCCCTAAACCCTGAAACACCAGCCCCAGCACGACCCCCTACACTGCCTGAACACCACTGCACTGCCCTAAACCCTGAAACACCACCCCAGCAAGACCCCTACACTGCCCGAACACCACTGCACTGCCCTAAACCCTGAAACACCACCCCCAGCAAGAACCCCTACACTGCCCGAACACCACTGCACTGCCCTAAACCCTGAAACACCACCTCCAGCAAAACCCCTACACTGCCTGAACACCATTGCTCTGCCCTAAATCCTGAAATACTAGCCCCAGCACGACCCCCTACACTGCCCGAACACCACTGCACTGCCCTAAACTCTGAAACACCACCCCCAGCACGACCCCCTACACTGCCCGAACACCACTGCACTGCCCTAAACCCTGAAACACCAGCCCCAGCAAGACCCCCTACACTGCTCGAACACCACTGCACTGCCCTAGACTCTGGAACACCAGCCCCAGCAAGACCCCCTACACTGCCCGAACACCACTGCACTGCCCTAAACCCTGAAACACCAGCCCCAGCATGACCCCTACACTGCCCGAACACCACTGCACTGCCCTAAACCCTGAAACACCAGCCCCAGCACGACCACCTACACTGCCCGAACACCACTGCACTGCCCTAAACCCTGAAACACCAGCCCCAGCACAACCCCCTACACTGCACGAACACCACTGCACTGCCCTAAACCCTGAAACACCACCCCCAGCACGACCCCCTACACTGCCCAAACACCACTGCACTGCCCTAAACCATGAAACACCAGCCCCAGCACGACCCCCTACACTGCCCGAACACCACTGCACTGCCCTAAACCCTGAAACACCACCCCCAGCACGACCCCCTACACTGCCCGAACACCAGTGCACTGCCCTAAACCCTGAAACACCAGCCCCAGCACAACCCCGTACACTGCCCGAACACCACTGCACTGCCCTAAACCCTGAAACAGCAGCCCCAGCACGACCCCCTACACTGCCCGAACACCACTGCACTACCCTAAACCCTCAAACACCAGCCCCAGCATGACCCCTACACTGCCAGAACACCACTGCACTGCCCTAAACCCTGAAACGCCAGCCCCAGCAAGACCCCCTACACTGCCCGAACACCACTGCACTGCCCTAAACCCTGAAACACCACCCCCAGCAAGACCCCCTACACTGCCCGAACACCACTGCACTAAAGCCTGAAAGACCACCCCCAGCAATACCACCTACACTGGCCGAACACCACTGCACTGCCCTAAACCCTGAAACACCACCCCCTGCACAACCCCCTACACTGCCCGAACACCACTGCACTGCCCTAAACCCTGAAACACCACCCCTGCACGACCCCCTACACTGCCCAAACACCACTGCACTGCCCTAAACCCTGAAACACCACCCCTCAGCACGACACCCTACACTGCCCGAACACCACTGCACTGCCCTAAACCCTGAAACAACACCCCCAGCACGACCCCCTACACTGCCCGAACACCACTGCACTGCCCTAAACCCTGAAACACCACCCCCTGCACGACCTCCTACACTGCCGGAACACCACTGCACTGCCCTAAACCCTGAAACACCACGCCCAGCACGACCCCTACACAGCCCGAACACCACTGCACTGCCCTAAACCCTGAAACATCAACCGCAGCAAGACCCCCTACACTGCCTGAACACCACTGCCCTAAACCCTGAAACACCACCCCTACACTGCACGAACACCACTGCACTGCCCTAAACCCTGAAACACCACCTCCAGCAAAACCCCTACACTGCCTGAACACCATTGCTCTGCCCTAAATCCTGAAATACTAGCCCCAGCACGACCCCCTACACTGCCCGAACACCACTGCACTGCCCTAAACTCTGAAACACCACCCCCAGCACGACCCCCTACACTGCCCGAACACCACTGCACTGCCCTAAACCCTGAAACACCAGCCCCAGCAAGACCCCCTACACTGCCCGAACACCACTGCACTGCCCTAGACTCTGGAACACCAGCCCCAGCAAGACCCCCTACACTGCCCGAACACCACTGCACTGCCCTAAACCCTGAAACACCAGCCCCAGCATGACCCCCTACACTGCCCGAACACCACTGCACTGCCCTAAACCCTGAAACACCAGCCCCAGCACGACCACCTACACTGCCCGAACACCACTGCACTGCCCTAAACCCTGAAACACCAGCCCCAGCACAACCCCCTACACTGCCCGAACACCACTGCACTGCCCTAAACCCTGAAACACCAGCCCCAGCACGACCCCCTACACTGCCTGAACACCACTGTACTGCCCTAAACCCTGAAACACCAGCCCCAGCACGACCCCCTACACTGCCTGAACACCACTGCACTGCCCTAAACCCTGAAACACCACCCCAGCAAGACCCCCTACACTGCCCGAACACCACTGCACTGCCCTAAACCCTGAAACACCACCCCCAGCAAGAACCCCTACACTGCCCGAACACCACTGCCCTAAACCCTCAAACACCACCCCCAGCAAGACCCCCTACACTGCCCGAACACCACTGCACTGCCCTAAACCCTGAAACACCAGCCCCAGCACGACCACCTACACTGCCCGAACACCACTGCACTGCCCTAAACCCTGAAACACCAGCCCCAGCACAACCCCCTACACTGCCCGAACACCACTGCACTGCCCTAAACCCTGAAACACCAGCCCCAGCACGACCCCCTACACTGCCTGAACACCACTGCACTGCCCTAAACCCTCAAACACCACCCCCTGCAGGACCCCCTACACTGCCCAAACACCACTGCTCTGCCCTAAACCCTGAAACACCACCCCCAACACGTCCCCCTACACTGCCCGAACACCACTGCACTGCCCAAAACCCTGAAACACCACCCCCAGCACGACCCCCTACACTGCCCGAACACCACTGCACTGCCCTAAACCCTGAAACACCACCCCCAGCACGACCCCCTACACTGCCTGAACACCACTGCACTGCCCTAAACCCTGAAACACCAGCCCCAGCACGACCCCCTACACTGCCGAACACCACTGCCCTAAACCCTGAAACACCAGCCCCAGCACGACCCCCTACACTGCCCGAACACCACTGCACTGCCCTAAACCCTGAAACACCAGCCCCAGCACGACCCCCTACACTGCCCGAACACCACTGCACTGTCCTAAACCCTGAAACACCACCCCCTGCACGACCCCCTACACTGCCCGAACACCACTGCACTGCCCTAAACCCTGAAACACCACCCCCAGCACGACCCCCTACACTGCCCGAACACCACTGCCCTAAACCCTGAAACACCACCCCGCACGACCCCCTACACTGCCCGAACACCACTACACTGCCCTAACCCCTGAAACACCACCCCCCGCATGACCCCCTACACTGCCCGAACACCACTGCACTACCCTAAACCCTAAAACACTACCCCCAGCAGTACCCCCTACACTACCCAAACACCATTGCACTACCCTAAAGCCTTAAACACTACCCCCAGCAGTACCCCCTACACAACACCAACACCAGTGCACTACCCTAAACCCTAAAACACTACCCCAGCATGACCCCCTACACTACCCAAACACCACTGCACTACCCTAAACCCTAAAACACTACCCCAGCACGACCCCCTACACTACCCAAACCCCACTGCACTACCCTTAACCCTAAAACACTACCCCCAGCACGACCCCCTACACTACACAAACATCACTGCACTGCCCTAAACCCTAAACCACTACCCCCAGCATGACCCCCTACACTACACAAACACCACTGCACTACCCTAAACCCTAAATCTACCCCAAGCATGACCCCCTACACTACACAAACATCACTGCACTACCCTAAACCCTAAAACACTACCACCAGCACGACCCCCTACACTACACAACACCACTGCACTACCCTAAACCCTAAAACACTACCCCAGCACTACACAACACCACTGCACTACCCTAAACCCTAAAACACTACCCTCAGCACAACCCCCTATACTACCCAAACACCACTGCACTACCCTAAACCCTAGAAAAGTAACCACCACCCCATGCCCAATGCCCCTTACCTCTCACTCCTCATGGTTCCTCTCTCCTCGTGGTTCCTGCTTCATGTCGCCTCTGAGGGGCGGCGCACGTCGTTGTGAGGAAACGGAACAGCCTCTGTTTCCTTACAACGACGTGGATTGTCTACATTTTTTTTAGAACTCGTGGTCATTTACCATACATACTTTAACAACAAAATTTGTTGTAAAGGCATGCGTGGTAAATGACCATGCGTTCTAAAAAAATGCGTAGTAATGACTTCGCGATGTACAAACACTACCCCTACACTACACAACACCACTGCACTACCCTAAACCCTAAAACACTACCCTCAGCACAACCCCCTATACTACCCAAACACCACTGCACTACCCTAAACCCTAGAAAAGTAACCACCACCCCATGCCCAATGCCCCTTACCTCTCACTCCTCGTGGTTCTTCTCTCCTCGTGGTTCCTGCTTCATGTCGCCTCTGAGGGGCGGCGCACGTCGTTGTGAGGAAACGGAACAGCCTCTGTTTCCTTACAACGACGTGGATTGTCTACATTTTTTTTAGAACTCGTGGTCATTTACCATACATACCTTTACAACAAAATTTGTTGTAAAGGCATGCGTGGTAAATGACAATGCGTTCTAAAAAAATGCGTAGTAATGACTTCGCGATGTACAACGCTTGCGTGGTAATGCATGCGTTGTAATGGTTAACCCTGGGCGTAGTTCGTGAAGTAGCGGTACGCGAAGCTACGCGAAGTGCACTTCGCACTACGCGAGCTACACGTAGCACTACGCGAACTGCGTAGTGCGCTGTTCACGATGATTGCACAGTGCCGGATGCTTGTCCGCACTATTCAATCATTGAAAACGGCATCTTGCACAGTGCGAGCTGTCTTTTACTGCCGCTCGAGTAGATTTTTACTCGAGCGGCAGCTTTCTCAACGCGGACTGGTAGTTTCTCATCGCGAGCGGTCGCGAGCATACGCGACCACTCGCAATGAGAAACCTGACCTCCCCGCGTTGAGAATGTCGCCGGGAGGTTTATTTTCCACGCTCGTGATCGGCAACTTGATGTTGCTGATCGCGAACGAGGAAAAAGTCTCGCCGGGATGTCATTTTGCTTGCTCGCGGTCGCCAACTTGACGTTGAGGACCGCGAGCAAGCAAAATGACCGCTGCACTACGCTACGCTACGCTACGCGTGTTTGCACTGTGCTACGTGCAATTCGCGTAGTGCGAAGTAGCCAAACTTCGCAAACTACGCGAGCGTAGCGTAGAGCTTTGCCCAGGGTTAGTAATGGTATCGCGAAGTAAAAAAGTCATTGTAACGGCTGTTTACCGATTAAAGCTATCCCCTATTCTTCAGTGAGTCGTTTATTTGATAAATTAGGAGGAAGGAATGTGTTTTTTTACTGAAAAGTGCATTCCCGGCTGTTATATTGTGAAAGTGTCCGCGTGGCCTGGGTCACTTCTGTTGAGAGAGTGGAAGAGTCTGTTTGGATCTAAAGGGGTTCTGCTGTTGGACGGGGCCGGCGCGACACGTCATCAGAAAACACAGCTAATGGAAAGCGTTGTCCCCGAAGTGTGGAACAGTGCCATGAGAGGTCAACGAGTGTGCGTCCCACCGCAGTATGACCGTACCGCGTGACCCATGTGCCGCCTCCAGTGTACGGAAGGCAGAAGCGTCATCCATCGCAGGTCCTCTTGAAGACCGTTGTAGCACTAATTCTACATTTTGGAACTAGGGCATTTTAACCTTGTTGTTCCTGCCAGATACAAAGAGAAGATCCTGTGTTATTCAGTGCCCTCATTACCTTTTCTGTGGGTAGTGGTGGTTGTCACTTCGCTGCCCCGCCGGTGCACACGACTGGGCTCCCCACCTCGTGTGCCATCTGCAGGGCCTCTGCCCTCGGATCACTGGTTTCAGTTTCTGGAGTGGCAACATAAACAGTTGCTCCCAAAGGACTAGCCTGAACACTTAGGTGAATATCCCCTGCGCCAGCATTCCGCGGAAATTCTTTCCTAGCTCTCCCACATCGACGACAATGTCATAATAGCACGGCTCCGCTCGCGACACCGTATGACATCATAGGAGCCATAAGAGGACCTCGTCGGCGTGCTGACGTCAGTTCCACCCATTTTTTCCATGCCACCGAGGTAAACAGGTGGACCGACACATTTTCACATGTATACATAGTATACTAAATATAGTCGTGCTGGGGGTGGTGTTTCAGGGTTTAGGGCAGTGCAGTGGTGTTTGGGCAGTGTAGGGGGTCGTGCAGGGGGTGGTGTTTCAGGGTTCAGGGCAGTGCAGTGGTGTTCGGGCAGTGTAGGGGGTCGTGCTGGGGCTGGTGTTTCAGGGTTTCACTGTTCCTCCTGTACCACATAAAGGTTTGATACCAACGGCGGTGTCAGAGTGCTTCCCACTAAAGGGCAACTTTTTGAGCAGCGATATATATATATATATATATACAAATGCATAACCAATAAAGGCATAAAGAAATAGCAACAGAACAAGCATTTCTCACTATTAAAACATAAGCATGATTAAGACATATTAAAAACATTCATGCCAAACAGTAAAAGCATCTTTTTGGTAGAAACAGGTGGACAACGGGGAGGCGGGTGGGACAGTGAGGAATCCACAGGCAGATACTGTATCCACCAGAAAAGCGTTACCGAAGGTAAGTAAGTTGCTCTTCTGATGGATACTTCTGCCTGTTGATTCCTCACCTTTGAATAGAATCCTCAAGCCGTACCTCACCCGGAGGAGGGTGTCCACCTGACTAGACCAAAAATCTTGCAAAATAGATCGAGCAAAATGGCCATCCCTCCTAACCTCCGAATCCAATAATACTCGAATAATTTTTAGTCGAAATTATATTGAAAATAATACTTTAAAAATACTTGTATTAATAAATTTAGACAAACACTTAAAGGAAAACTTTTATTTATAATTAATTTAAAGATATTTCATACTTTACAAATTACGCCGAAGTCGCGACCCCAGCGCGACTTTTAAAAATGGCTACTTGAATGCGCGCAGCCATCGTGTAGGGTGCGCGACTTCTGTATAATATTTAAAAAAAAAAAAGAATGAATATAGTTTTCCTAACTAAAAATTATTCACAATTTTTTTATATGTATATATATGTATATATATATTATCTACTGGCGGTCGCCAGTAGATAGTTATAGTTAGGACCTATTTTCCATAGGAAATCCGCGACATTCTATTTGAAATAGCTCTTGCGTCGGTTGACGAATCTTCGCGAAATTTTCAAACTTTATGGCCCGCTCAGGTCCGCTCCTACCCTGAAAGTTTCAGGGTGATTCGTCAAGCGGGGGCCGAGAAAAAAGGGGGGTCCCAAAACGTGTTTTCCCCATTCATTTTCCCATAGGAAACTTTAGACACGGCTACAGCCCGAACTGCTGAACGGAATTACACAAAATTTGGCAAAGAGGTAGTTCTTGGTTCAGAAAGAACCCTTTTTGTTAAATGGTGTAAATCCGTTCAGTAGTTGCTGAGAAAATCAAAAGTAAAAACACATATATATCTGGGCGGAGCCTAACCACACATGTCATCGTGAGATCTGATTGGCTGTCAGCACTTCATCCTGGAATTGCTGGCAGCCATCTTGGGACCAATATAAATGATAGTACCCCATTGAAATGCATTGTAGTGAATCAAAGATTTTGAGGGTTACCAAAAGGAGAACTATAAAGGGTGATAACAGACTTTAGTTACATTAGAATTCATTTGTTGATGGTACCATACTAATTTCAGGAATTGTGGTGTGTTCTAAGGTGATTTTACCCTGTGAAAAACCTTCTGCTAGGATATCATGAATCATGTTTGAGAGAAAACTATTTTCACATGCTTGTCCCATACAGTTTTGGAAGGTGCTCCAGAAGCTAAAATGAGAGCATATTTTCTGTAAATTCACATTATCTTTCTCAGTCATGTGAGAATGAAGTCTGACATTCTCAGTAAAACATGTACATCCAACAAGGGCAGAGACTGTCAGTTGATTCCTTTGTGTTCTACTGCAGCTTCCCAGAGTGTTCTAAAGAACAACTAGAGTGCTAACAGCCTTACTTATGACAAAAGTATGGCACACCTGAAGCCATCTTGATTGGAATAAACTGGTAACACTTAAAACATTTAATTTAAAAAGGAACAAAATGATGGGGTTCATCTTGTCATAGAAATTATGGTTAGTGCTCTGGAAAGAAAAATTAGGACATGTTTCAAGTGTGATCTCAAATATCTTCCTGTTATATTTCAACAGGAGCAGCCTGTCAGTTGATGCCTTTGTGTTCTACTGCAGCTTCCCAGAGTGTTCTAAAGAACAACTAGAGTGCTAACAGCCTTACTTATGACAAAAGTATGGCACACCTGAAGCCATCTTGATTGGAATAAACTGGTAACACTTAAAACATTTAATTTAAAAAGGAACAAAATGATGGGGTTCATTTTGTCATAGAAATTATGGTTAGTGCTGTAGAAAGAAAAATTAGGACATGTTTCAAGTGTGATCTCAAATATCTTCCTGTTATATTTCAACAGGAGCAGCCTGTCAGCTGATGCCTTTGTGTTCTACTGCAGCTTCCCAGAGTGTTCTAAAGAACAACTAGAGTGCTAACAGTCTTACTTATGACAAAAGTATGGCACACCTGAAGCCATCTTGATTGGAATAAACTGGTAACACTTAAAACATTTAATTTAAAAAGGAACAAAATGAGGGGGTTCATTTTGCCATAGAAATTATGGTTAGTGCTGTAGAAAGAAAAATTAGGACATGTTTTAAGTGAGATCTCAAATATCTTCCTGTTATATTTCAACAGGAGCAGCCTGTCAGTTGATGCCTTTGTGTTCTACTGCAGCTTCCCAGAGTGTTCTAAAGAACAAATAGAGTGCTAACAGCCTTACTTATGACAAAAGTATGGCACACCTGAAGCCATCTTGATTGGAATAAACTGGTAACACTTAAAACATTTAATTTAAAAAGGAACAAAATGAGGGGGTTCATTTTGCCATAGAAATTATGGTTAGTGCTGCAAAAAGAAAATTTAGTGCATGTTTTAAGTGAGATCTCAAATCCTCTTCTATTTCATTAGAAAATTCTGACATGCAGACTGAAACAATCACTTTCAATACCAGCAGTAGACTTCCATTTAACTCATTGGTGAGCAGTAGCTTTACTACAGTGATCTAATGAACAACTAGAGTGCTAACATTCTGAATTTATGGCAAATGTGTGACACATCTGAATGCCTTCTTGATGGAATCAAAGTAAAAAACTGAAAGCATTTCCTACTGAGGAGACTGCAGTAAATGAGGAAATTAGGAAACTTCATAACAAAGAAGTCTTCCAAGATGGCCACCAGTGAAAAAAGAGCCCAAATGTAGCACAAATATTACACAGATGTAGCCCACATATAGCCCAATGACAAAAGTGTGAAAAACACTTTTTATTTTTAGTTTTTTTGCAGTTTTATGTAGTGCAGACTGGTCAGGTATTGGAGCGTTGCATCTTAAAACATGACGCCCCTACACTACAAAAACACCACTGCACAACCCTAAACCCTAAAACACTACCCCAGCACAACCCCCTACACTACACAAGCACCACTGCACTATCCTAAACCATAAAACACTACCCCCAGCATGACCCCCTACACTACACAAACACCACTGCACTACCCTAAACCCTAAAACACTACCCCAACACCACTGCACTAACCTAAATCCTAAAACACTACCCCCAGCACGACCCCCTACACTAACCAAACACCACTGCACTACCCTAAAACATGACCGCTACACTACACAAACACCACTGCACTACCCTAAACCCTAAAACACTACCCCCAGCACGACCCCTACACTACACAAGCACCACTGCACTACCCTAAACCCTAAAACACTACCCCCATCACGACCCCCTACACTGCCCGAACACCACTGCACTGCCCTAAACCCTGAAACACCAGCCCCTGCACGACCCCTACACTGCCTGAACACCACTGCACTGCCCTAAACCCTGAAACACCACGCCCAGCACGACCCCCTGCACTGCCCGAACACCACTGCACTGCCCTAAACCCTGAAACATCAACCGCAGCAAGACCCCCTACACTGCCTGAACACCACTGCCCTAAACCCTGAAACACCACCCCCTACACTGCACGAACACCACTGCACTGCCCTAAACCCTGAAACACCACTCCCTGCACGACCCCCTACACTGCCTGAACACCATTGCTCTGCCCTAAATCCTGAAACACTAGCTCCAGCACGACCCCCTACACTGCCCGAACACCACTGCACTGCCCTAAACTCTGAAACACCACCCCCAGCACGACCCCCTACACTGCCCGAACACCACTGCACTGCCCTAAACCCTGAAACACCAGCCCCAGCAAGACCCCCTACACTGCCCGAACACCACTGCACTGCCCTTGACTCTGGAACACCAGCCCCAGCAAGACCCCCTACACTGCCTGAACACCACTGCACTGCCCTAAACCCTGAAACACCAGCCCCAGAATGACCCCCTACACTGCCCGAACACCACTGCACTGCCCTAAACCCTGAAACACCAGCCCCAGCACGACCACCTACACTGCTCGAACACCACTGCACTGCCCTAAACCCTGAAACACCAGCCCCAGCACAACCCCCTACACTGCCCGAACACCACTGCACTGCCCTAAACCCTGAAACACCAGCCCCAGCACGACCCCCTACACTGCCTGAACACCACTGTACTGCCCTAAACCCTGAAACACCAGCCCCAGCATGACCCCTACACTGCCCGAACACCACTGCACTGCCCTAAACCCTGAAACACCACCCCCTGCACCACCCCCTACACTGCCCGAACACCACTGCACTGCCCTAAACCCTGAAACACCACCCCCTGCACCGCCCCCTACACTGCCCGAACACCACTGCACTGCCCTAAACCCTGAAAAACCACCCCCAGCATGACCCCTTTACTGCTCGAACTCCACTGCACTGCCCCAAACCCTGAAACACCACCCCCAGCATGACCCCCTACACTGCCCAAACACCACTGCCCTAAACCCTGAAACACCACCCCTGCACGACCCCCTACACTGCCCAAACACCACTGCACTGCCCTAAACCCTGAAACACCACCCCCTACACTGCCCGAACACCACTGCACTGCCCTAAACCCTGAAACACCAGCCCCAGCACGACCCCCTACACTGCCTGAACACCACTGTACTGCCCTAAACCCTGAAACACCAGCCCCAGCATGACCCCCTACACTGCCCGAACACCACTGCACTGCCCTAAACCCTGAAACACCACCCCCTGCATGACCCCCTACACTGCCCGAACACCACTGCACTGCCCTAAACCCTGAAACACCACCCCCTGCACCACCCCCTACACTGCCCGAACACCACTGCACTGCCCTAAACCCTGAAACACCACCCCCTGCACCACCCCTACACTGCCCGAACACCACTGCACTGCCCTAAACCCTGAAAAACCACCCCCAGCATGACCCCCTTTACTGCTCGAACTCCACTGCACTGCCCCAAACCCTGAAACACCACCCCCAGCATGACCCCCTACACTGCCCAAACACCACTGCCCTAAACCCTGAAACACCACCCCCTGCACGACCCCCTACACTGCCCAAACACCACTGCACTGCCCTAAACCCTGAAACACCACCCCCTACACTGCCCGAACACCACTGCACTGCCCTAGACCCTGAAACACCACCCCCAGCACGACCCCCTACACTGCCCGAACACCACTGCACTGCCCTAAACCCTAAAACACCACCCCCAGCATTACCCCCTATACTGCCCGAACACCACTGCACTACCCTAAACCCTAAAATACTACCCCCAGCATAACCCCTACACTACCCGAACACGACTGCACTGCCCTAAACCCTCAAACACTCCCCCAGCACGACCCCCTACACTACCCGAACACCACTGCACTGCCCTAAACCCTAAAACACTCCCCCAGCACGACCCCCTACACTACCCGAACACCACTGCACTGCCCTAAACACGAAAACACTCCCCCAGCACGACCCCTACACTACCCAAACACCACTGCACTGCCCTAAACCCTAAAACACTACCCCCGCATGACCCCCTACACTACCCAAACACCAATGCACTACCCTAAGCCCTAAAACACTACCCCCGCATGACCCCTACACTACCCTAAACCCTAAAACACTACCCCCGCACGACTCCCTACACTACCCAAAGACCACTGCACTACCCTAAACCCTAAAACACGACCTCCTACACTACACAAACACCACTGCACTACCCTAAACCCCAAAACACTACCCCTACACTACACAAACACCACTGCACTACCCTAAACCCTAAAAAACTACCCCCAGCACGAACCACTACACTACCCAAACACCACTGCACTACCCTAAACCCTAAAAACTACCCCCGGCAGTACCCTTACACTACCCAAACACCACTGCACTACCCTAAACCCTAAAACACTACCCCCAGCAGTACCCCTACATTACCCAAACACCACTGCACTACCCTAAATCACTACCCCCAGCACGACCCCCTACACTACCCAAACACCACTGCACTACCCTAAAACACTACCCCCAGCACGACCCCTACACTACCCAAACACCACTGCACTACCCTAAACCCTAAAACACTCCCCCAGCACGACTCCCTACACTACCCAAACACCACTGCACTACCCTAAACCCTAAATCTACCCCCAGCATGACCCCCTACACTACACAAACACCACTGCAAAAACACTACCCCCAGCACGACCCTCTTCACTACCTAAACACAACTGCACAATTTGTTACAGGCGTTGCAACGCAGGCCTGTGGTGCTTACTGAAAGTACCTAGTGGGCTAGTTGGGCCCCAGGGACCCTCAGGATTCAAGGTGACCTAATCCCCCAACTTAAAACGCACCACGGGGCGCGTTTGCACAGTGGTGAAGGGAGGGGCGGGGCCTCAGGTGACATGTGCGCAAAACGCCCTGTGGTGCGTTTTAAGTTGGGGAATTAATTCCCTTTGAATCCTGAGGGACCCTGGGAGCCAACTAGCCCACCAGGTACCTTCAGTAAGCACAACAGAGTTGCGTTGCAGAGAGGTGAAAAAGGTGCATGGCCTCGGAACGCCTCTCTGCAACTCAGCTCTGTGGTCCTAACTGTAGGTACCTGGGGGCTAGTTGGGCCCCAGGGACCCTCAGAATTCAAGGGACTTAATCCCGCAACTTAAAACGCGCCACGAGGTGCGTTTGCAAACGTCACCTCAGGCCCCCCTCCCTTCACCACTGTGCAAACGCGCCCTGTAGCGTGTTTTAAGAGGTAGTTTTAATCCCCTGCCCTATTATGTACTAGGGACTTGCAGAGGAGGTCATGCTAATCACAGGGGTACCCCAACGCATAGTGTTCCCTAGTGTATGTAGGTGTTTTCACTGTATTCTAAGTTTTTTTAGCATAGCACTGGCTCTGGTTAGTCAGAGTCAGTTACCACCAGTACCCGTCTGAAAAAGTTGTGGGCACAGGATGATTTTGCAACAAGGCCTCTTTCTGCTCCTCTGTTGGTTCTTTCTGCACATCTTTTGCTTCTTTCTGTGCGTTTTTCTTCTTTCTTCACATGTCCTACCTCTGTAGGCATAGTTAGAAACTAGCATTTAAAAAAACCTTTGAAATTCACTTAAAAATCATAGGTTTCAGGCACGTTATAGTTAGAAATTAGCATTTAAAAACCTTTGAAATTCACTGAAAAAACCATAGGTTTCAGACACGTTATAGTTAGAAATTAGCATTTAAAAAACCTTTGAAATTCACTGAAAAAACCATAGGTTTTAGGGACAGTTATAGTTAGTTGGACATTTCACTCGTACAAAACCATAGAAATTCCCCCGTTATAGTTAGTTCAGCTAACTATAACTCGCGCCCCGCAATGCACTGCTGATGACGTCACATATTACATCACTCATGACATGGTCAGTGACATCACTGATGACATCACTGATGACATCTCAAATGACATCACTGATGACATCATCCATGTGATAATTTCATGCATCTTCTCACACCCTAATATAACTTTTGATACACCCACTCTAAATTACAGACTGCCATTCTCAAAACCATAGACACTCCAACACCAAAAACTACATACCCACTCACTGATTCTTAGGTCTACACACACATCCACTCACTCACCCGTACAGTCACTCATACTTAGTCACTCAGTACAGGACTATCATATGCACTCATACACCTATATAAACACTCACACACCGCCACTCATCCATAGAGGTACTCACACACCTAGTCAGTCATGCAAAAAACTTAATCACACACCCATTTACTCACCTATACAGTTATACACACACCAGCTCACTTACTCATACAAATACTAGCACATTCTTACGCTCTTATACAATCACTGATACAAGTACACACTCATCCATACAGCCACTCTCACAATCACACACTCTCACTTATAGCCATTTATATACTCCAACACACATATATACTGCCTTGCACATATGTAGTTACTCACACATGTACCACTGAGATATACATTCAATCACTAACACACCCATACACACACTCACCCACCCATACAGTCCATCACAGATGCACTCTTGAAACCATGCACCCAGTGAATCACCAACTCACACATCTATGCACAGAGTCACACACACCCCACCCACACAAACACTCAGGCACCCATACAGATACTCAGACAATCAATCAATAACCCATGTAGACACTCATGTAGCTATTCAGAAAGCCATGCAGCCGCTTACAAACCAACAGACAGACGGATACAGACATTCACACAGTTTAGTCACTAACCCATGCATTCAGTAAGATACATTTAATCACTCACTTGTAGAGTCAGTCACTCACGTACTAAATCATTCATTCAGACACTTATACACCCACTCATTCTTCAATACGCCTTTCCCTAAATATATTAAACATATCTAAACTTTACAGAAACACACAGTCACTGGATGATGTCATCAGTGATGTCATCAGTGATGTCATCAGTGATGTCACTGACCATGTCATGAGTGATGTAATATGTGACGTCATCAGCAGTGCATTGCGGGGCGCGAGTTATAGTTAGCTGAACTAACTATAACGGGGAATTTCTATGGTTTTGTACGCAGTGAAATGTCCAACTAACTATAACTGTCCCTAAAACCTATGGTTTTTTCAGTGAATATATATATATATATATATCTCAACAATGCTTTTCTTCTTCGCTTGAAGGCGCACTCTAACTGCAGGCACAATTCCATCAAAACCGGCAATTAGTATCCAAAGTAAAATTTATTGCGCCTGACGCATTTCAGAGCTACAAGCTCCTTGTTCACAGGCATTTCCCCTCCGTCCTTGCAGAAACGCTAAAGAAATCACATGTCCTCGTCAATTACAATTGAAATTTATAGCCCGCTAGTGGGCGTTCACAGTGAATGTTCTTAAACTGCTCTCTGGGACATGTAGTTTACTTAAGCCAATTCTTCCCCTCTCGTAGGGTCTGCAAAGACAAAGTTTGTTTAGGAATATAATTTGAACACTCCAGTGGGTCTCCGGATAACCATTTGCCCAGTTACTTTTAATTTCATCTGCAGTCCTGCATTCAGTTGATGAAAGGGTTTCAAACTGACGGCCTCTCTCATTTCTCTGTGAGTTGTGCAGCCTTCTCCGGCAGAAGAGGCCGGAATAACATCTCAACAATGCTTTTCTTCTTCGCTTGAAGGCGCACTCTAACTGCAGGCACAATTCCATCAAAACCGGCAATTAGTATCCAAAGTAAAATTTATTGCACCTGACGCGTTTCAGAGCTACAAGCTCCTTGTTCACAGGCATTTTCCCTCTGTCCTTGCAGAAACGCTAAAGAAATCACATATCCTCGTCAATTACAATTGAAATTTATAGACCCCTAATGGGCGTTCACAGTGAATGTTCTTAAACTGCTCTCTGGGACATGTAGTTTACTTAACGCGTTTCAGAGCTACAAGAAATGAGAGAGGCCGTCAGTTTGAAACCCTTTCATCAACTGAATGCGGGACTGCAGATGAAATAAAAAGTAACTGGGCAAATGGTTATCCGGAGACCCACTGGAGGGTTCAAATTATATTTCTAAACAAACTTTGTCTTTGCAGACCCCACGAGAGGGGAAGAATTGGCTTAAGTAAACTATGTGTCCCAGAGAGCAGTTTAAGAACATTCACTGTGAACGCACACTAGGCGGCTATAAATTTCAATTATAATTGACGAGGACGTGATTTCTTTAGCGTTTCTGCAAGGACGGAGGGAAAATGCCTGTGAACAAGGAGCTTGTAGCTCTGAAACGCGTCAGGCGCAATAAATTTTACTTTGGATACTAATTGCCGGTTTTGATAGAATTGGGCCTGCAGTTAGAGTGCGCCTTCAAGCGAAGAAGAAAAGCATTGTTGAGATGTTATTCCGGCCTCTTCTGCCGGAGAAGGCTGCACCACTCACAGAGAAATGAGAGAGGCCGTCAGTTTGAAACCCTTTCATCAACTGAATGCGGGACTGCAGATGAAATAAAAAGTAACTGGGCAAATGGTTATCCGGAGACCCACTGGAGGGTTCAAATTATATTCCTAAACAAACTTAGGGGCCTATTACAATGGCGGACGGAGACACGACCGCGGTGCCGGCGGTGGCGGTAACACCCATTTACCGCACGCTGCCAGCGGTCTACACGCCCGCCATATTAGGATGGCCACACATTGCCCATTTCCCGTCCGCCGCGGTGCGACGCCGACCGCCATCAAAGTGCGCCCGCCACCGCGGCGGAGTGAGCCAATCACCACACACCGCCGTGCGGAATGACGTCCCGTACGCCGAAGAGATTACGATGCCGGAAACATGGCAGCGCACCGCGACGGAGAAATGGCACAGCGAGAGACGGCGGAGACACCACAGCGGAGACGGAAAAGAGACACCCGGTACACACCGCGATGGATCCTGCCCTACACGCCATCCCGGTGCTGTACATGATACACCACCTGCAAGCCATCGGCCGCCGCGGACGCCACTGCAGGTACGTACAGACACAACAGTGCAAGTAACACAATACACAGCTCCAGGGTGGGAAATGTCGCATGGGAACACCACACACCCCTGTGGGGACAGGCACACAGCCATCACTGCACACACACATGTCCCACCTGTCACAAACACACCTCGCCACATACTGCCCACCCATGTTCCGCCATCATGAACAAAAGTCCCGGTCACGTCACCGCCGCGGTCAGTGTGCAGGAAACCATTCACACAACGCAGAGCCCAGGGCCAGCGCCTGCCAAGGGCAGCGTACAAATAGCACAGAGCCACAACTCCACCCACAACACACTAGCTACCTCCCTGAAGGGACAC
The DNA here is from genome assembly GCA_963921515.1 of Calotriton arnoldi. Classification (NCBI taxonomy): domain Eukaryota; kingdom Metazoa; phylum Chordata; class Amphibia; order Caudata; family Salamandridae; genus Calotriton; species Calotriton arnoldi. The sequence continues at coordinate 217,009 of CAWUFW010015526.1, forward strand.
AACATGTGCCTCTCAAGTGCCACTACTGCACAACAACCACACAACTAAAGCCACACCATGCCTCACGTCCCAACAACTGCATATACAGCCACAGCAGGACCCTTTGCACAGGAACACATAGCACCAAAGCCCAGGCCCCAGCCAACACAAACACCACAGCAACATCACACACAAGCCAAGAACACTGAGGCCAGGCACAAAATGTACACACACACAGATGAGGACCAAACACTTCACTGCACACACTACCTGACAAGTCACACACACACACACACACCACCCTGACTCACAGCCACATACACACACCACATGCCAGCAGTAATGGAGGACAACATATAGGAAAGCCAAAGTGAGGTGCCCACAAATGGAAGGGCAGTGACACAACCATCAAGCATGTGTGATGCTTTTGCAAGACAAGACACATGTGAGAACACACACAGCCCATCACAGCACACATGGCTGACACAGTCAGTCAACACAAACCACGGTCACCTCAATGCAACAACTCCTGGAGACAGCAAGGACACCCATGTATAGGCACAGGGATGAAAGGAAGGCCCTGAACTCAAACACTGACCAGCCACACATAGGCATCCAAATACTGGACTAGAGAATGTCTGCTGCACAACACACAGGGCCCAGTGACACACTACATGACAGCCAAGCACAAGTAGGATATGAAACACATACCTCCTCTCACAACAGCACCACACAATACTGCCACGTGCACAAAACACAACCACAGGGCTCAACAAGTACACATACAGGCACACCACTCCAGGGTGACACATGGCAGTAGTTGACAATGCAGGTGCACACATATCCACAGTCACAACAAAGTCACCCCCTTCACACCATACACCTCTCCACCACCCAAGTGCACACATTGGAAGTAAGCCATGGGACCTGGATAACTCAACACCACAAGATGTCCATACACCTACACTGATTGGCACACAGAAAGGAAGCTCACACAGACCCCATGACCCTGGCCTGCCTGCCTGTAAGCCTGTGCCCAAACTCCCACTCTGTGCTGCCATTGCCCACAAACCTGACATGTGTCCACCATAGATAACATGAGCAAAGAAGGATGATGACAACAACAATTCATTGCCAACCACCTGCACTGCACCCATAAGTATCACAGTCAGGTAGAAATGAAGTGCCTCCCACCCCTGCAAAAAAATGAAATGTGAGACAACCTATTGGCAATGTTGAAGTGGCATACTGAGCATGTGACACAGTAAACCATGCACACACAGAAACAACTTCATTCAGGAAGGACACTGACACAACTCACAGCAGGACCAACTGTGTTTATTCACAATTTGCATATTGAGACAACAAATTTGGGCAACAGCAAGGCCAGTGGGCATTTCAATATGCACAGTATTTACATGAGAAGCTGCACAGGCAGGGAGCAAACAGCAGTGAGCAATAAGGCCAGTGGCCAGTCCAATGTGCAGGTGAGGTACATGAGAAGCTGCACAGGCAGGGGGCAAATAGCAGTGAACAGCAAGGCCAGTGGCCAGGACACAGTGCAGGTGAGGTACATGAGAAGCTGCACAGGCAAGGGGCAAACAGCAGTGAACAGCAAGGCCAGTGGCCAGTCCAATGTGCAGATGAAGTCCATGAAAAGCTGCACAGGCAGGGGGCAAACAGCAGTGAACAAAAAGGCCAGTGGCCAGTCCAATGTGCAGATGAAGTCCATGAGAAGCTGCACAGGCAGGGGAATATAGCAGTGAACAACAAGGCCAGTGGCCAGTCCAAAGTGCAGGTGAGGTACATGAGATCCTGCACAGGCAGGGGGCAAACAGCAGTGAACAGCAAGGCCAGTGGCCAGGACACAGTGCAGGTGAGGTACATGAGAAGCTGCACAGGCAAGGGGCAAAGAGCAGTGAACAGCAATGCCAGTGGCCAGGACACAGTGCAGGTGAGGTACATGAGAAGCTGCACAGGCAAGGGGCAAACAGCAGTGAACAGCAAGGCCAGTGACCAGTCCAATGTGCAGATGAAGTCCATGAGAAGCTGCACAGGCAGGGGGCAAACAGCAGTGAACAAAAAGGCCAGTGGCCAGTCCAATGTGCAGATGAAGTCCATGAGAAGCTGCACAGGCAGGGGGCAAATAGCAGTGAACAACAAGGCCAGTGGCCAGTCCAAAGTGCAGGTGAGGTACATGAGATCCTGCACAGGCAGGGGGCAAACAGCAGTGAACAGCAAGGCCAGTGGCCAGGACACAGTGCAGGTGAGGTACATGAGAAGCTGCACAGGCAAGGGGCAAACAGCAGTGAACAGCAAGGCCAGTGGCCAGGACACAGTGCAGGTGAGGTACATGAGAAGCTGCACAGGCAAGGGGCAAACAGCAGTGAACAGCAAGGCCAGTGGCCAGGACACAGTGCAGGTGAGGTACATGAGAAGCTGCACAGGCAAGGGGCAAACAGCAGTGAACAGCAAGGCCAGTGGCCAGGACACAGTGCAGGTGAGGTACATGAGAAGCTGCACAGGCAAGGGGCAAACAGCAGTGAACAGCTAGGCCAGTGGCCAGTCCAATGTGCAGATGAAGTCCATGAGAAGCTGCACAGGCAGGGGGCAAACAGCAGTGAACAAAAAGGCCAGTGGCCAGTCCAATGTGCAGATGAAGTCCATGAGAAGCTGCACAGGCAGGGGGCAAATAGCAGTGAACAACAAGGCCAGTGCCCAGTCCAAAGTGCAGGTGAGGTACATGAGATCCTGCACAGGCAGAGGGCAAACAGCAGTGAACAGCAAGGCCAGTGGCCAGGACACAGTGCAGGTGAGGTACATGAGAAGCTGCACAGGCAAGGGGCAAACAGCAGTGAACAGCAAGGCCAGTGGCCAGGACACAGTGCAGGTGAGGTACATGAGAAGCTGCACAGGCAAGGGGCAAACAGCAGTGAACAGCAAGGCCAGTGGCCAGGACACAGTGCAGGTGAGGTACATGAGAAGCTGCACAGCCAGGGAGCAAATAGCAGGGAACAACAAGGCCAGTGGCCAGTACAATGTGCAGAGTGGGGACATCAGAAGCTGCACAGGGATTGTGTGCAACTGTACCATGCCATGCCCAGCCACTGAGTCATGGGGCTGACAATGGCCACCACAGGCACCGCCGTGGACACACAGGTATGAGAGGGTGACCACTACTCTGATGGGGCTGTGTGTTCGGCTTGGAGCTGACTGTGTGTTGGGGTCAGTTGGAGGGCTGCCCTGGGCAGTGAGAGGAACAACTGTTGAATAGCCATCTCTGCTGTGGGAAGCTGGGGGCTGCTTGGACCAGGTGGGGTAGTGGCACGGGGAGGTGGACTCATGCTCTGCTGAGACACAGTGTGTGCAGGAGATTGTGGAGGGGTGCCTTTCCACTTCTTGGGGATCCTGAAAGGCTTCCCTGTCTGGGTATCAATGGGAACTGGTGTGGACACAACAGGTGAGCCCACCACCAAAGCTGATTCTGGTGCGGATGGTGACCCTCCCTCTGGGGACATGCTGGATCCCGCTGTGCGCTTGCCGGGGGCTTTCCGCCGCCTTGCCTTCCCCTGTGTACTCGGTTTGCCCCCTACAGTGTCCTCCCGTGCTGGCTTCACAGGGCTTGGGATGGGAGTGGAGGTCAAGGGTGGATCACCCATGTGGCCCTCATCCTGTGTAATGTTTGCAGGCAACACCTTGTCAGTGGGTGCAGAAACGTTCATCTTGCCTCTGTGAGCTGGCTTTGGGACAGGGGAGTCTTTGGCGGGGGAGGACGGTGAGGCCTGTGACCCTGAGGCTTGCTTCTTTGCTTTGTGGCCCTTGCTGTCGCCTGACGGACTTTTCTCCCTGTGCTCTGGGGTGGCCTTACTCTTATGTGGTGATGGTGTCTGCACCCTAGTCTGCCTGGGCTGCTGCTGCTCCTGTTTGCTGCGTGTGCTGTATCGGGACTTTGGGGTCTGTTTAGCATTGTCACTGTCATCAGAGGTGCACAGTGACACAGGGCCAGACAAAGGGACGGGAGCCGCACTCTGACTATGTGCCTGTTGCAGGGCTGCTGTCACAGTTGAGGATAATGACTGCACAGTCCGGTGGAGCCCACCCACATCGGAATGTATGCCCTCCATGAAAGCTAGCACCTGCCCCAACTTTTTGTCGTGGTCTTGGAAGGCATTGAGAAGTGCTGTCTGCCCCACACACAGCTGGCGCAATAGCTCAACTGACTCAGCACTGAGGGCAGCAGGGCTCACATGGGCTGGGGCAGCAGTGCCTGTGGTGAAGGTGACTCTTCTCTTCCTAACCGTGCCGACACGGGCAGCACCAGTGGAGGTTGAAGGGAGGCTGGGCACTGGACGCTGTGTGGCCGAAGAGGAGGCTGAGTCCCCGTTCCTTGTACCCCCCAACATGGATGCGTCACCGCTGGCGTCTGATGATGTAGAGCTTTGTGTCTCCGGCTGTGAATCCTCTAGCATACTCCTGTCCCCCTCCTCTGCGCTGGTCACATCTGTGTCAGTCTGCTCCGGTGCGGCTGTTGTACTGGATGCCTCACCACTGGTGTCTGTCCACTGTCCCTCTGTGCACACGGGAGATGCTGCATGGGAGAGAGACCTACTGTTAGTTAAGTGGCATCAACAGAAGTAACATGTGCAAGCAAATCTGCATTACAGAAGATTAGTACACCACGTTGCATGACACCCTGTGAAAATATATATCTTGCCACCCCAATTATCAAGCTAACGGTGCATGTCAAACACAAATCCAGCCATGAGTGATCCATGTGACTCACACAGCACACCTTACTGCCGGTGGCTCACTTCAGACACATCCACAAGATGCCCTGTGCACACACACTGTCCTGATGGGGCAAGGATGAACACCACAACATGATGCCAATTACCTGCATGGATGGAGCGGTAGGGGACCACACAGTCGCAGACCACAACATAACATTCCACAATGGCCCTGCGCTCATGCCATCCACCATGTCGTGTTCACGGGCACAAGTACTGTTCCACATTGGCCTCAGGTGACTGAGCGGCAGAAATCTGAGGAAAGGCATTGCACGTATTCATTGAAACACACTCATAATAGGCACACTGCCATTTCCATCCATGTGAATTCACACACTACCCCACTGCAGAAGGTACCTGAAGGCCACAACTCTAAATGCAAGAGAGATGCACAGTGCTAACATGACTACATGAAGCACAGGTAGGGCAAATGCATTGCAGATACACCCAGCACAGAGGCCACTGACAAAACACTGCACCACACTACCAACGTCACATATCTGACAATTTGCACAGTCTGTGGATACATGCACCCACCCCCAGCCAAAGGCAGCCTGCAACACATACTCACCCCTAGCTTGCTGCTGATGCTCCTTCAATTGCCTGTCCAGCTCAGGTTGTGTGACAGCCAGGATGCGGGCCATTAGTGGTGTCATGCTGCGCCTAGACAACCTGCCAGTCCGAGGGAGCAGCCCCAGCGTCATCTCGGCCACGTTCTTGCTCAGCCGGCAGATGTCGTCCCACCTCTTATGACAGTGGGTGCGCCTTCGGTTTGACACACCCAGATCTCGCACTCTGGAGGCAATGGCCCTCCAAACGGCTTTACGCTGGTGGACCTTCAGCTGCAGGCATGGGAGACAAGAGGGGTAAAACATCAGTGACACAGTGTACAATGCCAACACAAAGGAAATGCAGTAGCACGACAGTGACTCATCCCTAGCTCCAGCAACAACTGTAACAGATGCAAAAATGCTTTGAACATGGTACAATGTCATTGGACAATCAGCCGTACATGCATGCATGTGGGATGGTGGACACAGTACCTCCACATCCCATTCACATGCAGGATACCAACACGGCAAGCAACGTGTAGTCTGCCCACATCTACTATCCATAGTCACCTGCAACTAGACATAGATAAGATAGTAACACATGGGTAGTGTTGTGGGACTCACTGTGTCCGACACTGCGCAGACCTAAGTGTCCTAGCCCTGTGGAAGACTCACTGTGTCTTGGAACCCACATAGAGTGACAACAACTGTCATACATACACCCTTCCCACACGGCTGCTCTTGTGCAATCTACAGGGCTGAGATGGGACTCAGATGAAGAGGCGTGAAGAAACAACACATGGAACACACTGTACATGCAGTGATGTGTACATGTGCCATTCTGCGGGGACTGTGCAGGCCAGGTGGTCTGACACTGAGAGGGAAAATTGGGAGCAACACAGCCATTCACACAAGCAATCACTGGCCTGACTCCTGCATCACCAAAATGCTGCTGCACTGTATGGCTGACACTACAACACATTACCCTCAACTCAGGATGTGCATGCAGGGAAACGTGTGAAAGAGCACACAAAGCCCTTCCCGCTGAAGTAAGCATGCAAGGCAGTGCATGTCAGAGCCACACACCCACTGACACATACAGAAGCACCTCCACCCCACGTGTGGCCACCCTGCACTCTCACTCACAGTCATGGAGACTTACCACAACATTAGGGGCACCATAAAGCCTTGGGTACTGTTCAAGTACCCCGTCTACTAGGACCTCAAGCTCCTCACTGGTGAAGGGATTGGCACGGATCTTCTGAGTCCTCGACATCACAATGGACAGGTGGCAGCAGCAGCAGGTGGAGGGTGGCAGACGGCAGTCCCTGATGGCAGCAGCAGCAGGTGGAGGGTGGCAGACAGCAGTCCCTGGAGGCAGCAGCAGCAGGTGAGGGTTGTCAGTCAGCAGTCCCTGGTAGCTGTGGGAATGTGGGGCACCCTCCCACACATATATAGGCCCCTGGGGCTGTGTCAGTGGTCCCAGGGTGCTGCAATTGGTGTACCAGGTCTGCCTCATTCAAAAACATCCAATGTCCGCCTCCGCGGTGGCGGTGCACGCCTACCGCGATTTTCAAATTCGCATCAGGCTACCGCGAGGGTGCTTCCCATTGGCTGCAAGGGCATGGTCCATGGCGGTGACACACCGTAGGGGCCAGGCGCGCGCTACCGCGGTGGTGCATCTTTTGAATGCTTCCAGTGACCGGCTCCGCGGTGGCGGTGCACGCCTACCGCAATTTTCAAATTCGCATCAGGCTACTGCGAGGGTGCTTCCCATTGGCTGCAAGGGCATGGTCCATGGCGGTGACACACCGTAGGGGCCAGGCACGCGCTACCGCGGTGGTGCATCTTTTGAATGCTTCCAGTGCCCGGCTCCGCGGTGGCGGTGCACGCCTACCGCGATTTTCAAATCCGCAACAGGCTACCGTGAGGGTGCTTCCCATTGGCTGCAAGGGCATGGTCCATGGCGGTGACACACCGCAGGGGCCAGGCGGTAGGCACCGCCAAATGTGTGCCATACAGTGCCTGGAGTGACCGTGATTTGGGTAGCGGTGCATAGTGACCGCCATTGTCACATACATATCTGGCTGTGTCTACCGCCATCATGCCGGGGGGATTGGCGGTGCCAGTCGGCAGGGGCCAGGCGGTAAGCACCGCCACATGTGTGCCATACAGTGCCTGGAGTGACCGTGATTTGGGTAGCGCTGCATAGTGACCGCCATTGTCACATACATATCTGGCTGTGTCTACCGCCATCGTGCCGGGGGGATGGGCGGTGCCAGTCCGCAGGGGCCAGGCGGTAGGCACCGCCACATGTGTGCCAGACAGTGCCTGGAGTGAGCGTTAATGCAGTCGTGGAGTAGCTTTGCTGCACCAAACGTGTCCTCCAGCTCTATGCATAGGCCAACATGTACAGTGCCCAGTGTCTCAAAAATTGAAGGGTCCTCATGTGGGCAAATGCACAAAAGGAAAATGTCACTCCACGTCACCAACACATACCATAGATGGGTCGCCAATACATTGCATGGGCACATACACTTGCACATGTCACATGTGCTGTGTAATGAAATGTAGACTGTCCAGTTAATGTGTTGCATAGCATATGTTGATAATGGTCAATGTCTGTGTGTGCAATGTAACGCACACTGTTGTCTGATGTACTGAACTAGGGGCATCAGCAACTGTCACATTGTGTAATGCACATGCACACATGTGTCCCCCACGCTCAGCCAGTGGTCATTGTGTAGTTGATGTGTGCCATGTGCAACCTGTGTTAGGAGGTGTATCAGGGACAGCAACATGGTGTGTCAGGGTAGTATTGCAATTAGTAACATATGCTGGGGGTCAAACTCACAGGTGTGCACACATATTTGTTAGTATATCACACTGTGCATGCGAATGAGCCGGAGGGGTGCACAGATAATTGCTGCTGGTAAGGGGACAGGTGTACGAGTAGTGTGCCTGATGTGTACCTACTTGTGAAGTGCTCTGTCGGTCAATGGTGCAATGTGTAAAACTTGCCAATGTGTCTGTTGAAAAAACTGATGTAATGCACATTTCATGGTCTTTTGCATTGACATCTGTGCACTTTGATCTGTCCTAGGAGGAGGAGGCCCAATATCCATCGTCCGTTCACAGTCCTGGCAGACATGGAGAATGAGGATATAATCCGTAAATTCAGGCTGGACCGACAAACCCTGCAGAACCTATGTGCCATGTTAGAGCCCCACCTGCAGCCACGTCGGACATATCCGACAGCTTTCACCGCAACATCTAAGGTGATGGCATGCCTGCATTTCTTTGCAACAGGCTCATTCCAGCACACGGTCGCAAGTGCAGGCGGGATGTCACAGCCGATATTCTGCATGTTGCTGAGGGATGTACTGTCGGCCATGATGCTCTACAAAGACAGATATATCCATTTCCCCAGGGGGCCTGAGTTGGTGGCTGTGAAGGGCAATTTCTATGCCCTTGGACATCTCCCCCATGTCATTGGTGCAATTGATTGCACACATGTTGGGCTTGTGCCACCACAGGCACGTGAACAGGTTTACCGCAATAGGAAGCATTCACACTTGGTAAATGTTCAAGTGGTGTGCCTGGCGGACATGATCATCTCACACGTGTGTGCCAAGTTTCCCGGCTCAGCCCATAATGCCCACATCTTGTGCAGCAGCATCGTTCCTCAGCTGATGGCCAATCTGCTTCCGGAGCGTGCATGGCTTGTGGGTGAGTATGCATAGTGGATTAGAGTGGGGGGGGTGTGACATGCTGTCATGTGTCATTCTGGGACTGCAAGGTTAACCTGTGTTTCTCACATCCAGGTGACTCGGCATATCCAAACTGCCCGTGGTTGCTGAGCCCATTGCGGAATCCCGTCACGCCAGCTGATGTGCGATACAATGATGCCCATGGGAGGACACGGCGTGTGATCGAACGGACATTTGGTCTCCTAAAATCAAGATTTCGGTGCCTGGACCGTACTGGAGGTGCCCTTATGTACTCACCAGGGAAGGTGTGTCAGATAGTGGTGGCATGCTGCATGCTCCACAACCTGGCCATTCGCAAGGCAATACCCCTGATCCTGGATGACGATGATGAGCAGCCAAGGCCCCCGCCTGCAAATCAACCCGGATCCAGTGATGAGGGCAGTGGAGAGGAGGAAGGTGTCGACATGCGTCGACAGCTCATCACACGCTACTTCCCTTGAAGGTGAGTGACGATGTAGAAGGGACAAAATGGTCTGATGGTGTTGCAGTTGCTGTGTGGGTGTATGTGAGCTTGCTGACTGCAACTTTGTGTTGACTCATTGCTGCCTGCCAATGTATGTGTGATTGGTTAGTGTGATACAGAATGTGTCTATGGTGACTGTTGCTCTGTGTAAAGTTTGTAGATCTGAGTACCTTGTTGACAAGTGTTGTGTGATGTGTGCGATGCCACACCCATACAAGTGACTCTTGTTCGGCGGTTTTCCCTAGGTCCCTTCAGCATCTCATTGCCTACCTACATTCCATTCCCCTGGACCATGTCCTACGAGGTGAAGGTTGCACATCCTGTATTAAAGACGGAGCAGACACAACAACATGTGTGTAAGGTGTATTTATTTACAATTGTGACATGCGAGGGTGGAGAAAATGTGAAGGGGGGAATTGAAGAAGTGAGTTGACAGTCATGGTAGATGAGATACTTGAGTAGTCCCCACAATGATGTGGAGACCCAGTCCAACAGATTGATGCCATTCACATGGCGAGGTGGTGAAGGATAGTCCAAATGGTCAATACAGTGGTCTGCCATCATAGCTGTCTCGGGGACTAGCGTTTGGCAGGTGCTTTGGCACGTGAGGCCCCCTGGCCTTTCCTTGGACGGCCCCTTTTGCGCTTGACTGGAGGGGCCACTGCTGCAGGGACAGTGGTGTCTGAGGACTCACCCCCCTCTGTGGACGCAGGGGAGGATGATGAAGTGTAATCCTGCTGCCCATCAGGGGGAGGCGGAGGGGTAGGATGTTGCTCTGGCCTGTCCCTCAGAACCGCCACTAGCTGCCCCAAGAGGTCCACAATCTGTCCCATGCGTGTGTCCATGGACCTCCGCAGCAGGAGGTGCTCCCGAGATTCTTCCTCTAACCGGCCCATTCGTCCCTAGGCCTGTTGGTAGGCCCCAAGGACTCTGTCGATGTGGGCTAGGGCTTCCGTCCCAGGATCAGTTCCCCTCTGCATGACCCTGTCCCTGTCCCTCCCACCTGCACTGCTGCCACGGTCCTGTCCGGTCCTCATATTGGCCTGCTGCATCCTCTCCCTGGCCTCCGCAGTCGATGTAGTGGGCTGCTCAACCCCTGGGGCAGGGAGGGTGTTGCGGCCAGCTGTGGTGGTGGTGGTGGTGGTAGTAGTGGTTGACACACAGGCCGTGACAGCAGCTGTCTGAGGATGGTCATGGGCTGCAGCTGATGTGGTTGTGGGGACAATGGGTGCCTGGGACTGGTTGCGGGCTGCCACACCAGATGGGCCAGCTTGGAGCTCCTCATCCAAGGAATCCAGGGAGTCTTCATCCAGTTGTCTTTGTTCCGGGGGGGGACTGGCTCTGCAGGTTGGTGTGATCCTCTGCAGTGAGTTCTTGGTCACCTGTGGGTCAGATGAGAAATGGTCATTGTGTTGCACCCTGCAAAGTTTGTGTTAGCAGTGTTACATCAACTGTTTGTACATCCAGCAGTTGTTCACTGTACAAATTTGCAGTGACCGACATCCAGTGATGCATTACAACCTGTTGTGGTACATGCATTACTTGTCCATATTGGGAGTTGTCAAGACATGACATGCACAATTTAAATTCTTTACATTGACAGGCTCATGTTGGCATCCAGTTATTGATCAATCATATGTCATCCATTTACGCGTATGTGTCACTTGTTGAGCTCTTGCAGTGGTTTACTCTGCACATTGAGTGAACATTGTAGTTTCATACATACCTTTTCAATGTGGTGTACATATCTGTATTTGCAATTCCAGCCATGCTTAAGTTTGCTGTAATTAGATCCTAGGTGGTCTGGACCACTGCTACTGTCAGATGGCATGTATTGGTGTGCATGGTTGTGCTCTGAGTTCCATCTACATGTGTTTCAGACTTTCACACTTTGGTTGCTGTCCCAGTTTCATTTTCTTAGGTGTGTGCACACTATAGTTGCCAATGCTATCTGGGTGTGCAGTTGTGCATTGAGAGGCCTGGTGTCCTATGCCACCATGTTTTTTTAAATGCATATCTGGCTGCATGTTGTGGCTGTTGATATGTTGTGTTTGCTGTTTTTTGTTTGTATTTGTGAGACCTCTCTGTGTGTGTATGATGATGGCTTCCATCTTGGTCCAGTGTGGGACAAGTCAGCATGATATGTCTACATACCAGTTTTTTTGAAGTGGACATTGCAATAACTGACACATGCATGTTGGTGCCAGGAAGTAATCGGTCTTGTGTGCTGGTGGTCAGGTGGGCCCGTGTGAGTTGTTGTGCAAGCTCCCCCCCCCCACACCCCGACCTGTGAGATGCGGTTACCTACCTGTGAGTTGAGTGGGTAGCATACATTGCCTGCCACATGATTCTTATTCGGGGTGTAGTGTCCCATACGCCATAGGGGTGGAACAGCATGCATGTTGCGTTTTGTGGGACGAATAGCCAAACACAGTACACCGTCTCACTGTGAAGATGGCTACCTACCGTTTGAGGTGAAGGTGAGCAGTGACATGGCTATGTGACTTGTTAGTAGTTTTTGGATGGAATGTGCGTGTGGTGAGCAGAAGGTGTGTGTGGCTTTTTGTACCCATTGATTTCAGATTACATTTGTGCATGGGGTATAGCCCCCATCACTGTTGTCCCACCGTTCTGGGTGTGGGGTTCACTCCCCCAACATTTGAAGGCACAATAGGGCATGGGGTATAGCCCCCCCATCACTGTTGTCCCACCTATCTGGCTGTGGGGTTCACTCCCCCAACATTTGAAGGCACAATAGGGCAAGGGGTAGAGGCTCCTAGCACAGTGGTGACATACAGCAGGCTGAACATCTCACCCAGCATACATTTCCACACTGTCATGGTTTCATGGTATTTGTGGACCTGAGAACATGAGCACAGTACTGGTGAAGCAGTTGTTCCAGGGCATCCATACACTGACATGTTGTGGTCAACAGTGGTGTGTGTGTGAGATGTACTCAGCCATGTGCAGACAATGTGTGCTTTTGGGGCCAGACTATACCAGCACTGTTCAGACAGACAGTGTGAGATGTGAACATTGTCAATGCATACACACATTGGTGGTCCGAACAAGACACCTTTGACAATTTTAGTCAGACAAGGTGCTGTTCTGCAATTCAGTGCAGCACTGTGGTAGCTGGGTGTGTTGCAGGACATTTTGGATGTGCTTAGTTTAGCATTGTGAGTCCCAGCTGCAGTGTAGTTTTTGTGTACACTGCACTTCCACTGTTTACATTGCAACACTGTGGTATGACATGGGTGATTTGCACTTTGCCAAACAACCTGCCAGACACTGCTGCAGGGCAGCATGATCGTTGTTAGTGTTGCAGTGTGTGATGCCTGGCACAGTGGACACAATGTGGGTAATTTTTAACAGAGACTTGTGCATGGTGACTACAACACAACTGTTTTGCATGATTTGTGTAGGTGACTGTGGACTAAGTGGCATGGAGTCATGTGCGGCTGGACAGACGTCACATGCCTATGAGTGGGACAAGTGCTCCATCATGCTGAGCTGTGGGAGTAGGGGGCCTGTTGTGAGTTGTGCTGCTGTGTCACCAATTAAAAACAACACTCCCGGTTGAAATGGTTACCTACCCGTAAGTTTGATGAGTGACATTCAATATCTGGCACATGCTTGTGGCTGTGGGGAGTGCTCCATCTTGCGCAGCTGTAGGACAAGGGGGCCTGGTGGGAGTTGTAGTGCAGGCTTTCCAACAACCCACCCACCTCCCTGTAAGGGTGGCTACCTACCTGTTAGGTTAAGGTGAGCAATGCTATAGGTGGCACATGGGTTGGGGTGGAGTGCTCCATCTTGCGCAGCTGTAGGACAAGGGGGCCTGGTGGGAGTTGTAGTGCAGGCTTCCCAACCACCCACCCACCTCCCTGTAAGGGTGGCTACCTACCTTTAGGTTGAGGTGAGCAATGCTATGGGTGGCACATGGGTTGGGGTGGTGGGCTCCATCTTGCTCAGCTGTAGGACAAGGGGGCCTGGTGGGAGTTGTAGTGCAGGCTTCCCAACCACCCACCCACCTCCCTGTAAGGGTGCCTACCTACCTGTTAGGTTGAGGTGAGCAATGCTATGGGTGGCACATGGGTTGGGGTGGTGGGCTCCATCTTGCGCAGCTGTAGGACAAGGGGGCCTGGTGGGAGTTGTAGTGCAGGCTTCCCAACCACGCACCCACCTCCCTGTAAGGGTGGCTACCTACCTGTTAGGTTGAGATGAGCAATGCTATGGGTGGCACATGGGTTGGGGTGGTGGGCTCCATCTTGCGCAGCTGTAGGACGGGGGGCCTGGTGGGAGTTGTAGTGCAGGCTTCCCAACCACCCACCCACCTCCCTGTAAGGGTGGCTACCTACCTGTTAGGTTAAGGTGAGCAATGCTATGGGTGGCACATGGGTTGGGGTGGAGGGCTCCGTCTTGCGCAGCTGTGGGACAGGGGGCCTGCTGGGAGTTGTAGTGCTGGCAGCATGTACACATGTACCCATGGTGATGTTGCTAGCTACCTTTGGGGGCTTCGGGGGAGTGTCTGTTGAATCTGTGAGAGATGTGTTGGGGGAGTGTTGTGCACATGAATGAATTTGAACCTAGGAGGTATTACTTTGTAGTAGTGCAAGACAGTACATTTGTGTGATGTTAGGCATTTGTTTGTACTTACCAGCCTCCACTCCTCCGGGTATTCCTGAGAGACTCTCTGGATGTAGAATGCCAAGCACCTTCTCCTCCCATTCAGTGAATGTTTTGAGTGGAACGGGAGGGCCACTGCCTGTCCTGTGAGCCAGCTCATGGTTCTTGGCTCTCTTCTTCTTGACCACTGCCTTCAGATCGTGCCACCTCTTCACAATTTCATCTCTATTGCATGGCACGGTCCCTACTGCATTTACCTTGTCTACTATCCTTCTCCACATTTGCGTTCTTGTGGCTAGTGGTGTCTGTTGGACCTGGTTACCAAACAATTGTGGTTCTACCCTGATTATCTCATCAACCATTACCCTCAACTCACTCTCAGTGAATTTGGGCATTCTCTGTGGTGACATGGTGTGTGATGTTCCAAGGTGTTTGAGGTGCAGGTTTGGAAGTGGTAGTGGTGGTTGTGATGTGTATGGTGTGTGCTGTGCAAAGGTGTTAGAGGTGCAGGTGTGGAAGTGGTGGTGGTGGTGGTGATGTGTGTGTGTTGTGCAGATTTGCCTCTCCTGTCAGCTGTGGTGAATGTCCCTTCAGTTGTGGAGTTTTGCAAAGGATTGTGGTCTGTTAGGGGGCTGGATTTTACTGGTCTCTGTGGGTGTGTCAGGATGGGGTATTGGTAGCAGGTGTGGTGTGTGTGTGGTCCTGGGATTTGTAGTTTTGGAGTTTCCCATGGGGGTGTGTCTTTGGGCTGTGTTAGGTATTTTTGGGTGCATGCCTTGTTTGTTTGGTGCACTTTGTGGCCATGTTGTGTGTTTTTCTCGCGACCGCCATTTTTTTCACGGAGCGTCCACAGCGTTGGCTCGGCTACGGCGCTTCCGCCGTCTCACTGATTGATCACTGTTGTCTACCGCGGCGGTCGGAAACAGCGCACTGCACCGCGGCGATGTTGGGAATATCATAATTTCGATGGCGGTGTCTCCGCTGTGGTTGCGGTCGTTTGGGCTGTTTCCGCTGCGAAATCGACCGCCGAGGACGGGTTTGGGCCTTCTCCGCAGGCGAACGGCGGTTTCTCGGGGAATTTTTCCGCCGCGGTAGGATTTCTACCGCCGTGGATCCTGATCTGGCCGTCGGTTTTCCCGCGGTTGAGGCGGGCGGTGATTTCCCGCTACCATGGCGGTCGGCTTGCTTTTCCGACCGCCATCATAATGACCCCCATAGTCTTTGCAGACCCCACGAGAGGGGAAGAATTGGCTTAAGTAAACTTCGTGTCCCAGAGAGCAGTTTAAGAACATTCACTGTGAACGCCCACTAGGGGGCTATAAATTTCAATTATAATTGACGAGGACATGTGATTTCTTTAGCGTTTCTGCAAGGACGGAGGGAAAATGCCTGTGAACAAGGAGCTTGTAGCTCTGAAACGCGTCAGGCGCAATACATTTTACTTTGGATACTAATTGCCGGTTTTGATGGAATTGTGCCTGCAGTTAGAGTGCGCCTTCAAGCGAAGAAGAAAAGCATTGTTGAGATGTTATTCCGGCCTCTTCTGCCGGAGAAGGCTGCACCACTCACAGAGAAATGAGAGAGGCCGTCAGTTTGAAACCCTTTCATCAACTGAATGCGGGACTGCAGATGAAATAAAAAGTAACTGGGCAAATGGTTATCCGGAGACCCACTGGAGGGTTCAAATTATATTCCTAAACAAACTTTGTCTTTGCAGACCCCACGAGAGGGGAAGAATTGGCTTAAGTAAACTACGTGTCCCAGAGAGCAGTTTAAGAACATTCACTGTGAACGCCCACAAGGGGGCTATAAATTTCAATTGAAATTGACGAGGACTTGTGATTTCTTTAGCGTTTCTGCAAGGATGGAGGTAAAATGCCTGTGAACAAGGAGCTTGTAGCTCTGAAATGCGTCAGGCGCAATAAATTTTACTTTGGATACTAATTACCGGCTTTGATGGAATTGTGCCTGCAGTTAGAGTGCGCCTTCAAGCGAAGAAGAAAAGCATTGTTGAGATGTTATTCCGGCCTCTTCTGCCGGAGAAGGCTGCACCACTCACAGAGAAATGAGAGAGGCCGTCAGTTTGAAACCCTTTCATCAACTGAATGCGGGACTGCAGATGAAATTAAAAGTAACTGGGCAAATGGTTATCCGGAGACCCACTGGAGGGTTCAAATTATATTCCGAAACAAACTATGTCTTTGCAGACCCCACGAGAGGGGAAGAATTGGCTTAAGTAAACTACGTGTCCCAGAGAGCAGTTTAAGAACATTCACTGTGAACGCCCACTAGGGGGCTATAAATTTCAATTGTAATTGACAAGGACATGTGATTTCTTTAGCGTTTCTGCAAGGACGGAGGGAAAATGCCTTTGAACAAGGAGCTTGTAGCTCTGAAACACGTCAGGTGCAATACATTTTACTTTGGATACTAATTGCCGGTTTTGATGGAATTGTGCCTGCAGTTAGAGTGCGCCTTCAAGCGAAGAAGAAAAGCATTGTTGAGATATATATATATATATATATATTTATATATATATATATATATATATATATAGTTTATTAGTCTACAAAAATTGTTTAGTTTTGTAAGCATTCGCGGACCTCCTGAGTAGGTGACCACTGACCCTAGATTTAATACCACTACTCTAAAACTTTACTGCCAATATTTATTAATACATATTAAATGTAGAGAACTGCTCACCACACATCTAAAGCACACCACAAAGCAAACTATGTACCACATATCTAAAACACGTTACAAACAATAGTATTCAAAGCACGCCTACTACACATTCGCTATTGTAAAGAACACATCAAACACCTTAAATACATTCTCTATTCTGAAAACTTAAATCTTGCCTGTATGTTTATATACCACTATGTAATATGGTATTAGTAATTATGTATTTAACTCAGAATGTATCAAATTTAGTCAAACATGAATGTCATTTTACAGTTGTTTAAAGTTTGTTGTGGAACAGGGTATGTTTATCAATTTTCATAGCTCTAGTAGACCCATAAACCATAGGGATTGTTATGTTATGTTATGCTATGCTATGCTATGTTATGTTATGTTATTTTATGTTATGTTATAGATCGCAACAAGTCCCCCGAAGGGTGTCCTGGCACTAACATCGATCGAGAAAGTATCCCATTATTTAAATGTCAAAAGGTGATTGAAAGCCCTAGTTTATGAAAAGCCAGGTCTTTAAGGCCTTCCTAAATGCAATTGAAAGGGGATTGCACCTTTTCACATTTCCAAGCAGTTCAGTCTCACTTTCAAACTTGACGAGTGGAAGCGGGATTTCAGGAGAAGGAATTAATCTATTATTTTGTATATGAATTAATTTTTTTTCTCAAGGATGTCGAGCACTTCTAAGAAGAGAAAAAACTGCCACCTGCTTGTAGATTAGTTTTTGCCCAGAGTAACAAGTTTCTCTTATGTTATTAAGCTTCATTAACTTGTATTGAGAAAACACACACACACACACGCACACACACACACATATATTACCTACTCGCGGTTGCCAGTAGGTACTTATGGTTAGGTCCATGTTTCAATAGGAAGATCATTTTTTGACTTGCCCATATCTTCGGTACCGTTTGACAAATCTTCACGAAATGTTCCCAAATAAGAGCATTAGTGAATCTTGTTCTGCATGGAAAGTTTCGGGGTGATCCGTGAAGTGGGGGCCAAGAAAAAGGGGGGTCAAAAAAGTGTGTTTCCTATGTTAATTCTCATGGGACCTTTAGTCGAGCCTGCAGCCCAAAGCACTGGACGGAATTACACCACATTTGTCAGAAAGGTAGATTTGTTTACACAGATGGTGTAAATCTGTTCAGTAGTTGTTGAGAAATTTAATAAAATCAAGTTAGTGATATCTGTGGCCTCAGGGACTTCGTAAATAATATCAAGCTCATGTAGGGAAATGCAGAGCTCTGATTGGCTGCCAACACTTCAACCAGGAAGTGTTGGCACTCATCTTGAAACTCACCTTCAGCTGAGTCCCACATAAAAATGTTTTAAAAAGGGGGCAGTGTAGGAATACCCTGATCCCCCAAGCCTTGGTCTTGGGCGTTCCCTGCGACCAGATGAAAGCATTTTTTGCAAAATGAAATTGCCACAAATGTACAAAATTAATGGCAAAAAAAAAAAAAAAACAAGCATGGGGTCCCGTGCTTGTTTACATTATAGCCCCTGAGTGGGCCAGGTCCCGGGGGCATGTGGGCTTTTATTTTAAAAAGGAGAGAGGCGCAGAGGGCTCCCCTCCTTGGGCATAATTATGCCCTGGGGACCACCACCTCCCCGGTGCTTTTTTTTAATAACGTGTGGGAGCCGCTTGGACCCCCCAGTCCCCTGGGGACCACCACCTCCCCAGAGCTACATAAAAAGTAAAATGGGGGCTGCACGGAACCCTCCCAGCCAAGGGGACCACAACATCCCTGGGGCTAAGTTCACAGTAATGGGGAGGCCTTGTGGACTCCCCATGCCCTGGGGACCACATCTTCTCGGGACACCCCCCCTCCTGGAGCCAATAATGCACCCTAGGAAACCACCACCTCCTAGGGCCCACTCTTGCTATGTCCTAGGGTGACCACCCCTGGAACACAGCTGTTTGCTGTGTCTTGGCGGAAGCTTTGACAGCTCCCGTCAAGTCACAGAAAACACTGCTTCCAGCAAGTAAGAGCAGAGAAATTCTCTTGCATGCTGGAAGCGGAGCTTTCATCTTTTTCCCTGCCCACTGTCAAGCAAGTAGGGAAACAAACAAATTGCTTTCACACACAGGGAGTTGCATGCTTACCAGCTCCCTATGTGTGAAAGCAGTGCTGGCTCCCGCAGGAGACCGGCAGTCAGCAGGCACCACAGGGGCCTTGAGGCTTCCCTTGCGGTCCCATTTCATACTGGGTGCTCTGCTGGCACTCAGGTGACATGGCCAGGGGATGGGGTCCCCGGGGTCAAAATCAGCAAGGGGAGGGGGACCACGCAGCTCCCCTCCCCTATAAGAAAAATAATTAAAAGCCAGGCCCCGGGGGATGGAGTCCCCGGGGCCGAAATCCAGTTGGGGAGTGGGGCCTCTCGGCCCCCTCCCCATTGGAATAAGGTCAGGCCCCGGGGATAGGGTCCTCGGTAGGGGGGACGCAAGGCCCTCTCCCCCATTGCAAATAGGCTGGGCCCAGGTGGATGGGGCCACCAGGATTAAAATCAGCCAGGGGGCGTGCATCCCCCTCCCCTAATAAAAAAAGAAGTAAAAGGCCGGGCTCTGGGTGATTGGGCCCCCAGGGCCAAAATCAGCCCGTGGAGGGGGGCCCTGCAGCCCCCCTCTCACATTGGAATAAGGCCATGCCCGTGGATGGGGTCCTGAGGGCCAAAATCTGCCCATGGAGGAGAAGCCGCGGGGCCTCACTGGAATAAGGCTGGGCCCTGGTGGGTGGGGTACCCAGGGCCAAAATAGACCTGGGGGGGATAGCCCCTCTCCGTATTTAATTATGGCCAGGCCCAAGGGAATCGGGTCCCCAAGGCCAAAATCGGCCTGGGTCGGTGTGCCGCTTGGCCTCCCACACTTGTTCAAATGTGGCCTGGCCACTCACACACCCACTAACAGACCCATTTACCCACTCCCAGATGCACTCACAGACACACACAGACACTCACGCACCCACTCACAGACCCACTCAGACTTTCATGCACCCACTCACAACCCCACTCAGAGACTCACGCACTCATTTACAGACCCACTTAGACACGCATGCATCCAAACACAGACTGACTCAGAGACTCACACATCCACTTTCAGACTCACTCAGAGACTCATGCACCGACTCACAGACCCACTCAGATACTCACGTACTCACTCACAGACCCACTTAGACATGCATCCATCCACAGACCCACTCAGAGACTCTCGCACCCACTCACAGACACACTCAGACACTCATGCACCCACTCAGAAACTCATGCACTCACTCACAGACTCACTCAGACACTCACACACCCACTCACACATCCAGTGAGATACTTATTCAGGTACTCCCAGACCCACTCATACACTCACAAATCCACTCACACCCATTGAGCCACTCATGCACTCAATCACACACCCACTGAGACACTCTTGCACTCACTCATACACTCATTTTCAAAGGTTACAGGTTACAGTTGGGAAATAGAATTTAAAAAACCTTAGAAATTCACTGAAAAAAGCCGAAGGTTACAGAGATGATATAGTTAGGAAATAGAAATTAAAAAAACCTTTAAAATTCACTGAAAAAAACAAAGGTTACAGGGACATTATAGTTAGGCTCACACTTCACTTGTACAAAACCAGAGAAATTCAGCAGTTATAGTTACCTGAGCTACCTGTAAATTACACCCCTGCAATGCACTGCTTATGACCTCACATATTACATCACTCACAGGGCCCACCCACATTGTGGCCCACTGGGTCCAAAGATGTGAGATTGATCTCTTTAATGGATCTCATAAAGGTGAAGGTTGACCCCCAGAAGAAGCTATAGAGACTGTCTCAGTACGCATTAAGGTAGACATGCATCAAGCTAATTTGCGAGCGCAAAAATAGCGAATCGCAAAAACAGGCCTTTTGTGCTCGCAAATTAGCCCTTAGCAATGTATCAATACAAATCTGCGAAATATGAAGATATTCGCAAAAATAAGGAATCGCAAATTTGCGAGGACCACAATTGCGATTCCTTATTCGCAAGTCGTTATTAGAGAGTCGCAAAGCTATGCAAGAAAAATCGCAAATAGCGATTTCCATGAAATTTGCTAATTAGCGATCTCAATTTACCGATTTTTACAGGCAGGTGGTAAACAGGTGAAAACAATCAAAACAGGTGGGGAACATCAGCAAAGTATTTAAACAGGCCCAGGAGGCCTCAGAATGTTTCACAATGGCAACGCTCTACGTCATGGCGAGGAGGATGAGGCTACGAGCAGCAGCACAGAGAAGAAGGAGGATATAGGAGCGCATTTTTAGAGTGCGCATTACATTGTTGGGGCAGACAGAGGAAGAGATCTATGACAAGTATAGGTTAAATGCTGCCATGATCCATGATCTGATTGCTGAATTGGATCCCCTACTGCAGCTTCAGACTCGCAGGACACATGCCATTCCCACTCATGTGCAGGTCCTATATTCCCTGCACCTACTGGCGTCAGGTAGCTTCCAGGGTGTAGTAGCTGTAGTTGGAGGGGTGTCACAAAGTGCCCTGTCACGTTTTTTTAATGCATTCCTTAACGCCATGTTGACCAGGATACACCACCACATTAGCTTCCCCTCAACCCCACAAAATTTGCTTAAGACAAAACTAGACTTCTATAAGGTAGCCCGGTTTCCCCATGTAATAGATTGCATTGATGGAACGCATGTAGCCATTTTTTCACCATCAGTGAATGAGTACATCTTTCAGAACCGTAAATCCTACCATTCACTGAACATCCAAGTAGTCTGCAATGCAAAAAACATCAACACTGACCTAGTGGCACAATACCCTGGCAGCACACATGACTCCTACATATTCAGACACAGTGGCATACACACTCATCTCCTTGGGGGTGAATTTGGAGAAGGATATCTGCTAGGTAAACATATGTCACAATGTCTCTGACACTATGGCCAAATGGTAATGCATTTCTGTCACTAACCGTTTGCTTACTACCCTGTAGGTGACAGTGCATACGCAGTGCGCAACTACATCCTGACACCATACCACAACCCAAGTACCCCAAGTGAGCAGTGGTACAATGCAGCGCACATCGCAACATGAAACGTCATAGAGCGCACCTTTGGCCTACTGAAAAGTAGGTTTCGCTGCCTCCACAAGACTGGCGGGGCGTTGCAGTACCGACCAGAGACCTGCTGCAGAATTGTGGCCACGTGTGCCATGTTGCACAACATCGCTACTAGGAGAGGCATACCCCTGGAACTGTCTGACAGCGAGCCTGAGGAGGACAACCAGCCAGGGCAACCACTACGAGCAGCAGCTGGGGCAAGCTTAGCAGAAGGGAGAAGGAGATGTGCAGAAATTACACAGCATTATTTTTGAGGTGGGTAATGATGAGACAAGACACAGCATGGTTGAACTGTAGGGGATGTTTTTTAATGTAGAAATGTGGTAGTGTTAATGCACACATACCAGGTGCCAAATAGCACAGTGAGTGTAAACATAAAAAATCAACAAGACATCATCATTGGACTTGAATGTCAGTCACAAATATTGCCATGTTAATGGTTACATCACCATATAGGATGTAGTATGCCAACGCCACCCTATTTCTTGCAACCACGCACTCCCAAAGGCCTTTCGCTGGCCTCAGTCACGTCCCTCGTGGAGCATTCTGAAGCTGTGGTACTCCTAGTAGTGCGCCTCCTGCATGTAGTCACTGGCACCAAGAGACTGCTGAGGCTGGACGCCTCCTCACTCTCCCCTCCCCCAATAGATTGCTGTCCCCAGCAGTAGCTGTCTGAAATTGCTCTACTGCATTTTTGACCTGGACGAGTCCCCTGGCCACATCCCCACAGCAATGGCTCATTTCGACCTGCATGGCCACAGAACGACGGGAGAGCAGAGCTGTGTTGGTGCTCAGCCGGTTGATGGATCTGGTGTAGCTATCTAGGCGCCCTAAGAATTGGCGATGCCTTTTTCTTTGGGACACCTGGTCCTCCTGCATCACCCTGCATAGCTCCTGTATGGCCTCATTGGACTGTATATGTCCTTCCACCACTGCTGTAGTCAGCTCTTTCAAGCAGTCCCTTCATGTCTGCCATGTTGTTTGACATAGTGCAAAGTTGTGCCTGCATTAATCTCATGTTCTTTGCTTGCAGGCGCTGCACCTTCAGCATTTGACTCTCCAGCCCACCCCAGACATTTGGACTTTCATCCTCTGGTGTTGTCATCTGTGCCCTTGACCTGCGCCTCCGGGTTAGGTTATTGCTGTGACTGGCATCTTGTCGTGGGTGTACGTCCAGGCTGGGATGTCTGGGGGACATGTTCACTCTCTTCCTCAACTTCCATGGCAGGTAGTGGTGGGACTGTGGACCTGCGTCTAGTGGGTGCAGGGTTTGTGGTTTGTGGGGCCACGGGTGTCTCCACATCTGCCTCAGCCAGAGTCTCCTGGTGTCTCCGCCTTCACTTCCCTCTGACACCTGTCCAGCTGCATCTGTGATGTTAAACAGTGCAATTTTTAGTTATTATGTAAACGTTTGTGGCTCACATACTGCATTTTTGTGTTCTATTAAATTACTATCTGACACACAGTGTCCATATGATTTACTTCCTTGTTGTACTTGTGGGCAACAATGCTGTTTTCCTCCCAACTTCCCTTTCCTGCCTGTTCCTCCCATAATGCATTTGAGTGTACCAAGTAAAATGTGGACTGGAGTATGATTCTGAACACTAGACCTGATCTGATGTGATGTTTTGAATTTCATATTCTGCATTAAATGGGCATATGCATGCATCTTACCTTGTGAAGTAGTGGCCGGTGCAGAGGTGTCCAACTTCGTCACTCCGACTACAGCTTCAGGCTGGAGTGTGGACTCCACTAGGTCCTCCAGGGGTGTATTCCCAGGCAGTGTTGCAGGTCCCCCTTCAGTCTGCTTTGCCTCCGAAAGCCTGTCAGCAACCCTCTCCTTTGCACGGCTGCGCAGGTCAAACCACCGTTTGCGCAGGTCTCCTATTGTGCGGTGGGTGACCCCCACTGCGTTCACTTTGGCTTGTATCCTGAGCCAGATTTTTTGCTTCTCTGACTCAGGGACCCGGAGTAATAGTTTGCCAAACACCTTGCCATGGCTCCTCATGACCTCCTCAATGAGGATTTCGATCTCCTTCTCACTGAATTTCAGTTTCCTTTTTCTATTAGCAGCCTTCTTCCCTGTGTCTCCTGAAGTCATGCTTTAGTCCCAGAACAGTTTTAGCAATGCAAAGATGGTGACTTCAGCTGTGCTCCTGCAGTCTGCCTCCTCCTCTGACTCTCTCAGTGCACTGGAATCAGCATGGGATGCATCACTTCCTGATTGTGATGTCATCAAGCTGCACCAGGGGTGACATCGGAATTTGCGATTTCGCAATTTGCGACATCGCAATTTGCGATTACGCAATTTGCGACATCGCAAATTGCGATTTCCCAAATAGCGAGTCGGTAATATGTACTCGCAAATAGCGATTGCGAATATTACCGATTCGCTATTTTTTAGCGATTTTTTTGATGCATTGCATTTTGCGATGCCTTATTAGCGATTCCTTAAAAATCGCTACTAAGGAATCGCAAATTCTAAGTTTGATGCATATGCACCTAAAACCTGAGGTGGAGGACAGCATCCACCTTGTAATAGCAGATTTCATTGAGAAAGGCGTTCTAATACTTATTGTTGTAGGAGTCCCACCCTTATTCTCTCGATACACAATGGTGGGAAAACCAATATGTACAGGTTTGTCCAAAATTGTAGAATAATAGATATTGTGGTGATCCCAAGCTTCCCTGTGGTCTCCAACCCTGTCACCATCCTTTCTTCCATTCTTGTACATGCCCAGCTTGTTCACCATTGTTGACATTTGTTCTGCTTTCTTCTCCATTACCATACATGAGGAGAGTCAGTATCTGGTCCTGTTCACATTCTGTTACTCTACATCAGTGTACGGTAAACTCTGTGGCTGATTTAGATCTCAGCGGTTGGAATACTCCATCACAAATGTGATGGATGTACCGTCCGCCATATTTGATCTCCATAGGATATAATGGGATCGTAATACGGTGGATGGGATATCCGTCACGTTTGTGATGGATTATTCACCTCCGCCAAGATCTAAATCAGGCCCTTTGTCTATCTCCTTACCAAATTGGCTAAGTCTAAGAAGGCGCACACGGGTTAAAAAAAAATGAAGTTTTGAATTCCTATAGTGTGATACCTTGGCGATGAAATGTCCAATGGAAAGCGCCAATGTCCAATGGAAAGCGCCAACTGTTCTCTAAAGAAGTTCAATTCATCCATAAGTTGCATTGCGCTGTAACTGTTTCCCAGGTACATACCTTTTTTGGGTATGACAGGATATTGTAGACACTGGATTCTAGTCTATGCTGAAAATGGCCATACCTTTGCAAGAATATATTCGAAAAGATACCCATGAACCCTTGCAGTGGACTAGTGAAGCCAAAAATGCATTTGTAAAAATCAATCTAGTGCTGATGTTTGCACCGCATGGGGATCTCTGATTATTCTAAGCATTTTACCATGTATTGTCACAAATGGAATGGATTTGCGCTTGGTGTATTGCTAAAAAGCCATGGGGATCAGAGAAAGACTATTGCTTTTGACCCAGTCGCAGTTTGGCTCCCCCCTTGTTTACGGTCTTTTACAGCTGGTGCAAATATAGTTGACGCCTCTGATAATATTCTGCTAAGTTCTTCATTGATTATTGCTGTTCCTCACTCTGCGGTTGCACTCCTCATCACTACAAAAACTGAGCAACTCTCCACAGCTAAATAGTCTTGATATGAAATGGTGTTATTGTCTGCTTCATATTATTTTGATCTGGTGTCCTGGTTTGAATCCTGCTCCTTTATTGCTTACCAGTGAGAATGGAGCACCACACAATTGTGTTCTAGTCACTTCCCATGTTCCTAAACCCTGTATTGAATTGACTGATGTGCCCTACAATGATAATGAACTATTATATTTTGTGGTTGGATCATGCCTCGGGAATAAGGATGGTACCCTAGTCACCAATTATGCTGTTTGCCCTTTATACCACATTGCAGAAAGCTGTAACTTAACTACAGAGAAATAAGCTCAAGTCGAAGAGCTCATCGCTCTCACTCGACTGTTATATATAGCCCAGAGTTATCGTCAAATCTATGCCATATGTCTGTCACATAATGCTGGAAAAGGGGTTAAAGTCACCCCTCCTGCTCACTCTCCTCATTCGGGCCCCTTTGTGCACATTCCAATGGACTTTATTCTGATGCCCAAATGTGTAAATTATTCCTATGTCCTTGTCATGGTGTGCATGTTTTCACTATGTGGGGACCTCTGTAACAGGGCAGATGCAATTATAGTTGCTAAGTAGTTACTCAGAGATTTCATCACAAGATTTGGGGTGCCAAGCCAAATCATTAGTGAACGAGGGACACACTTCATGTCAGTGATAGTACAGGCAGTTTGCAAGGCCGTAGGGATAGACCAGCATTTCCATTGTGCCTTTCACCCAAGTTATGGGTAAGGTGGAGGAATAATGGGACCCTGAAGAACAAGATAGCTAAGTTATGTTCAGAGACAAAGTTTAAATGGCATGGCAACTTTCCATTTGCCCTATTGTCCCTGAGAGCAATTCCTGCCTAAAAGGCAACATTGATCTCATATGAAATAATTGTGGATAGACCCATAATGCTCCTATCAAAACAACCTGTCTCCTCTGCCAAAAATGGATTTGCAGTTAAATGATGATGCCTACAATATTGCAGAAAGCTTATACAATATCTTTGAAGTTTCTGTTCTCAGGTGCAAGGTACCTTACCTGATTGTCTGACAGAGGCCTGTCATTCCCTCCAGCCCAGTGACTGGATCAACATTCGGGGATTTCAGAGGAAGCCCACAAAACAACCCTGTTGGCATTGGCCCTACCAGATCGTGCTCATCACCAATATAGCTGTCAAATGTGTGGTTTGGATCCGCCCATCTGCCTGTATGATCTCTGGATCACAAGCCTACCCCTGGCTGTCCTTAGAATGGACTGGGACCTGTTATCCAGGCTATGCTGTTTCAGCAATAAAATACCTTGGTGATCATACCTTAGAACAAAAGAGGGGCAGAAGGGCTGTTTCAACTACCTTAAAGTTCTTCTCTACTTTCATACCCATGTACAGAATGACTGTTGCCTTAGATGTAATAAGAAGAAATGCATATTAGAATAGATAGCTAATTCAAATGCAATAACTTTAGGATTGTTGACAAAGCAGTTAGATGCCCATGGCAAAATGTTGATTCAAAACACAATGCCTTTAGACTATTTTTTAGCAGTCCACTTTAGGCATTTTCAAGCTGGGAAAGGTATTCGGCCACACTAAACTTGGCTTGAGTGCTGGGTGTGTATGTGGGGAATGTACTAAGGTAATCCTAGTGTCCTCCCTCATCTAACACTAAAATACAGTTTGATGCAGCAACTGTACTGACAATAAACACAGAGACAAAAGCCTGGTAGTGCAAAAGCTGAGTCCTTCAGTAACAAGACAGCGGATTCACAAACATTTTCTTGGCATTCTGTTCATTCCTTTTTCAAGTGTGCCCCTAGTGTTATATGTGAACCCAGAAGACCTGTCAAGCAGGATTTGACACGTAAGCAGGATTTGACTCTGGGTGTCAAAAAAGATACCCACAGGCCCCTATCTGTATATTCTGTGGAGTTAAGTAGGAGTGGGAGATAAATTCCTGGAGTTTTGGCCACTCAGCGTTATGCTTGTAATGCACAAAGTTCCGGCCAAACTCCACCAACCGTTGCGTGTCAGAGATTTAATCAATGCGGGCGGTCGCGACCGCTCACGGTGAGAAAGCTGCTGCTCGAGTAGAAAATCTACTCAAGTGGCAGCAAAGAAACAGTGCCCAGTGGCGTGCCACGTGGTGCCGTTCGCGCTGATTTTGCAGCACAGAACAAGCTCCCAGCGCTAAAAATCAGAGCGAAGTGCTGATTTTGGCCCATTCACGGAACTCCGCAGAATCTCACAGAGTTTTAATGTAACTCCGTGGAATTCCGCAGAGTGAAACTCTGTGCGTTCTGCCCACCCCTAGAGTTAAGTGGAACCATCCCTGCCAATTCAGGTCAGCCTATTGTTTGCTCTAGGGCAGGGTTCTCCAAAGTCAGTCCTGAAGGACCGGATCCATGCCAGATTTTTAGCATATCCCTATTTAGATAGAAGCAGTTATCTTAAAAATCTGGCATGGATCCGGCTCTCCAGGACCGACTCTAGAGAACCCAGCTCTAGGCAGTAATCAATAAGTATAAGTTTAATTGGGACACATGTCCATAACATATGCTCTAATAAAGTACAGTACCCATAAATAAAAACAGTATAAACCAACATCACAAGCTACTGAAAAAAAGTTAAAATATAATTTATGTCAAGCAAAAAGGAAACAGACAAGGCTCACCTAATGCTGCTAAGAGTATAGTGAATAGGCTATAAATTGATTACAAACAACACATGAAAGAGAGAAAAAAATTGAGGTTTTCAATAATGATTGGGGTGAATTGATAGAGGTAATACAGTCCAGGAACCAAAAGCAATTTTGGAAGCTAGTAGATAATGTTACCAATTGCTACCCCAGGGTATTACTTTGTGTGATTTCAGAAGATACTTGAACTATTCATCTACATAATTTATATGGCTCAACAGCAATGCACTTTATCACACAGTTCTGTTTTAATGGTGATGAGCTAATTAATTGTTTTTTCATGAAATAAATTCAAACTGCAGTCACAGCTCAGACGCTAAGCAGAAATTTACATGCACTTGTTCCAGTGGATAGTTATAACTGGCTTTCTACCGGATTCGTGGAGAGCTCAATTGTAAAACCCATTCTAAATAAAGGCAATGAAAGCTTACCCAGAAATTACAGATTAGTAAATTTGATGGATGCGCCAGCGAAAGTTTTCTCCAAAATGTTATTGATTCACCTGGAAGAGTGGGTTTCAGATAACAATCTTTTTTCCTGTTGCACAAGGCAATCTCTCTAACTGAATCAGAGGCTGTTTGCTCTATTGCTTTATTGACTTCTTCACTGCCTTTGATACTGTTGAAAGAGGAAGTTTGTGGGAGAAAATGAGTGCGTGGAATATGCCTAGAGGCCTTCTATTCTTAATACAGGCATTGCACACATGCAACTGGGCACAGGTGGAATTAGATCGTTTGAGGCTCCTTTCTAGAAAAAGCAAAATATGGAATGGCCTATGCCAAAGCTGTGTCTTTGCACCATGCCTTTTAGTTTAAAAGTAGCAGATCAACCCTCTGTTCTAAAAGCATCTAACTACTTTAGAGTTTAAATGGGTTCGACCAAAATTCATTGCCTTCTCAATGCAGATGATTTGATAATTTAAGACTGTACAGCAAAAGACCTTCAGAGGAAACTTGACACTATGGGGTCGATTCCGATCTCGGCCGGAAGCGCACCCAACACCATTCGTCCGGGAAAAAACCAAGCCGAACGCGTGTTTCCCGACCGATTCGAACATTCGTCCGAACGAGCAAGTACGATGCACATAACTGCCCAGATCCCGACCCAGCCGTACTTACCCAATCCAGCTCCTGTTCCCTGCCCGAGCCGGTTCCGTAAACGCAGAATCGAGTCGCATGGAAGCAAAAATACAGCACCTTCCGGCCGGACTAGTACGATGCGCCTTCCGTACGCGCCGAACCCGTCGCTACGTACGGCACGTCAGAGCATCCGGGAGAGCTGCACATAAGCTCCGATTCGCGCCACAAGACGATCCACGGCTACGAGACGAACACGCCAGCCACGAGTACGAGTTGAAGCAACGAGAAAGCCGAATGAGATGAACCAATCATGAATCCCATCGCGCAGGTCCTACCAATACTCTACATCTATTACCGGAACAGGTACGGACGCGTACGGCGCAGAAGGTAAGTCAAACACCCACCACACAAACAAACGACACGTACCCTACACATAACACACACACATAGGGATGCAGACATGACTTAAACTAGCTACAGCAGAACCATAGGGGCGGGATGGCCATCACCAATGCCATATACACCCATAGGGGCCTGGATGCCTACCACTACCACCACCCCTACTCATAGGGGGATGGATGCCTACCACCAACACCACCCCTACTCAGGGGGACCTGGATGCCTGTCACTACTACCACCCCTACTCAGGGGGGGATGGATGCCTACCACCAACACCACCCCTACTCAGGGTGGGCTGGATGCCTGTCCCCAAC
This sequence comes from Calotriton arnoldi, assembly GCA_963921515.1. Classification (NCBI taxonomy): domain Eukaryota; kingdom Metazoa; phylum Chordata; class Amphibia; order Caudata; family Salamandridae; genus Calotriton; species Calotriton arnoldi. The sequence goes on from CAWUFW010015526.1 coordinate 247,162, forward strand.
ACCACCCCTACTCAGGGGGGGGTGGATGCCTACCACCAACACCACCCCTACTCAGGGGGGCCTGGATGCCTGTCACTACTACCATCCCCACTCATAGGGGGATGGGTGCCTACCACCAACACCACCCCTACTCAGGGGGTCCTGGATGCCTGTCACTAATACCACCCCTACTCAGGGGGGGATGGATGCCTGTCCCCAACACCACCCCTACTCAGGGGGGGCTGGATGCCTGTCCACAACACCACCCCTACTCAGGGGGGCCTGGATGCCTGTCATTACCACAATCCCCACTCATAGGGGGATGGATGCCTACCACTACCACCACCCCAACTCATGGGGGGTTGGATGCCTACCACTACCACCACCCCTACTCAGGGGGGCCTGGATGCCTGTCACTACTACCACCCCTACTCAGGGGGGATGGATGCCTACCACCAACACCACCCCTACTCAGGGGGGCCTGGATGCCTGTCACTACTACCACCCCTACTCAGGGGGCATGGATGCCTACCACCAACACCACCCCTACTCAGGGGGCCTGGATGCCTACCACTACCACCACCCCTACTCAGGGGGCTGGATGCCTGTCCCCAACACCACCCCTACTCAGGGGGGCTGGATGCCTGTCCCCAACACCACCCCTACTCAGGGGGGCCTGGATGCCTGTCACTACTACCATCCCCACTCATAGGGGGATGGATGCCTACCACTACCACCACCCCTACTCATGGGGGCTGGATGCCTACCACTACCACCACCCCTACTCAGGGGGGCCTGGATGGCTGTCACTACTACCATCCCCACTCATAGGGGGATGGATGCCTACCACCAACACCACCCCTACTCAGGGGGTCCTGGATGCCTACCACTACCACCACCCCTACTCATGGGGGGCTGGATGCCTGTCCCCAACACCACCCCTACTCATGGGGGGCTGGATGCCTGTCCCCAACACCACCCCTACTCAGGGGGGTTGGATGCCTACCACCAACACCGCCCCTACTCAGGGGGGCCTGGATGCCTGTCACCACTACCATCCCCACTCATAGGGGGATGGATGCCTACCACCAACACCACCCCTACTCATAGGATGGGTAATGCATGACACAACCAGCATACTCCAACATAAGGAATGTCAGAAAAAGATATCCCCCCAACACCATGACAAGCGTGTGTAGACTGTGTCAAATGCCTACAAGACTGAACATGACATTGAACATACAATGTGACCCCCTATCACATGTGTCACACATAAATGTGTGTGGCCTCCACAATGCAAGCAGACCATGACCACTGTGGCAATGGAGTGTAACCCCCCATCATCACAGTGACCAAAAGGTAAGTGTGGGGTCCATAGCTGAAGCACATTTTGAACATTGTGGCAATGGGGTGTAAACCCCCATAAGCACAGTGACCAAAAGGTAAGTGTGGGGTCCATAGCTGAAGCACATGTTGAACATTGTGGCAATGGGGTGTAACCCCCCATCATCACAGTGACCAAAAGGTAAGTGTGGGGTCCATAGCTAAAGCACATTTTGAACATTGTGGCAATGGGGTGTAACCCCACATCATCACAGTGACCAAAAGGTAAGTGTGGGGTCCATAGCTGAAGCACATGTTGAACATTGTGGCAGTGGGGTGTAACCCCCCATCATCACAGTGACCAAAAGGTAAGTGTGGGGTCCATAGCTGAAGCACATTTTGAACATTGTGGCAATGGGGTGTAACCCCCCATCATCACAGTGACCAAAAGGTAAGTGTGGGGTCCATAGCTGAAGCACATTTTGAACATTGTGGCAATGGGGTGTAACCCCCCATCCTCACAGTGACCAAAAGGTAAGTGTGGGGTCCATAGCTGAAGCATATTTTGAACATTGTGGCAATGGGGTGTAATCCCCCATCATCACAGTGACCAAAAGGTAAGTGTGGGGTCCATAGTTGAAGCACATTTTGAACATTCTGGCAATGGGGTGTAATCCCCCATCACCACAGTGACCACATTGTAAGTGTTGTCATGGAAAAAGCTGCAAATGCCAAACAGCATGGATTCTCCCTGGTCACAGAACAACAAACACATCAGTGGCATAGTAGTGCTTGTGTCCCATAGCAACATAAATTGGGTGAGGCACACAGTGCAGTGCAAATAAGACATACCTTTGGCCATGTGCAGACAAACATCACCCATGGGGGCTGACACTGTCAACATTCATCAATAACACAATGACAGAAGTGACCATGATAATGCAGACCCACATATCTGCACCAATGGGCACACAAATGTAGATATCCTGTGGAGACTGTAGATGTGAGGTGAACAAATACCATACCATGGCAGCAATGGGACATACAAACCATGATCACTGTGCTGACTGATGACCTAGGAGTCCCAGGGACAGCAGGGGAAACCCACCAAACAACATACAGCCAATGGCACACTAAAGATATGCCAATGCAGTGGTGCAGATGCACACACACAAACATGCAGCCCCACACTGCATATCAAACACAACAGGTGAGGGGGTGGGTGCCAGTGTCCCCAGGCAACCACACAACACATGAGGAGGCCTGAATCCCAATTACACAGATGTGCATACAGTGCCACACAAAAGTAACTCATGGATCCGAATCCCCTATGTGGGCAATCAGGCATTGTTAGATGAGAGGGAGCCCGAATTACACATGTCACACAAGCTTGTAGGAACAGCAACTAACACAGCAAGACACAGACCCACCACAGCACCACCCCCAGGGTCCCCACATTGTGGTGACACTAGCCTGCATGATAATCCCACTGTGATGACAAAGCTAGATGTCGTTCACACTGTGAACCACAGTCATGTGTCCTGAGCAACAAACTACCATCACACCTACACAAGCACAAATCAATCAGCACGGCCTGTCAGCCAAGGCAAATATGGAGGCAGAGGTCTAGCCGTGAAACAACTCTCATCTGCACACACTCAACACCACACACCTTGATCTCCACCAATGTGCAGCAGTGAAGCTCACATGCACTGGTGACATTGCACATGCACCCATGACAATCCCAGGGGTGGTGGTGGGAACTAAGGTGCAGAAACCCATCACACGTGGCCAGTCAACAAGACTCGTGAATGTCTGACACACTGCACAGTACGCCGGACATGGGCATGACGTCAATACCACACCAACCTATGGGATCCCGCCCACAGTCACACACCAATGAAGAAGCCAAGGTCACCCACAAAGAACACACATAGACAACTACCAACATTGCAGCTCTGACCCTGAGGAGTGGCAGCAATCACACACACAACGTGTCACAATCACTGAAAGCTAACACAAACTGTAAATTACATGACTGGTGTAACCAACAAGTGCCAAGGGGAATCCTGACTGTGTCTCATCTGCGTTTGCCCACAAACTCAGCCCTGACAGCAACCACACCTATGGGTGACACCCTGATTTTTTATTTTTTTTAATCTGTTTTTATTGAGTGTATTTCACATTACAGTACAGAAATGACGGACGTTTGGGTCGCAGTCCCCCAATGCCACCGTTAATCAAAAACAGAACTTACATTTCTCCACTGCAATGCAGGACATGCAAGAACAACAGAGAGAGTCCTCCCATGTCGAAAGGCCTCAGTATGCAATCATTTAGGCAATGGTGAAATGGGTATAGACACAGTGTGAACACTTGGTAGCATCTTAGCGATGGTATCCCATGTCAGTTCTTTCAGCACTTTCACCTCGGCCTATCCAACAGATGACGATTTTTTAGGAACCAGTTAAACAATAACAACAACAGTGACCGGTACATAAGTGACAACCTGTTTCACGTCCCTCCCGTACATGCGTCCCTAGCTATTACTTGGCAACTTGTTATGTACCCCTACTCGCTGCCAACTCCATTCCCACATGTGCGCCTCGGTAATGTGTTTGCGTTCATGGAATACCGCGGCTTGGTATCAGGGGTGTACGTGGTGTATGGCGTCCCCTATCTGGTCGGGACTCTCCTGTGCAGTGCAGCCCCCGGGAGTCCCCTCCTCTGTGTGTTGTAGTGTCTGAAGCATGCCCCCCCACTGAGCCGCCATGGGCTCCTTGCGCAGCCCTAGTGTTTCCTCCCGTTGTATGGCAATCCCCTCTGCTTTAGCCCAGGCCAGCAATGAATAGATCCATGCGCGTATGTGTGGCGGGTCCACTGCTTTCCATTGCTTAGTTAGGAGGCGCTTAGCGACCACAATCCCCAGGTTTAGAAATCGAGATGTGGCTTTCAAGGCTGGAGTCCTGCGGAAGTGGTGTAGAAGGTATACAGTCCAGTCAAAGGGTATATCACGACCTGTGCAGGTGTGTAACAGTCTGCCTACCTCATGCCAGTATGCTCGCAATTTAGAACAACTCCATAACATGTGTATCAACCCAGCCCCAAGCTCAGCACATCGTGGGCATACCGCATCTGTGCGATGAAAATACCTATTGATTGTCTCAGGAGTGAGATATGCCCTGTGGACGATAAACAACTGTATCTGACGAAATCGTACATTGCGCGGTATGTGTACCGGGCTGCCAAGCATCCGCGCCCACTCTTTGTCCGCCATTTGTCTCCCCAAGTCCAGTTCCCACTTACGCCGAAGTGGCGCTAGACTGAGCGCCGTATGGAGTCGGAGCGACGCCGCAAACCAGCGCACCAGGTGGCGCCCCCACCCCATAACGTGTAAATACTGGATAGTAAGATGCTGAGTGGGCTCAGCAGTTATGTCTCCCCATTTAGATGTTAGCGTCTCTACCAATGAGCGGTGTGTAAGGAATCGCCCCCGCGGGAGCCCCTCTTCTTCCACTAGTGTCATATATGGGATAAGGACCCCATCTCGATACAGGTCACCCAGCGTCTGTATGTCAGCTTCCTGCCAGTCTGCAATCGCCAGGGATGTGAGAACCGCTGTCCCACAAGGAGAGCCCTCTAATGGTATAGCCGGTGCATAAGGCACAAGGGTCCTAGTGATATATAAACATCTGCGATAGCATTTGTACGCTACTGCTAGTAGTAGCGGCTTTGGTGCTGCGGCTCTAGTAGCAGGATGGAAAAGCCTGATTATTTGCTCAAGTGTGTAAGGTGGCAGAGAGGTCGCTGTGTCCTCCCGGTTCCTGTCCGCAAGCCATCGGGCTATCCACTGCATCTGGGCGGCTAAATAGTAGTGCTCAAGGCAGGGCGCAGACAGGCCTCCCTGGTCAGTAGGAAGGTACAGTTTTCCTAGCGTTATCCTGTGTCGGGAGCTCCCCCACAAAAAATCCCTCAGCATTCTGGCAAAGGACGCGAAGAAAGCAGCTGGGACATAAAGGGGCAGATTAGTGAAATAATACAGGAGCCGGGGAAGAATCACCATTTTGGTCAATGCTACTCTACCAGTGACCGTCAGTGGGAGCGTACTCCAAAATCTCATCTGCGACCGGATCGCGGTTAAGGCCCTCCCCAGATTACGGTCAAATAAATCTCTCTGCTGGCGATATATCTGGATCCCTAGATAGCGGAAGGTACACTCTTTCCATTGCACCTCCGCACCGTTGAGGATATAATGTGGGTTATGACCCCCCTCGCCGAATGCGTAGATGCATGACTTTCCAGCGTTCACTCTCAATCCCGAGACCGCGGCAAAGTCCAGCAACAGGCGTGCCAACTGATCAGGTATGTTGTCAACGTCTTTCACGCAGACTAGTAGGTCATCTGCGTAGAGTGACACTTGGTGTACCGCGTCTCCAAGAGGGATACCCATTCCCAGCGTCTCACGCATTACTGCCGCTAAAGGCTCTATGGCGAGCGCGAACAGGAGCGGGGATAGGGGGCACCCTTGTCTTGTACCCCTGCGCACTGGTATAGCGTCTGATATGTGTGGCCCCAACCGCACGCGGACCGCCGGACTATTGTAAAGGAGGTCAACCATCTGGAGAAACCCCAGGCCCAGATCATACCGCATCAACACCACCGACAGATAGCCCCAGTCTAGGCAATCGAAAGCCTTTTCCAAGTCCAACAGAAGACACCCGGTCTGGGCCACCTCTGCAGTGCATCCGTTGCTACCCTGAAAAATCGCAGGAGATTCAGGGAGGTGCTCCGCGCGGGCACAAAGCCATTTTGGTCAACGTGAACCAATTCCGGAACGACCGGCGCTAGTCGGACCGCTAACAACTTAGCAAGAATTTTATAGTCAGTGTTGAGGAGGGCTAAGGGCCGATACGAACCCAGTGCCGTGGGATCCCTATCCGGTTTCAGGAGAGATACTAGATATGCCTCTTGTAATGAGGGAGGCAACTTCTGTTCCTCTAGTGCTGTGGTGTACAGCGCATGTAGGCGTTGCACAAGGGTCTCCCGGTAGGCCTTGTAGTATTCAGCAGGCAGGCCATCCGGCCCCGGCGTCTTCCCAGATGCCATAGATCCGATCGCTTCACCGATCTCCTCCAGGGTGAGTGGGCTATTGAGTGCCTCCTGATGTTCGACCGAAGCGGTAGGTAACCGGGCGGAGTCGAGGAAGTGCTCCAGCCCCTGACCAGAGCAGCGCCCTCCAGACTGGTATAGTTGGGCGTAGTGGTCTGTGAAAGCCTTATGGATCTCCCGCTGCGTATACACAAGAGTCCCCTCCAACGTACGTATAGCTCCAATCGGAGCATGGGCGCATTCCTGCCTCAGCAGCCAGGCAAGCAAACGGCCCTCTCTATCAGCTGAGGCGTGTGTGCGGGCTGTATGGGCTGTATAGTTGTGGCATCTCAGCCTCTCCAGCAATTCTGCATGTTGGTCTCGCAACCCTCGCAGCCGGCCCGAATCATTACCCCTCCCTTCATCGCGCTCATATTGCAGGAGCTGGGACTCTATCTTTGTTAACGATATTGACAATTGTTTTCGTATGTTCCACGTGGCCCCCAAGCAGTGGCCTCTAATCGCGGTTTTGAAAGCGTCCCACTCCACTAGCGCATTACTCGCCGTGTCTTCATTAAGTTCAAAATATGTTAGAATGGCCGTCCCTAGTGAGGAACGGAAGTCCAGGTCTTCTAATGCGGCCGTTTGAAGGCGCCGTGTAGGTATGGGAGGGCGGTCGGCTTCCCAACTCAGTTGAAGCCATAGAGGGTTGTGATCGGAGTGTGTCCGACCTAGGTACTCCATTTTCGTGACCAACGGGAGCAGGGATTGGGATCCCACCACTCTATCTATTCACACATGCAAGTCATGCACCGCCGAATAGAAGGAATAAATGCGCTCAGTGGGGTTGAGCACTCGCCACATGTCTAATAATGTCCAGTGTGTGAGCCAATCCGCGAGAGCGCGAGCATTAGACACAGCAGAGGTGCTGCGGAGAGGGGGAAAGGACCTGTCTGCATCAACATCAAGTACCGAATTAAAGTCCCCCCCTAGAAGCCAGGGCAATCCTGCATAGGGGGACAATACCTGCGTCAACCGCTCCTGAAATGAGGACTGGTCCACATTTGGGGCATATAGTGAACCCAGTAAGATTACCTGACCATTGAGTCGCCCCTTGACTAAGGAATATCTACCCTCCTGATCATTTACCACCCCTTCACAGATAAACGGGATGCCCACCCTAACCCATATTAACGTGCCCAGCGCGTGTGCTGAACACACTGTTCCATGTACCTGTCCCCGCCAGCGTCTACGCAGTTTGTCCAGTTCTACCTGCGTCATGTGCGTTTCCTGTAAGAGGGCGATGCCCACCTGGGGACGCTGGAGGTAAGCAAAGACTGAATAGCGGCGCGCGGGCGTATGCATGCCACGTATATTCCATGTCATTATGTTAGTGCACGTCATTGTTAGCATGGGAAAGCATTTGGAGTGACGGGAGGAGTTGTCGTGAAATTGTGCCTGTTACGGGGGTGGGTAGATGTGTACCGGCCTGTCTTAACATAACCAAAGATTCAACGTCAAACCTCATAACAGTGGGGGCGAACTCCTTCCTTGGTCCTTCACTCTGGAACACCCTTCCCATTTCCATTCGGAATGAAACAGTCTATGTTCAATTTCGCAAGGCATTAAAGACCTGGCTCTTTAACAAATGATTTTGCTACTAAGTCTTAATATCTGGTCTGTGTCTTTGCTCGGCGCCGGGAAACCCTTTTTGGGTAGCTGTGGCGCCTTATAAATTAAATAAATAAAAAATAAATAAGAGCCGTCCAAACGTCCTTAACAATGTAGGATGTTAGACTATTCCAGCAAGCTGTCTGGAGGGGTCGTGGGAGCAGACGGTGTTATGTCATAGCGTACCCCTCCCTGTCTCTGCTGTAAGCGGTGCCATCAAAATAAGTCTCCGATTCATTGTAGGGGCGCAGTGTGTGGCTTGAAAGAGCAACATTTCCCCTATCTCTATATGTCGTGACGGCGCGTGGGGTATGACGTGTCAAAGCGGCCACAGCCATCTGGGTGTTATGTGCTGTATCTTGCACATTGTCTGCAATAGCTGTGCCGCCCCGTGTTAACTGTGTCGAGTGAAGGGCATACATAACCAGCACAATTTAAGACAATACTTGCGTGAACTGCTTATGATATAGTCCAGCATGGCAGTGTCCCATCAGATTATATCGTCCGCGGTCTGTGGAGTGACCACTGGTTGATCCAGATCTTCAGAGTCCACTGTTGCAGGGGACGATGAGCCGCTGTCCGCTGTCAAGTCCGGAGAGCCCGCTGTGAGTCCATCCCTGCCGCGCGCCGGTCCGAGTGTCGCAACCGCCTCTAGGGCTTCTTGTCTTTCCTGTCTGATCTTCTCCGGGCTTGGCGCCGCCGGCCCCAGGTTCGCTCTCCTGCATGTCGCCCGCTTTCCTCGTCGCCATGGTCTGCCACCTGCCAGGCCGCCAGCATCTGGGACCGATGGGCGCGGTCCCTTCCACAGTCCGGACTCCTCTAGCCAGTCCCATGCATCCGCCGGAGAATCAAAGAAGCGGGTCCCTCCCTTCGTCACCACTCGTAGTCGAGCCGGGAATAGTAGAGAGTAGGGCAGACCCAGATCTCGAAGTTGACGCTTCACTGCCATATAGTTGCCTCTGCGCCGCTGCACTAACGCCGTATAGTCAGGGAACAACATGACCTGGCTGCCTCCTACTTTGAGGTGTTCCAACTTGCGTGTTTCACGTAGTACTGTATCCCTGTCTCTGTAATTGAGTAGTTTAAAAAGGAACGGGCGTGGCCTAGCCCCCGGTCGGGGCCTCTGCGTCGGTACTCGGTGCGCACGCTCCACCGTAAACTGCGACGACAGTGCTCCTTGGGGTAGAATGTCTCTTAACCAGTTCTCCACATACTGTTCTGGGTTTCGCCCTTCTTCTCCCTCCGGAAGACCCACCACGCGAACATTGTTGTGGCGGGAGCGTCCCTCCGCGTCCTCAACTCTATCTTCCAGCGCATGTATTCGGTCTAGCATATCTTGCAGTGCAGCCGCGTGGCTATGGGTGACTGGCTGTAGTTCCTGTAGGGTCTGGCCGTGAAGGGTAACCTTCTCAGTCAATTTCCGGTGGTCTGCGTGCAGCAGCGTGAAGTCCGCAGTGACTTTATCAATTCTCGTCTCCAGGGAGGCTCTGGTGTGTTCCAAGGCAGACACGATCTTTTCCACCGCTGCCAAGACTGTGTCCATCTTAGCGGCTAGAGCCGCAGTCGACGACTCGGTGCCCTCCCCTTCTTTGTGGCGGGGAGAATCCGCGCTGCCCGCCCGCGGCGGCCCCTGCTGTATCTTGGCTCGTATACGGCCCATCACTAGTTGCTGCGCAGTTGACATTCGCAGCTGACCAGAAGGCAAAGGGGCTGCTCAGGCTACCTGTCGCCGCGTGCGCCTCAATGTCTATTCAGCAATGAGGTGGATGGAGAGCACCCGGTGCCTGCATCGGCCTCAGCAGGCGTGCGTCAACTCCCGCCACAACACTGCTAGAATGTCCCCAGGAAATCAGGCCGCGCGGTAGGCCCAAGCGCCGTACAATGGCAGGTCTTCTCACCTCCTCCCAGCGTCCCGCTCCAACAGTAGGTCTCGCAAGCCCTCGCGACCACAGGCCGCCGTGCCGACGCTGGGAGAGGGGGGGGCGGCGGCAGAGCAGACCAGTTCCCAGCGACCGGCCCCCGCCACCGCTCACACCAGCAGCGGCCGCCGATCGCTGCCACAGCACCGCTACAGGTCTCTAGATAGACGACTCTGGCGTCCCTCCTGGTGCCGCCGCGGCAGGCCACCGGGCCAAGGGAGGCATACGCTGCCGCACCGCAGCTAGATCCAGAGGTAAGTTCCACTTCCTCGGTGCCCCCACCCCGCAGCACTGCGCCCGTCAATGGCCGGGCAGTCAGGTCCACACGTCTAGGCCAGGCAGCGCGCACTCACCGGCTGCGTCTCAGCAGGGGGGGGAAGGACAGCCGCCGCAGGCTTCTCCTGTTCACAGCGCCAGGTCCGAGCAGGTCGGCCACACTCACAGTTCTCGCCGGCAGTTTCAGTCCAGGCCTCCGGGCATGAAACAGGCCCAAAGCACTCACCGCAGGGCAAGTTCACCGACGAGAGGCGCAGGCGCCCAGCGCGGGGCACAGATTACTACCCCAGTGTTCTGCTTTTTGGGGGAGGGGTCAGAGCACAGCGCCGCCAGCAGGATTCACTCTCCGGTTGTAGGGTATCGTGGCCTCCCAGGCGGGTTATCAGGGCCGTCGCACCGGTGCAGCCAGGCCCTCGCGTAGCCGCCCCCTCCTCTCTCAGGGGTCTCCACTTCGGTCGAACACTCCGCAGCTTGACTCGGCGCGAAGGGGCTGGCCACACCGCTTCAGCGCAGCGCCGTCTCACTTGCAGACGCCACAGTCACTTAGGCCACCGTCTAGTAACACCACAAAGAGGTGGGTGCCTCCTCACCTCATCGAGCTGCCCCTGCACTCGGAGCCAACAGCCTCAGATCGGGCGGATGGGCGCACCCCGCAGCTCAGCTCAGTGCCAAGGTCAGCCTCTTCGCGGGTCTCTGCTCCCTCGCTGCCCACACACCTCCGATACCCGGCAGGCAGCCAGGCGTGTCCACCGCCCCGGGTCCGCCGCAAGCGGGAGTCGCAGCAGCGACACAGGCAAACTGACGCGGCTCGCACCGCGCCGTCTCCACTCGGCCTTTCCGTGCTCGGGCCGCTCACCACGTTGCTGACGCCACTCGGTTGCGCGGCGACGAAATGGCACTTATCGGGTCTGCTTCAGATCAGCAGCACCCCAGCGATACAGCCCCGCCGTTTTCCAGGGCAGATGGCACCAATTGAAGGAGAAATTCCGGATAACAAGGGGATGATGGCCGGAGCGCTAAAGTCCTGCGTCCGCCATGATGGCTGGCTAGCCACGCCCCCATGGGTGACACCCTGATGACCAGTAATGTGCCATGCACCCACATCCCAGAGAAGCCAGGGAGAAGACTTGGGGGGAACATAGGTCAACTCAGCAAGCATCACAAACTGGAACATCACTAGGGATCCCAGCCTGCGTAGCAAAATGGAAGTGAACACACACAGACATGCTCACACAACACACACCTTGTGCTCAGGCAATGTCACAGAATTACACACTGCCATGAGGGGACTCCACTCCTGTGTAAGGAAAGCTGAGCCATACGTTGTTCCAGTAGGGCTCTATCATGTCAGCAGAACACTTGGTCACTCAGTCAACAATTAGCACAAAATGAAGGCTCCCGTCATATCAGCCTGGTCATGGGAGTGTCACCGAAATCATCAGCACAGATCCAACACACATGTATAGCAAGTTGCACTGATAACACAGATGAGTCCATCCCCATTGATGCCCAAACTTGCATGTCCAGTGGAGATGGTCACACGGTCAGGGAAATAGACAAATAGAACAATGGCAAGCACAACTGATGTGCAGGGGTATAAGCCACAGATGTGATATTGCAAATAAAAGTAGGAAATCCCATTGCCAAATCTTGAAAACATGACACCCTCATATTGCTGCAAAGGATGACATGGATACACAACAGGATAGGACACATTCCCCCTGGACCACATGGGGTCCTGCACAGTAACACTTCATTTTCCTGACATCAAAAATCACCATCACTGCAGCAAGGGCATGGTTAGCATCATCAACATCATGTACATCAGAAGCAAAACCACTAGAGAACAGAAAGTAGCTTTATTCAGCATATGTGTTAGAAAAAAAGAAAGTCCAGAAAAATAACAAAGGCCAATGGCCAGTCCATTATCAAAGTCCAAACAGGGTGACAGTGGCAGATGTCACCCTTTGCATGCCTGCACTGCTACACACCAGGGACATTCCCCTCGGAGGGGCATACGGGGGGGCAGGCCAGGCACCGCAGGGACAGGATCAGGGCTCACCAGAAGGAGGCAGGGAAGGGGTGGTGGGTGCTGGAGAGGCACTGACAACTGCAGTGGAGGCGTCTGACATGGTGTGTGCCAGCACAACTGGGGGGCATGAGTCAGATGGTGTAGGTGCCGGCACGACTGCAGTGGGCTGTGCAGATGGAGTGGACAGGTTCCTCACTGCAGTGCCCAAGTCAGACGGGGTGGTAGTGGACTCCACTGCAGTGCCTATCTCCAGGGGAGTAGAATGGGGTTCAGGTAAGGTGGGCAGGACAGAGGGGGAGGACACGGTCTCCACACCAGTGGCACAAACATGTGCAGCGGGGGGGGGGGTGCTGGAAGAGCAAGTGGTAGGGGGAGAAGGCCGGATCATTTTGGGGATGGTATATCTGTGGGTGGGGTACCGTGGGGCTGGGTGTGGGGGGGTAACCTGTGGGGTGGGGGCCTGAGGGATGGAGGAAGGAGACTTGGTGGTTGAGCTGCAGGGCGGTGGCGGGGTCTTGCTCTTCCGGGTCCGGGGGACTTGCGGATGGGGGCCTCAGTCTGTCTGTACCTGGGGGAGGGTGTCCGGGGGTGAGGGCACTCCCTCTGTGCGAGTGGACTTCCTCTTCCCCCTGTATGCTGGATCAGCTGGATCGGAGGGGAAGAGGCCGAGGTCACAGAGGAAGATCTGCTTTGTAGGTGGGGTTGCAGGTGAGGCAAGGGAAGGGGCCTTGGAGGGAGAGGTATCGGAGGACTGCGGAGTGACTGTGGATGCCTGTGTGCGTGTCTGTTCCCCATCCCCTGTGGGTGTGGTATCAGTCCCCTGAGGATGCCTGCGTGCACGTTTTGTTTTTGTAGTGGGTGTGTCTGTGCTGCTCGTGTCTGTGTGTTTGGGTGATTGTGCAGGTGTGCATGTGCTTGGGACAGGTAGGGTGCCAGGAAGTGTGGATGGGGCAGAGGTAGGAGGGGTGAGGGACTGTTGGAGGAGGGACACTGCTGCCGTCAGGGAGGAGTCCATGGACCTATTGCTCCTCTGTAGGGCAGACATGCCCGATGAGATGCCCTCCATAAACGACACCAGCTGTGTAAACAGAGTGGTGTGGGCATGGAGGACACTCAGCATTGCTGTCTGCCCTACATGGAGCTGGCGAAGTAGGTACACAGACTCCTCACTCAGGGGCAGGGGCTGCGGTGCCTGGCACGAAGGAGACACGCTCCCGAACACGGGAGCCTCCACGGACCTCTGGAATGGGAGCCGATGAGAGGGCGGTGGTGGTGGTGGTGGCGGGGACAGCAATACTAGCTGGGGTGTTGTGGCTGCTGACACCCGCCTCCACAAGGGAGTCATCCTCCGAGCTGCTGTGGTCCTCAGCTGAGGTGGATGCTGCTGAGGACACCTCGGTGTGGCTCCCCTCGCCCTCCGTGCCACTGGGTCCCTCCGACCACTTATCGGCTGCTGACCCAGTCTGGCTCTGCGGCTCCTCCTGGTCCGTGGAGCTGTCCCCTCCTGTGGCCGTGGATGTATCTGCAAACAATTAGGGAAACAGATAAACATCAGTCACCTGCACTGACCGCACACACCTCAGTAAGTACAGCACATTACAGAGCAAGCCCTGGCATCCTTAACTGCTCAAACAGAGTAGGAGAAGCCTATTGTCAGTCTTATGGTCAACCATGGCACTCACATCCCTCCTGGCCTTGCACCCATCTGTCTGGTACCTGTCGGATGGCAATACCCCAGTGTGGACACATGCACCACCTACACAGTAGTTGGATAGTGCAGACAACACAGTGAAGTATGTGAACATGCACACATCACAACTCTAGCCACTGAGTCAGTACAGGTGTCCGGATAAAGGGATGACCAGAGTCTATTTTGAAATGCATGTGGTGCATACCAGCACCAGACACCATGATGCACCCATGTCCTGATAGTCAATGCCACAATGGGGTGCATGTAGCACATGTCACTCACCTGCAGGATCACTCTTAGGGAGTTTAATGTCATGGCACAGGCATGCCTGCAAAGTCATACATCACTGTCTCCAGTCTCCAGTCACATGGGCAGGGCAGCCAGACAACAACAGTCTGCACTGTGTCACAATCCTAGCCCATGGGGAATGCAAGTCCTGGAGCTGACAAGTGCACATGTCCATCCCCCGCAAACCACATCATCTGAACTCATATTTGTCCACGTCATACCAATTGGACATATGGGAGACCTGAAACACAACCCTCGGAACCTGAGCACCTCACAATCTGCTGTGAATGGGAGACAGCTGCCTGAACTTCACATTCGCATACCCCAGTCTGCACAGTCAAGTGATCAAACACAAATATGTCACACAAGTATCGTCTCCTATGGTCACATCTCCGGTGGCATGCTGAGCCCTAAACGATAAACACCCCAGTAGTCCTGACAACAAAGCCACAGCACAATGACACAGAGGCAGACACCTGAGGGAACATTCCACTGAGCACAACGTGTCAGCTGATACACGGGAGTGGGAGTACAGAGTGTATTGTATGGCCTGGAGTAGGCATGACTGTCCTGCTCCACGTGGAAGAGGGATGAGCCCTGGACACTAGGCAGGTGGCTAAGTATGTGTGACACACTTGATATACATACTCCTGAGGCCCAAACATTGTTCCCACCCGCAGCATGGGGGTGTGCCAAATACCCCAGGCACATGTGGTGAATCAGATCAGCAATTGGACCACATATCAAAGCAACACGCAGATTACATGTCAGAACTCAGGCATTGTGTAAGCAATGGACCCACCCATGAAGCCCACAACAAAGTTACGTGAACAAATGCTGTCCCCCACCTTGAGCTAAGCAAAATGTAAGGACACAGTACTCAAGTGACACAATTTCCTGACTGTAAAGGCCACACCTGGGCATCAGATGAGGAGTGGGCATGTCACAATTGAGGGGCATGGGTCCTGGACCACAAGACTGATGTACTGTGGAAGTTTAACCAGGCCAGAGGAGGGCACATAGCATGTCAGACAAAGTTCACAGTGCAGTCATGGACTCACCCCCTTCTTGCTGCTGTCTGGCCTTCAGCTGCCCATCCAGGTCAGGGAAGACCACCGCCAGGATACTGAGCATGTGGGGGTCAGGGTCCGGTGTCCGCCCCTCCTGCGAGGAGGCGACAGCTTCAGCTGGACCCTTGCGATCCTCCGGGTCCAGCCCCGAAGGTCCTGCCACCTCTTCTGGCAGTTGCGGATCCGGCGCTTGTAGACCCCAACGGATCTTACTGCCCGGGCGATGGTCAGCCAGATTTCCTGCTTCTGGTGGGCATCAACCTGTGAGGATGACAAAGTGTAAAGGCCATTACTACACATGCAACATATCCGTGCATCACACATTTGGATATACATGTCTCAATCACAGGGGCACATGATGTACACAGGCAGTGCAACGATGGCTATGTACAGTTTGCCAGCAGTTACTACATGGTATCATTGCCTGGGAAGTAAAACCTTGTTGGAATGCACTGTTACTGCACTATACCTGTTCAGTGCATGTAACTACACACTATGGGGGCTGACAACTACTCAGTGAGCATGCTAGCCAGTGGCGTGCACACTGTAAGTCTTGCTAGTCAGACAACATGCACATTTAGTAAGGCAGTGGGCAGCACACTCACCTGCTCCCCTGGTTTCCCATACAGCTTGCTGTACTGTGGAAGGAGGCTGTCCAGCAGGGCCTGGTTCTCCTCAGTGCTGAAGGCTGGGGCTCTCTCCACAGTACGTGCCATTGCAGGATCCAGAGGATGCAGAGACAGCAGCAGTGGTGTTGGCAGATGTCATCCTGGAGCATGTAGTGCAGGCAAGTGAGCTCTCAGGGGAACAGCCAGCATTATATGTGTGCTGCTGAGGCAGATACTGTCCCATGTGTCCATAGTGATAGGTCCAAGTCGTTTGCATCTTCTGAATCTGGCCAATCCATGGAATTGCACCACTTACACACGCCCACAGCATCCTTCAAAAGTTCAACTTCATGAGACCCATGAATTTGCAACATTGTTGTGGGTGGCCAACTGAATTCACAGCATCAGACTCGTTGAAGGTTCGAAAATGCGTCCGTTGCCATGCCAGGCCACAGCCAATGCGTGCGCACCGATCGGTCCATTGCTGTACAACGCGTATTTTGAAAAACAACGCGTACCCGCTCACATCATATGCAATGGCCAATGCGTGCGCACCGATCGGTCCATTGCTGTACAACGCGTACCCGCTCACATCATATGCAATGGCCAATGCGTGCGCACCGATCGGTCCATTGCTGTACAACGCGTACCCGCTCACATCATATGCAATGGCCAATACGTGCGCACCGATCGGTCCATTGCTGTACAACGCGTACCCGCTTACATCATATGCAATGGCCAATGCGTGCGCACCGATCGGTCCATTGCTGTACAACGCGTATTTCGGCCACATCATATGCAATGGCCAATGCGTGCGCACCGATCGGTCCATTGCTGTACAACGCGTACCCGCTCACATCATCTGCAATGGCCAATGCGTGCGCACCGATCGGTCCATTGCTGTACAACGCGTATTTCGGGCCACATCATATGCAATGGCCAATGCGTGCGCACCGATCGGTCCATTGCTGTATAACGCGTACCCGCTCACATCATATGCAATGGCCAATGCGTGCGCACCGATCGGTCCATTGCTGTACAACGCGTATTTCGGGCCACATCATATGCAATGGCCAATGCGTGCGCACCGATCGGTCCATTGCTGTACAACGCGTACCCGCTCACATCATATGCAATGGCCAATGCGTGCGCACCGATCGGTCCATTGCTGTACAACGCGTCCCTAAACAAGTCACTCGCATATGTCACCATGCCTGTCACAGGTGAACATATGCCAGCCAAATTTACTTTCCAGGAACTCAGGGGCACACCTACAACACCACAGCCTGTCCACACTGTATCCTAAGACATGTAAGGCTGTATTACCTTTTCTGTGTATGGGTGTCAACATGTGGTTGTTTGGGTGGCACTTGGAGGCAGCCACTCCCAGGATGTGCACGTGTTCATGGGGACAGAATCCTTGGTGTGTTGTGCACATGACCACTGTGATGTGCAACTGTTCATTTCAGAGCATGTGGCATGGTCACATTTCCAGGTTGTGTATGTGTATGTCATGTCACATACCCCCTGAATCCCATGTGGGACGGTATGTACGTCACAGGGTGACCCATTGCCACAATAGTGATGGCCCTCCACAGTCTGTGTGCATGTTGTGTTTACAATGTCTCTGATTCCATGTGCACAATGGGAGACAGTCTCCACATCCACGTTGTTTGTGCATGGACTTTGATGTTGTGCGTGTGTGTGTCACAGACGTCCATGTCTGTCCTGCAGAGGCAACAGGGACCACTACCTGTGGGGGTCATGGTTGTTTTGCTGTGGTGTATTCATCATACGCCATGTCATGCCAGTGTCCATGTGGCAATACAGGGTCCCTGGGAATATACCTGTCAATGAGCTGTGATGCCTGGGGCACATCTGTCCTCACATGTCACTGTGGTGTGTGTTTGGAATGTGACAGCAGTACATGGGTACTGTGACACAGCCTAATGATATCCCATAGCACAACCTGGAACTTGTTGACAACACATGTTGAACTGTGATGTTAGATGTTGGCCATGTAGGTGCCATACATGTCCTTACAGAACGGCACACACATCATGTACTTGTGTCTTGTAATGATGTGTCATGTGATATTGAGTATGGTCTATGCCACATATGTGGGGTGACTTACAATCTTTCTTTCTTCACCTATGCACTGCAGGGCACCAGCTGTCCATAGACCATTCCCTGACCTTGCAACCATGGTGGAACGGGACTGCATCCAACGTTACCACTTCACCAGGCCGCTGATTGAGGAATTGACGGTGCGGTTGGCCCCACATTTGCAACCTGGCCGGACATATCCTACAGCGCTGACCCCCAAGGTGAAGGTGATGGCAGCCCTACACTTCTTTGCCACCGGTACCTTTCAACACACTGTGGCGTCTGCTGGTGGGATGTCACAGACCATGTTCAGCTGTGTGCTACGCGATGTTTTGGAGGCTATGTTGAGATACCTGAACCAGTACATCTATTTCCCTAAACGTCAACAACTCACTGACATCAAGAGTGACTTCTATGCCCTGGGGAGGATGCTGCATGTCATTGGCTCCATTGATGGGACACATGTGGCTTTGGTACCACCACAGGCACATGAGCAGGCATACAGGAACAGAAAACATTACCATTCGGTCAATGCTCTGGTGGTATGTCTTGCAGATATGAGCATCTCACACGCGTGTGCCTGTTTCCCCGGTTCTGCACACAATGCCTACGTGATGAGGAGTAGTCGCATCCCGAGGATGATGTCACAGATGCAGAACCAGTGTGCCTGGCTTGTCGGTGTGTACTGACTTTGGACCATTGTGTGTGTTCTGCAATGTAGTATTCCACCCTCTTTTCCAACTCAGCTAATGTGCAATTGTCTGTGTGTAGGTGACTCCGGATACCCCAACATGCCGTGGTTGCTGACGCCCCTCAGGAACCCTGTGACACCAGCCCAGATGCGCTACAATGAGGCACATGGTCGGACCAGGAGAGTGATCGAGCGGACATTTGGTCTCCTGAAGAGCCGCTTTCGCTGCCTGGATAAGACAGGAGGGGCCCTCCCATATGCCCCAGCAAAGGTGTGCAAGATTGTCATCGTCTGCTGCATGCTACACAACATGGCAGTGCGGAAGGAGTTGCCTCTCATCCTGGATGACGATCACCAACATCCACCACCTGTGGAGGATCCTGGCCTGGGCCACGATGCCAGTTATGGTGATGATGATGAGGGTGATGTCCGCACACAGCTCATCACCAACTTCTTCAGCTGTATGCGAGTATCCAGAGATGTCATGTCAATGATGTGAGATTGCGTGATATGTGTTGGTGGTGCTCTGGTGCTGTTTGAGTGTGGCCATGTGCTACTTGACTGTATGCGTGCAGCGATGTGTCCATACAGGTAGTCTGTACTCCCCAACAGTGTTGACATGCTAAATTGGTTTTGTGTAGGTATCTTGTGACATGTATTGGGCATGAGTATTGCAGTCCTGTCCTGTTCTTCAGTGCTTTTGACTGTGTGACATTTCTGTCCTTCACAGGGTACTTTCAGAGTTGTTTGGTCAACTGTGATCCCCCGACACCGTGATTCAACTTCCAGGGTGGAAGCTGTCGTTTCCCTACAGGTGATGTGCCACACACCCCTGGACTTTCTTTCTTCTACACTTGTTGACTGTGTGGCCACTGCCACGTGGGATTACCTTGCATCTGTAGTGGTAACAACATGTTGCAAATGTGTAATAAACCTGTGCTTCACTTTGGGATGTGCGTTGTCTGTGGTCACACATCTGACTGACATTTGTTTACTGCACCAGTGGGGTACTTAACACAGACTGTGAATAGGTGTGGTGTCTGTGCATTGCACTGTATTTCCTGGCAACATCGGTATAGGCGATGAGTCAGATGGCCCTGGTGTGCATGTGTTGTGTAGCCCTAGTGGTGTGTCTCCCTCATATGTGTCACGTCGCCATGACTCACATGACGGTGTTGTACTTGATGTAGCAGTTAGCATGTACAGTGTCATTTAGCAGATCATCATCTCCATGACAGAAACCACGTTGGTATCACAACAGAGGCAAGTATGGTGTATTAGTGAGTTTATTTACATACATGTGTGAGTATAGTGCACAGGATGGTGGGTGCTGTACATTGGGATTGGAATCCAAAGTTCCCACGTGAGTTGGAAGTTTTGGTAGCAGAAATGTCCTGAGTAAAGTCAACAGTCATCTGATACATTGGGCCAACTTAAACTCCCCATGTCATGTGGGGGAGTTGGGTTGCATTCGACAGGGTGGACAGTTTGCACACAAAGGGGAATTTCCAGAACAGGTGTTGGGTTCCTGGGGGATGTACATGGCCATCGGCCTCTCAGTTGTCCTTCCTCGGATGACCCCTCTTCTTTGGGGGGGACCCTCACGTACAGGCTGCTGTGGTGCAGGGTACTCTCTGCCAGAGTCATCCTCCCTCCCTGTGGCAGTTGCAGTTGTTGCAGCACCAGATGTTGTGGGCACACAGGGAGGTGTGGCCATGTTGGTGCTAATCTGGCGGAGGCATGTCAATATGTCCCTATGCACCGCTGTCAGTTCTTGCAATGTGTCCCACTTGGACTCCATGCCAGACATGTGTGTCTCTACACGGGACATGTGTGTCTCCACACGGGACATGTGGGAGTCCAAGCAGGCATGATGGGCAGCCTGCTGCTGTTGAATGTCCTTGAGGATCCCCACTACCTGGCTGACCTCTCCGGTGCTATTCTGGTACGCATCAGCAATGCGTACCAGTTGTGGGGCATCATGCAGTCCAGACCCCTCTGCAAACAGTGACCTATGTCTACCACCCCTACCACCACCCCTGGTGACACGTGCGGGACCTGCGGTGGCACGCACAGGTGACCCTAGGCCCCCTTGGGGGTTGTTACTGGGGTTGTTGTCCGTTGCTCTACGTTGGGCCAGGGCTGTGTGCTGTTGTCATTGGTGGTCCTTGGTCTGTCCGTGTCGGCGGGGGTGGTCTGTGTGTTGGCAGTTGTTGGAGGGGTGGGTGCAGGGGGTGCAGATGGTGGTCCTGCTGGTGCTGCATGATGACTCACACCGGAGGGGCCAGGTAGGTCTTCGCCATCCGAGGAGGGCAGAGGCTGTTCCACACCAGTGAGCTCAGTGTCCCCCGGAGCCTGGGACAGGGACTCCTCATCGTCTGCTGCTGTGTCCCTATCATCACCTGTTTTTGGGAGACACACACAATGTATGTTATGTTTCTGCAGGCATCAATGGTTCACCCACCTGACAGTTGTGACTGTACCGCTGGATGCGGGCCTGTACATTGCATTGTCCTAAGTTGTCACAGTCAGAGGTTGATATTGGTGTAGCACATTGTCCTGCAAACTTGAAGCATTTCAATGTGAATGTTGAGGTGTGTACATGGACAGCATTGGTTGTATTTGTTCGACATCGGGCCCTCCTTCTCCCCCCAGCCCAGTTATCCCACCACGAAGCATGCCACCCTTGCAGTGGGTTCAGGTTGACTCTCAGGATGTCAGTCAGTGGTGTCCTGTTGTTTGTTGGTGCCCAGTTCCCAGCATGGCCTTGTGCTCCCCACAACAGAGCACCATTGTCAGACATCTTTGAAGTGGCTTTTCACTCCCTGTGAGGTGTGCATGCATCAGTGTGAGCTTGCCGGGCCATGTGGGTGGGGGATGTTGAGCTGTGACTACCACTCCCATCATGCTATTGCCTACACCCCCCTTCCCAGCATGCCCATACTTCCTTCCTTTTGAGTGGACTTCACTGTATGTGAGTGTGACAGCAATGGCAAGATGGCTGACAGTGTGGTCCTGTTGTTTGTTGGTGCACAGTTCCCAGCAGGGCCTTGTGCTCCCCACAGCAGTACCCAGTGTCAGCCATCTTGTCAGTTCTTTTCCACTGCCTGTGAGGTGAGCATGGTTCAGAGTGGTGTTGATGGGCCAATTCTGAGGGTGAGCAATATCTGTGACTACCACTCCCATCATGCTATTGCCTACACCCCCCTTCCCAGCATGCCCATACTTCCTTCCTTTTGAGTGGACTTCACTGTGTGTGAGTGTGACAGCACTGGCAAGATGGCTGACAGTGGTGTCCTGCTGTTGGTTGGTGTACAGTTCCCAGCAGGGCCTTGTGCTCCCCACAGCAGTACCCAGTGTCAGCCATCTTGTCAGTGCTTTTCCACTCCCTTTGATGTGAACATGGTTCAGAGTGGTGTTGATGGGCCAATTGTGAGGGTGAGCAATATCTGTGACTACCACTCCCATCATGCTATTGCCTACACCCCCCTTCCCAGCATGCCCATACTTCCTTCCTTTTGACTCTGCTTCCCTGTGGGGTAGTGTGCCTGTGCTGTAAGGATGGCTGACAGTGTTGTCCTGGCGTTTGTTTGGCTACAAGTCCCATGTGTGTCCCTGTGCTTCACACAGCATAACCCAGGGTTGTGGTTCTTTGTGGGATATTTAATTAGAGTGTGAGGCATTGCATTATCCCAGGTGAGTTGTGTGGAGTTTATGTTAAGTGGTTTTGTGTGAAAGCTGCTTGTAAATTTGGTCAGAGCTGTCAGTCCTCCTTCCCACCCAGCCAGATATCCCACCATGGAACGTGCTTCTATTGCAGGGAGTGCAAGTTGTCTTTCAGGGTGTCAGACAGTGGTGTCCTGCTGTTGGTTGGTGCACAGTTCCCAGCAGGGCCTTGTGCTCCCCACAGCAGTACCCAGTGTCAGCCATCTTGTCAGTTCTTTTCCACTCCTTTGATGTGAGCATGGTTCAGAGTGGTGTTGATGGGCCAATTGTGAGGGTGAGCAATATCTGTGACTACCACTCCCATCATGCTATTGCCTGCACCCCCCTTCCCAGCATGCCCATACTTCCTTCCTTTTGAGTGGACTTCACTGTATGTGAGTGTGACAGCAATGGCAAGATGGCTGACAGTGTGGTCCTGTTGTTTGTTGGTGCACAGTTCCCAGCAGGGCCTTGTGCTCCCCACAGCAGTACCCAGTGTCAGCCATCTTATCAATTCTTTTCCACTGCCTGTGAGGTGTGCATGCTTCAGTGTGAGCTTGCTGGGCTATGTGGGTGGGGGATGTTGAGCTGTGACTACCACTCCCATCATGCTATTGCCTACACCCCCTTCCCAGCATGCTCATACTTCCTTCCTTTTGAGTGGACTTCACTGTGTGTGAGTGTGACAGCACTGGCAAGATGGCTGACAGTGGTGTCCTGTTGTTTGTTGGTGCCCAGTTCCCAGCAGGGCCTTGTGCTCCCCACAACAGAGCACCAGTGTCAGACATCTTTGAAGTGGCTTTTCACTCTCTGTGAGGTATGCATGCTTCAGTGTGAGCTTGCTGGGCCATGTGGGTGGGGGATGTTGAGCTGTGACTACCACTCCCATCTTGCTATTGCCTACACCCCCTTCCCAGCATGCCCATACTTCCTTCCTTTTGACTCTGCTTCCCTGTGGGGTAGTGTGGGGGTAGTGTGCCTGTGCTGACAGGATGGCTGACAGTGTTGTCCTGGCGTTTGTTTGGCTACAAGTCCCAAAGGTGTCCCTGTGCTTCACACAGCATAACCCAGGGTGGTGGTTCTTTGTGGGATATTTAATTAGAGTGTGAGGCAATGCATTATCCCAGGTGAGTTGTGTGTAGTTTGTGTTAAGGGTGTGTGTGAGGACAGCTGCTGGTAACTATGGTCAGTGCTGTCAGTCCTCCTTCCCACCCAGCCAGATATCCCACCATGGAACGTGCTTCAATTGCAGGGAGTGCAAGTTTGCTTTCAGGGTGTCAGACAGTGGTGTCCTGCTGTTGGTTGGTGCACAGTTCCCAGCAGGGCCATGTGCTCCCCACAGCAGTACCCAGTGTCAGCCATCTTGTCAGTTGTTTTCCACTCCCTTTGATGTGAGCATGGTTCAGAGTGGTGTTGATGGGCCAATTGTGAGGGTGGGCAATATCTGTGACTACAACTCCCATCAAGCTATTGGGTACACTTACTTCACCAGCTTACACATAATTCCTTCCTTTCAGTGAGCTTCCCTGTGAGGTGGTGTTCTAGTGGTGGCTACATATCTGACTGTGTTTGTTGGTTAGATTTGTGCCACTGCCTGGCTCTCTTTGTTGTTGGGTTTGTACATGTCATGACACGGTTACATATCACTATGAGATGGCATGTATTGTGTTTATCTAACTAACATACACATCTTGGTATGATTATCTTTTGGTTGCTGTGGATTTGCTAAGGGTGCATGGTTTGACTATCCCCTTGACAGTGATGTGTGTGTATTGTCACACAATATTGTGTATATTTGTTGTGTACTCACCAGGCTCTGGGATGTTTGATAGTCCATATACGCTCACTGGTGGTAGGATGGCCTGCACCTTCTCCTCCCAGGGCCTGAGGTATACTGGTTTGGCAGGAGGGCCACTGCCGGTGTGTTGGCTCAAGGCGTAATCCTTCTTGAGTAGGTCCTTGACCCTCCTGCGCACATCATACCACCTGTTCTGGATGTCTTCCTTTGTGCGCAAACATGGTGATTGTGCGTTCACCCTGTCGACGATGGATTCTTCTTTGGGGGCATGGTGTTGGGTGGTGGTGGTGATTGATGTATGTGTGGGTGTGCAAGTGAGGGTGTGTGAGTGTAGGTTTTGCTGGGTGTATGTGAGGGTGCTATTTGTTGAGGTGCTGATGGTGTGTGGCTTGTGTGATGGATGAGCTGTGAGTGTGTCTGTGGTTGCTGTCTGATGGTGTTCTGTGCTGGCAGGTCAGTTGAATTTGCAAAGGATCATGGTAGGGATTTGTGGCCTTTATATGGGTGGAGTTGTGGGTGTGTCTTTGTTCCATGTTCCCCCCCCCCCAGTATTTATTGGCTTTGTAATTGCTTGTTTGGCCCTTTTTTTGTATTTTTTCCTTTGTAGCTTTGGGGCATGTAGGAGACGTTCTTGTGACCGAGTAGGACGCTGCAGTTGTCTCGTGCGAGCTTCTCCGAGTCGTTCACGCTGTGTTTCTGCTAGGTTTCATGTGCGGCGTACGCGTCGGTCGCGGAGTATTGGGTTGCTTCGGCTCGGTTTTGTATGCGTGTCGGTCGTGCGGCTTGGGCTCCGTGCGACTCGGTCTGGTTTTCCACGCATTGCATCGTACTGCGCTGGTCGGAGTTTGCGGGTACGTTTCGGTCGGGTTCATTCCTGGTGCGTGTCAGTCGGTTCGATTCACGTAGTTTCCCGGCCAGATAGCTGGTTTCTGTGCGGTTCGGTCGTTTGGCTTGTGTTCCGTACGAGTCGGTCGTGATTCACATGCATATCATCGTACTACGCAGGTCGGGCAGCGCCGGTACGTGTCGGTCGGACTATTTTCCCGTACCGAGTCGGTCGGTACGTTTTCCGGCCCGAATCGGAATCGGCCCCATAGTCTACATATAGTAAGGCTTTGTTTTTTAAACTAAATTTAGAAAAAAATAAGATCTTGATTTCTGGTAAAATACTACCACATTTTCAGTGGTTACTGGATGCGAGCAAGAAAGAAGTAGTAAATTCTTTTGAATCTCTATGGCTACATTTTACCTAAAAATGAAACTGGGATGAGCATATGAAGATGTGTAAACAAGCATTTTATTGCACGCTGGGTCCATAGCAAAATTGAATCACGCTTGTGGGCTAGTGGGGCTTAATTGGCTCCAATGTTGAAAGCTTCTACTAGTAAAATTCGTCCCCTGGCCCTATAAGAGTCAGAGGTTTTATTCCTGGATCCTTGTAAACATCTGGGAGCCCGTTGAAAGTGCAGCATACACTCAACTTCCCAAAGGGAACCATGGTCCAAATCATTCGCTTAAATTTAAACTTTATGTCTTGGTATTACATGAATGGTTCCCGAGCATTTCAGATTTTTAAACAAACTATATTTATGTGAACCTCATACAAAAATCTTGAAATGATGTTGGGAGGGAATTCTCACCTGTGAAAGGGAATGGGCCACAGACGTGACTGAACGAATAAACAAGCTTAAAACCATGCATAGCTAACTTGGGACTGTAGGCACGTGGGTCCTGTTTCCCAGTAAGTATTGTTTGAAAGATTCCACCCAACAAGTTGTATCTGGGTAACCTCCAATGAGCACGCCGCACACGGAGCTTAGTATTACAAGTCTTTATTCTGCCATGTGTAACTACGAATCCAACATTCTAAAACAAGCTTTAAAAGCATTGCTCTCTGACACCTACGTCACAGCTCTATGAATTTTGTTAGGAGTCAGAAGTGTTCCGTTATAAAATATTGCAATACACTACATCTACCCCTCTGTTAAAATCAGCAAACATATATATATATATATATAATCACATTGCTTCAGTCAACCTTCTTGGCGCTTTAATTACTTGCCTGATCTGGTTACTGGGACCTGGGCGCTGTCTTCTTCCCTGTCGGAGATCTTCAAAGACAGTGAAGAAGTAACAGCAGTCGCTGGTTTCTCAGGTTCAGTCTTTCTTTCATCATCTGGATCAGAAGACCGATGAATCAAATGCCAAAGTGAGAAGAGTCTCTGGTAACAGACTTCCCAGAATGCTGGGCAGTCACCATATGTCCCTTGGTGGACACAACTTGGAAAGGTGCAGCATCATATGCAGCATCAGATTTTCTCATTCGCAGTTGGTGGGTGATCACTAGATCTCCTGTCTTAAACTCAATGGGCCTCATTTACAAAAATGTGATGCAGGGTCGCACTGCACACCACTTTGCTGCGCTGCCCTGTGTCAAAAGAAAAGGGCAGGAATCTGCCGTATCTATGAGATACAGTGCATTCCTGTCCTCTTAAACTGCGCTGGTGCAGAAATGGCGGCCTAGCACCAGCGCAGGCACCCTTGCACAATGGAGGAAGGGTGCCTGTGTTGAAATCAGGTTTTTTTGTGCGGGAAGGGACACCTTACTTCATAAAAACAACTGTTACGCCACCCCTGGGGAGGCACAGGGTTTTCATGCTTTCCCAGATTTACGCTATGTTGTAAATCTGGGACTGTGTAAAAAAACATGGGCATTGAGAGGGAACACCCACCACAACGTCATGGCATGCCTCCCCGAGGCAGTGTGAGGCAATGCAGTGACTTGCGCTGCATTGCCTCACACCATATCTACGAGGCCATAAAAAGCCACGCAGGGTGGATTTCCATGGCCTTGTAGATATGGGTGTGCACTGGGCGCCGGCGGAACGTCAAAAACAGTGATGTTCCGGCGGTACTCTGGGCTTGTAAATAAGCCCTAATGTTCTTTGCATGTTACCTCGTGTCAGCATAGGCTTTCATCTTTTCTTTATTAACCAAGTCATTCATTCAAGTTGTATTATCACCTCCTTCTCTTTTGTTGGCCCATTGAGGTAACTTGGTTGTCATTGCTCTCCTGAACATCAAAGTCGCAGAACTTATGCCTCCGGCAGAGGGAGGTGTTGAACGAAAGGCTCGTAGGGTGGAATTAAACTCAGTTTGCAAATTGAGTATCTCACGAGTTATACTCTGTACTGCCTTCTTTAGCGTACTCATAAAACGCTAACGAGTCTGTCAGCCACAAAGGTGTACTCTTGTGATTCTTTACTTTCAGATGCTTCAGAAAATCCTTGACTTCTCAACTGTTGAATGGCGGGCCATTATCAGACTTCAAAATGGCTGGAAAGCTCCATGTTGTAAAAATGCTGTCAAGTTTCTCAATGACTCGCTCATGAGTTGTGGATGAGAGATCCTCTATTAATGGAAATCGAGAGTACTCAACCACCATGACCAACAGGTGATGTCCATTATCGAGTAGACCAAGAAATCGATGACTATTCTCTCCTATGCATGCTTAGGGAGCTCTGACATGGTCAGAGTATGCTGAGTAATGTTCGCAGAGAGGCAGTTACATATATGACAGGCCTTGAGTTCCTTTTCAACCCTCTTTTCTAAATATGGAAACCAAACTCGATCTCGGAGAGCTCTCTTGGTGGCAACAATACCACGATGTCCTTCGTGAGCCACTTCAATTATTTTCTGTCTTAAACTCTCTGGAATTAGGATTCTGGACCCGCGCAGTATAACTCCTTCCTGAGTAATAGACAATTCATCTTTAACGTGTTTGTACTTTTGGTATTCACCATCACTGGTGAGAGGTCGTGCATGTCGGTTCCACGACTGAAGTGTAATTATATCTTTCAACTTCAGCATATCACTATCAAGGCTCATGGCAGTGATAATCTGGGCTAGCGATATGGCAGCTGGCGTATTTGACTTTACAATGAAATTAATATAGGCATCCGCCATCTTGTATGGAGTACCTTGACCATGTATAGGCAATCTGGAAAAGTTGTCAGTAGGGTTTTGATCCTTCCGTGGATGATGTACAATAGTGTAATCATACTCTTGTAAACAGAGTCCCCAACGTTGAATGGGAGAAGGCATCTTGGCTTTTAGATTGCCAAAGATAGTCAATAAAGCTTGATGATCAGTTACCAGCGTAAAACGCTTTCCATACAGGAATACATGGAAATGTTCACAAGCCCATACCACGGCCAAACTTTATTTCTCAAGTTGAGAGTAAGCACATCCGTTTGGGACAAATTTCTACTGGCATATGTCACAATATGCCTTCGAGCATGGGAGTGTCCACTGTGTTGTGCCAGGATAGAGCCTAACCCAACGGAGCTAGCATCAACAACAACCTCAGTATGAAGGTTTGGATTCAAATAGGCCATTTCAGTAGCAGTTTCATTGGCTTGTTTGATTTTCTTGGAATTTCTCTCACATTCTTGTGCTCACTTGAATGAAACATTTTTCTTCCTTAACTCTAAAAAAGGAGCACTTATAGGGTGCAAATAACGATGGATTTAACCCAGATCTGTGACTGGGGGTGAATGTTTGATTAATTCAGCATTCCGCCCATCATCTGTTCTTTTAGCATTTGTCGCCATAAGTGGGAAGGGTATTCCCAGACATGGGTACCGTGCTCACTACGCCACCAGATTCAAGCTAGCCTGGCTGATGAGGGGTGTTACCCCAAAACCGGTCTCAGGATGCTTGTTTCTGGTCCAGGGAAGACCTGACCTGGCAGTTCAGGCTGGACTGTTCCCATGGGGAACAGGGTAAAGACTGAATTGCATATGGCTGGGTCTAAACTGGAATGGCGTGGTGTGCAAAAAAACGATGGATTCAACCCAGATCGGTGACAGGGGGTGAATGTTTGATTAATTCAGCATTCCGTCCATCATCTGTTCTTTTTGCGTTTGTCGCCCTAAGTGGGAAGGGTATGCTCAGAGTGGGAATCATGCACGATATGCCACCAGATTCAAGCTAGCCTGGCTGATAAGGGGTGTTACCCCAAAACCGGTCTCAGGTTGCTTGTTTCTGGCCCAGGGAAGACCTGGCCTGGCAGTTCGGGCTGGACTGTTCCCATGGGGAACAGGGTCAAGACTGATTTGCATATGGCTGGGTCTAAACTGAAATGGCGTGGCGTGCAAAAAAACGATGGATTTAACCAAGATCTGTGACTCGGGGTGAATGTTTGATTAATTCAGCATTCTGTCCATCATCTGTTATTTTTGCATCCAAATATTAATATGGCATCGCTATAGTTGAATGCATTCATAACGGCTGTATTACATATTGAATGATGTCTTGAAAAAGTTCTGCAGCTGATGACGCACCAAAAGTGAGTCTTTTATAGCGAAACAAACCTATGTGTGTAGAAAAGGTTGTAATATATCTGCAATCTTCTTCAAGTTCCACCTGATGATAACCTTTATTTAAATCAAGGCGAGAAAAAAACATTTCACCTTTTAACTGGGTTATCATGTCAGCAATATGTGGCCCTGGATGTCTTTCTCGTTCCATTGCCTTGTTTGCTTGGTGCATAAGAATGCATATTCACACAGCTTCTTCAGTGTCCTTTTTGGGCACTACCACTATGGGAGAAACCCATGGCATCGGACCAGTTGAATGCTCAATAATGTCATGCTTAAGAAATGATTTAAGTTCTTTTTCAACAGCTTCTTGTAACTGAAAAGCAACTCTTCTATGTCTCTGAGCAACAGGACGGACATAGTCATTAATGTGTAACTTTGCTTTCATAGTCTTTAGCTTTCCCAAACCATAAAACAATGAAGGGAATTGACCTATTATTTTGTGGTGAGAATTCAGGTTGTAATTTACAGAAATCGGCCCCATATCAGCAGCAGTACTAAAACTGAGTCAACAGGCCCTTGCTGCTGTCCCTTGAAGCACATGGATAGGTGCTTGCACCTTCATTTTCTTTAAATAAACCTTGAATTTTTATGGGCGCCAATGCAGCACAAGTATACACTTTGATTTTCAATGGTGTAAATCAAGGCAATGGAGACAATTCATGATATTTCTCTTCAGGTATTATGTTTATTGATGTGCCACTGTAGATGATGAAAGGTATCGAGCAGTCATTCATTTTAAATGCAAATTTCGGACTATGTTTGTATGACTTTGGTACTTTGGCATGTCGTCTTTTCTTTGACGGATATTTCTCCGAGGTAAACATTGACATGATGAAACCATTTCCTCACTTTCACTGAGGTGGACAAACTGTTTGACAATGATTTAGTTGACAATCGACTTCATTCAGTGTCAATTTGCCTCAATTGAAGTCGCTGCTTGGCCTTCTGGGAATGCGTCGAACGTTGCCTCTGGAATGTTCTAGCAGCCATTTTGTCTTTGCGCCATGATGCACTTGCTTTTTTCTTCACTTTACAAACTGTCACAAAATGGTTCTCTTTCCCACAGTCTTTACATATCTGTCCAATGGCAGAACATTTACCTTTGTGTGGAAATGAATACTACATCTAAAACATAACTTTTTTTTACTTGTAGACAGCACTTTGTGTCCTTCAGTCTTTTGCTTTGGCTTACTTTTTATGCTCATGACCGATTTACTTTGGACACCTCAAGCCTCCATGTCAGCAGCTTGTCTTTCAGCATGTTCCTCAGCTCTGGCAGTCATCAACACTCGCTCCAGACTAAGAGTTTCTCTCAGCATTCGTCGTCTGAACGAATCTGCCAAGCATCTATCAAACACTCTAAGTTGCATAGCTTCCACATCATTAAATTCATTGAACTTACAGTATTTGATGAGTGCATCAAGTCTCTCCCCAAATTCCTCAATAGTTTCTCAAACTTTTTGGCGTTCTTGACTGAAAATGTATCTTTTGTAATCAACGTTGGGTACTGGACTGGACTTTAGATTCAGTGTTTCTTTAATCTGACAATACAGTTAGCAGGACTTTCCTTATGACTCACCATCACCAGCAAGATTTTTTAGATACTTGATAATCATTTTGTTATCAGTCTCTTCAAGTGCATCAATGAAATCAACAAATGTCTCTATTTTGTTTTTTGGAGGTATCGAAAGGTGGTGGTGGTTTCAGGAACGCTGCAGCATTGTAGACCAGCGTGGAACTTAATGACACCGCGGGTGGATCCCTGTTACTTGTTGTAGACAACTCACCTGTGAGACCTTGCGATGTGCTGGCCTCTGACTCATCTTTAATGATAGCTGGAAATGTGACTTTTTTTGCATCTCTCTGAAAATGTTCGCTATTCCGAGAGTCGCTCTCGGCTCCTTATTTTCTGAAGATCTGTGAAGTTGTTCTGAGCTCCACTCTGCAACTTTGTGAATGAACCGCTTCGGGTATGGACAGCTCCCTAAGCACAACCCCGAACACTTCTCCTTGAGCCAACTTCACTGAGTGCTGTAGTATGATGACTACTTTTAGGGCCTGATTCACAGAACTAACTTACGTGAAAAACGTAAAGTTAGTAATTTTCGGTATTCACAGAATACACTTACCACTACTAACTTTATGTCCGCTCCCGGGCCGGAGATTCCGGCCCTGTGGCGGAATTTCCGCCTCTGGGCCGGAATCTCCGCCACCGGGCCGGAATACCCTCATTTAGGCCGTTTGAGCATTGAAACGGCCTAAATGAGGGTATCCGGGCCGGAGGCGGAGATTCCGGCCCAGAGGCAGAAATTCCGCCACAGGGCCGGAATCTCCGGCCCGGGAGCGGACATAAAGTTAGTAGTGGTAAGTGTATTCTGTGAATACCGAAAATTACTAACTTTACGTATTTCACGTAAGTTAGTTCTGTGAATCAGGCCCCTTAGTGTATTCAGTAAGTCATTTATTTATTTTCTTCTAAATGTCAATTTGCATTTTCTAACACCTGGTTGATGTCCACCTTGCAACGCTTCCATTCACAGCATTATTTAGTAAGTTTTGATTATCAGCGGCTGTGTTTCGTAAACCAGGTAGAATCCGCTTGCAGTGTTAACAGTCCGTATAATGTGCAACTTTAGCTTGCGTGGCAGCACAGTACCTTTATGGATAGCATAACCAGCAGGTTCTTGACCTTCAACGTGTAGCTTCTTTGCACCGCTTCCGTTGTCTTCACCTGTTTTGCAGTGGCTGGAGTTGTGCTTTAACTCCACATGCATGTAGCGTTGAATCCGTTCTTCGACAGTGACACACGTGGCATGTATGAGCACTTTGCTTGGACCGAGGCAAAATGTCAGGGAGAGCAAGATCTTTCTTTGGATTACTTATCCCCTGTCTCATTGCCATTTGTAGTGTCTTCCCAGTCTGGTTGCCCTCCAATGACCTTGCCACACAAGGAGCTTAGTATTATACGTCTTTATTCTACTGCGTGTAACTGTGAACCCAACATTCTAAAACAAACTTTCATGGCAGTGCGCTCTGATTCCTACGTCACAGCTCTACAGAGTCTGTTAGGAGCCAAAAGTGTTCCATAATAAATTATCGCAAGACACTACACAAGTGCTTTATAGTCTGGACATTTGCTTTTTATCCAATAAGCCTTCCATCATGTTTGTCCTTGTTACTTTAGGTAATGCAGATCTTTATTCTTACACCTCTAATTTACCAGATCCCAAGCTGCGCATTGAAGTTCTCAAAATTTGGCTTTGTTGTAATCTAATTTTCCTCAGGCCAGAATTTTATATGAAGGTACAGGAAAGAAATGCCATTGCATATGTTTTTTAGGTCTCGCAGACCTAGCGCTGAAGCGCGCATGCACTCCTCGCTCTGCGAGGCTTATTGTCATCGATACGATTTGAGAAGGGGACTTGAAGCCCCGCCCATCATTCCCATTGGCTGGCGTCATCATTTAGGCAAAACGCTGGCCTCCGATTGAAAATGAGGCTTTTTTGTTACCGCCCTGTCTCCTTTTGGCCCCGCCCACCCGGACTGGATCTTTTACTTGCGGCGTTATACAGTCTCCTTCAATTACTCTGTGAGCACTTTTTTTTCCTCATTCGCGCAATGGCGACAGCTTATCCTAGAATGGCTCTCTGCCTGGCCCTTACACCAAATTGTTCCGCTCGCGTCTTGCCTTGCAACAATAGCTCGGTTTTTATACAGCGCTTGTTATCACATTGATTCTGCTTCTTAACTCTTGGTATGAGTCGTATTAGAGTGCCTCCCGTTAGCCACGGGCCTTGCATTGAGGATCGGAGGGTGCGTGGTCGATAGGACACGCTGGGTTTTGAATCTGTCACCTAAAGGCTGCGCGCAGTGTAGATGCATTAACCCACCATGCTTCCTCCCTGACTCGCATCCTTGAAAGTCTAGTATATTTCTCTAATTTCACACGTTTCTTTCCTTATTTTTCTCGCTGGATGTCATAACTTTTTGTTTTACTGTTCTAACACCCAGCCACCCCCCCCCCCTCCAATACATTTCTTGTCACTTGTGCCCTCAGTGCTTTACCCTTTTTGGGCACCACTTTCTTAACGCTTGATATGAGTCGTATTAGAGTGCCTCCCGTTAGCCGCGGGCCTTGCATTGAGACTCGGAGGGTGCGTGGTCAATACGACACGCTGGGTTTTGAATCTGTCACCTAAAGGCTGCGCGCAGTGTAGATGCATTAACCCACCATGCTACCTCCCTGACTCGCATCCTTGAAAGTCTAGTATATTGCTCTAATTCCACTCGTTTCTTTCCTTATTTTTCTCGCTGGATGTCATAACTTTTTGTTTTACTGTTCTAATACCCAACCACCCCCCCTCCAATACATTTCTTGTCACTCGTGCTTTACCCTTTTGGGCACCACCTTATCCTGTCACATTTTCTACCCTGCCATTTCGGCTCTCCGTTCGAACCCCTCCATATCCCAACTCTTCTTTATCTCGTCGCTCCTGCTGTCAACAATATAAGCTTTTATGCAGCCCCCCCCCCCCCGCCTCCCCACACTCTTTCTGTCCCCGTCATCGGTGTTTTAATGTCACGGTTTTTGTAGCAGTAAGACGCATTGTTTACAGCGCTTGAAAACACAAGATGAAGTCCAGCGCTACAAAAAGATCAAGTTAACGCCTGTGTACCCATTGTGACGTTTCATTACCGGCTCCCTTTGTTTCATCTACTCCTGCTGTAGCTCCTTCACTTGTTCTATTTTACGCATTTATTCAACTGTATCTCGTCCGTCCCGTTATCTGATTGGACCAACAGCACGTGACGCTGTGTCTTCTTCCTCATTTATTCATGCCACCTAAACCCCTTCAACCTCAGAAGATACTGCGCGTCTCTAGTATATGGCCAGAGTGTTGTTATGGGCCCTAGTGAAAGGGAGGAAATGCCCCCCCCCAGCTAATGCTTCAGTAATAAAATACAACACAAGGATACGGCATATTCCAGCCAACGTCGCCCTAAGCACACAGGGGCTTATTTACAAGCCCCTTGCGCCACTTTTGCGTCATTTTTAACATGGGAAAAGTGACGTACGGGTGGCGTAAGGGGCTTGTAACTCTGCCCCAGAGATCATAATATCACAGCATATGTTGTACCAAGCACATAGAAGCAGGCGTCTGGCGCAGTGCGGCCCTCTTAAACGCACGTTGGACATCCTGCGCTATGGAGACAGCGCTTCTAATAGCACCATTTAGGTGGTTCTAGTCACACCCTACATCATTCAACCTTCCATTCAAACCATGGCTCCCCCTTGCTCAACACTACAAACAATCCCCCCCACCCCATACACTCCTCCAAATCCTACAGAGCGTGGCCCCCATCCTGCACTCGCCCCAACTCAATGGCACCACCTCCCATTCAATCCATCCCCACTTTCCACCCCAGGTCACCAGGCCTTCACCTTCGTCGTAAAACCAAAGCCTCATGACACTATCTGCAAATCTTTACACACCCTGCCTCCCCCCTCGCCTACTAAAATTCATGCTTCACAAACTGTCGTGTATGTTGCTAGGGGTAAAAAGCAACACAGGATTTACATAAAAGTGCCAATTTTGCATCTTTTTTAAAACTTTTTTTTCTACACATTACAACATCACAACATCCTTGGGGTGTCTCGCTGCTGATGCATTAGGAGCCCCTGCAGCAGCATGGACGCAGTTTAAATTGACTCTTTGTTCATTTTCCAGGGTGGCATTAATCATTTCGGACATAGGGCACAATGCTGTCTTGTACTAGCCTGTCCCTTGACAGCACGCTGGGGAACAGTGCATCTTCTTACGTCACAGGGCATGGCAAATCTTTAGCAACAGCCTTGGGACAGCCAAGACGCAGCACATTTTCTATTCAAGTAGTGTTACAAGAAGCTTGCCAGTCTCCCTGGAACATGCTATGGGCAGACAAAGGAGTAATAAACAAGCATTTGCAATGCAATAGGTCTCGCATTTACCAGAGTTTAAGCTATTGGCATTGTAAATGATAATGCCTTTTATTTATGTTTTAAAAACGAAAACAAAAATAAAAGACATTGTTATTTGCAATGTCAATAGCTCAAACTCAAGTAAATGCGAGACCTATTGCATTTCCAATGCTTGTTTTAAACGGCAATTGCTCTGTACCTCATATTCTTCTTGACTGTCTCTTTTATGTAATTGACCGTAAAAAGTTTTTAAAACAGACTTTCTTAAATATCAGATATGGTCAAGACACGAGTCAAGTGGATCTTTGGTGAATATGCACTTTTTGATGTTGCAGTAGGTATCCCACAATGTTTCCAAACTAATTAAATTCAGATGTCCTGTTTTAGAGTAGTTTTAAACATTTTACCTTTTTTGGTATCTTTTGAAGTTGGTTTATATTGCTATTACTTACCGCTTTTGTACTTTATTCGAGCATGTTTTATGAATTACTTACTTAGCAGCCAAGGAGGGGGTTTGTGCAATTGTAGGGACTGAATGCTGCATGCTGCACCCATCTTCTCAACACTTTCCCCAGTATACACAAGCAAATAGATAACATTAAGGAGGATGTAAAGAATTTACATGATCCAGGGTGACCCTGACTTAACCCCCACCCTTGATCTGGACTTGGTTGGGAGAGATTTGCAGCCTTTGGTGTTTAAAGATATTTTAATCCATTACTGGTGTTGTTTTCATTGTGGTTTTTATGTATATTGCTACTAGCCTAATATTGTGCGTCATCCAAGGCTCTTGCATAAATAAAGACTCTGCCAATACTTTTACGCTTGCCACTTCTCACGATGGCGAGGAAAGCAATAACAACAAGATTAATAAAGAAACTATGAGACTGTATTCTATTGAATTGTTCTAAACTGAAATTTTTCCTGTTTGTGCAGGACATCTAACCTGGGCTTCTATTGGAATTCTATAACGCATATTAGCAAGCCCATTATCGCCGTTTTAGCGGCAGTTTCCTGCCGCTAAAACGGCGATAATTTTAACGAGGTTCCTGCTAATATGCCCCAAAGTTTTATAGTAGTGTAAAACTTCTTTTGGCATTAATTATGATTGCTAATTTTCATTGCTTTATTAAGCCTATGAACTGTAGGGCTTTCGGTTGTATCTTTGCACATTTCCTAGAAGTGCAA
Source organism: Calotriton arnoldi (assembly GCA_963921515.1). Taxonomy (NCBI): domain Eukaryota; kingdom Metazoa; phylum Chordata; class Amphibia; order Caudata; family Salamandridae; genus Calotriton; species Calotriton arnoldi. The sequence continues at coordinate 283,937 of CAWUFW010015526.1, forward strand.
CCTTACTTTCAAATTTGGCAATTGGAACAGGGATTTCAGAAAAATAATGAAAGTGTATGTAAATGGTGCCTTATTCTCAAGGATACCACATATCCTCGGGGGAAGAGCCTGGCACTTGCTCGTTAGACAAGTTTTTCCGAGTGTAATGAGTTTCTATCACATGATTAAGCTTCTTTGATGTATATCAATAAAAAACATATACATATATGTATCATTTTTTTTTTTTTTTTTTTAGCTCTATGCTCGGTCTAACCGTTTCTCGTGAGAGCCCTGGTCAGTTGAAATGACAATTGTCTTTCTTCTTTTGCTATTCTGATTGATAGCTATTTTTCATTAAACGCTAGGTGGACCCCAGGCTTCCCAACGTGCTGATTTTTATTTTTAACACCATGATAATCAACACACCACACACCTAAAACACAATCTCGACACTAAAGTACACACCACACATCCAAAACACATTCACTATAGTCTACATACTATGCCCTATAACACATTCTACATGATAATCCACACACCACACACCTAAAACACACTCAATATGTTCTTCATGGTAATCTAGACCCCTCACATGTAAAACATGCTTCCCTTAGTAATTACGCACCACACATCTAAAACAAACTTCAAATAGTAAACTATACATCGCACATGTGAAGCAAACTTTCAAAAGTAAACTACATACTGACCCCCTACGGCACACTCCCTACAGCAAAGCACATATCATACCATGCAGCGAAACACATTCCCCACAGTGAACTACATTTCTAACAACTAAAACATATTTCCCATAGTAAACTTGATGCCACACAATGAAACATATTTACAATATTGTGGGACGAAATGGTCCCAGGCATGGCCTTAAGAGCTTGCATCCCTATCCCACGTTCCCCATAGTGAGTTTAGGTTATGTTTTTAATTTTTCGGCCTAAATGCACACAAGAATCATGGATGTACTCTGAGGACCTGTTGTGACTTGGAGGAGACCCACAGCTGATCTCTGTGGTTCAGACGGACTCTATTTGTGCCTTTCTGTACTGAGAGTGACTGCTGTTAGTTCACTGTTCTGCGGACTGACAGTGGTGGCTGGAAATCTTCCTTTTCTGTCTAGACACCCCAGATTTCGCCTTTTTCTGGACCCTATATTTAATTTTTTTCTGCCTTTAGAACTCTGTGCACTTTACCCCTGCTATCCAGTTTGTAAAATGCCCGTACTCCCACTTGTAACATGGTCAAATTAGCATACTCATAATTTGCATATTTAACTTGCATTAAGTTCTTAGTATATGGTACGAAATGCACCCAGGATCTGGACATCGAATGCCACTAGTTGACTGCAATATCTATTGTGCCATCCACTACAGTGACAGTGCAAACTTGGCTTCAGGTCTTCCATGGAGGCCTGACCATAGTAGTGTAAAACCTGTAATTCTACCTGTCTAAATAAACCCTTTTTGACAGGTAAAAACCTTCCACTAAAATATTAATGCCCACCCCCCATGTAGGCCGTGTAGCCTACAAGGCAGGGTGCATGGTATGTAAAAGTAGGCCATGTAGCAATGTAATGTTAACATATCCTTATAGTGACTACCACCCAAAAACTATTTTCACTGTGGCAGGCTAAGCTGTCCTATGTAGAGGACAGATTCAAATATCGGCACTGTATCTTGAGAATGGGACAAGTTAGAAAAATATCAAAGCAACTACTGTAAAATATATTTAAATCCAATTCAAGGAATATTAAGGAAAAGTAGCATTTAGAAAGATATGTTTTCCTTGCCTGATATTCCTGGAGATTAATTTGCATTGGCCCTCCAGCTGCTCCTAGGAATTAGCCTTGAACAGGTGTGAATACCTCCCAGGAACAAACAATAGGCTGATCTGAATGGACAGAGATGGCTCCTCTGAAGTCCACAGAACAAGCAGGGTGGGAGCTGTGGGCATCCTCTTTGACACTAAAATGTCAAATTTTGCTTGATTGTCAAATCCTGCTTGACAGGTCTACTGAGTTCAAATATAAGACCTGAGGCACGCTTGAAAGGTAAGAGAACAGGGTGCCAAGACAATTCTTGTTGACCCACTGTATGGTTCCTGAAGGATTCTGCTTTTGTCCTACCAGATGTCTGGATCTGAGTTTAAAGATAACTCATGGGGCTCACATGAAAGGAGAGAGAACAGGATTCAAGAATTGCAAATTCGGCATTTGTACATTAATAAATGCTTTTTTGCGGTCTGCGAATCGTGCTGTTAGCGACCTCAAAAGAGCTTCATAATATCTGGCCCTAAGTGCCTTCTGTGTGGTCCTCGGGGCTTGAAAAGTGCTCTGCTGTTGTTTGTTGGGACTTAAAAGACCGATTTATATGTTGAAGGAGTGGAAACTCTGTCACAATAGTCACGCAGTTGCCTCCTCTCCAACACAGTGGTCCACCCACCCGATATACATGCGGAAAGACCTTAGGATTGGGTATGGCTATGACTACTCCATCACTGCCATAGCCAAACACAAGGAGATGATGGACGGAGTGCTGAAACTTTTCAGATACTCACCCCCAGTCACAGATCTGTGTTGAATCCATCATCGTTCTTTAGCTCACTTCGCCACCTCAGTTCAGACCCAGCTATATGCAAATCAGTCTTGACCCTGTGTCTCATGGGAACAGTCCAGCCCGAACTGCCAAGCGAGGTCTTCCCTGAACCGTAAACAAGCATCCGGGGACCGGTTTTGGGGTAACACCACTCATCAGCCAGGCTAGCTTGAATCCAGTGGCAAAGTGAGCAAGGGACCCACGTCTGGGCATACCCTGCCAACAGATCTGTGACTGGGGGTGAGTATCTGAAATGTTTCAGCACTCCATCCATCATCTCCTTCTGTTTGCTTTGTTTGCCCTAAGTTGGCAGGGTATGCCCAGACCTGGGCCCGTTGCTCACTTTGCCGACAACCTAATGAGCCGCAATGTGTTGATTTTATACTTACACTTAACGTTTTGATCAAGTTATGTATTTTTAACCAAATTATTTTATTTTAATTACAAAAATGAATTCTCAATTTTTAAGTTATTAGTGTATGTACATCTTATAATAATTAATTTATCTGTAAAGTTGTTCCTGAAAATTAGAAATTTGAAGTTTAGAAACAAAATATGTAATATATATTGATAGTATGCTTCTCATTATTTTTATTTTTTGCAATTATATTTACTTTATTAATGTTCGATTTACCTTCTTTTTACAGTTTGTGAATGGTGTTTGTATCGTGATATGAAAATATTGTTACTGAAAGAACATGATCTCAAAAATATTGTGAACATAAATATTGAATGAAAGATTCATTTTGGTGTTGTTTTTAATATTGTTGTAATTATAATGTTTACTAAAATATTTTTGCATAATATATCTTTTTAATGATATTTTATTAAATTGCTATGTTACTTTTTAAATTTATTTAATTTGGTTAATTTAAAAATAGATTGAGTTTTATATATAATTTTGAAAATATAAATGTAATATATTTAACTTCTAAATGATTTTGTTTGAATCGAAAGGCATGTTTAATAAAATGCTTAGTGGTAGGACATTGGTTTTACAAGGAAAAACTGTGGACAGATGTGTAAAGTATACTTGACTAAATATTTATTTTGTATCCGCTTTGGAATTTAAATATTTTTTTTACAAACTGTATATTTTATAATTTTTAAATATAATAAATGTATATGTAAAGTGTAAATTGCCATGTTGTTTTTGATATGTCAATTGATTTTAGTGTATGTGATTTAAGATTAAAATTCATGAATGTAATTTTGTATAGTTTTAATTTGTATTTATTTAAAATTATTTTATTATTTATTGATGTATATTTTGTATTAATATTTCCTAAAAATCTAAATGGTATCAATGTATGTATGTATTACTTAAAATTAATTTAGGTGTGCAGTTATGGTGTGTACATTTTGTGTTGATTTTATAATTGCATTTAGTTATTTGATAAATGTGTTTGTGTTTTTAGCACATTATTTTATTTTAATTAAAAAAATGAAATCTCAAGTTATTAGTTTGCAATTTTTCATAATATTTAAATTGCTTGTAAAATTATTTCTGAAAATGAGATATTTGCAGTTTCAAAATGCAATAATTGAAGTATATCAATATTATGTTTTTAATTATTTTTATTTTCTGTAATTATATTTACTTTATTGTTGGACTTTTCTTCTTTTCACATTTTGTGTATAGTGTTTGTTATATTTTATAATGTGTTATGTTTAAAGAGGTTTTTAGGTAACTTGTAAATATATATGGTGATTGACATTTATTGGTTTTGTAATATTTTTAAACATTTTTAAAATGCTGTATAGTGTTAGGAGAGTTGTAAATCTGATCCATTTAATGTCCAACACCATCCTCAAAATGGTTTAGATTGGAGGGGCAATAGTATATGTAACCTCTTTAGTGTCCAACACCTTCCCCAGTATTTTTTAGAATTGAGTGGAAATAGTAAATCTGACCCATTAGTGTCCAACATCTTCCGCAATATGGTTTAGATTGGAGTGAGAATAGTAAATCCACCCACTTAATGTCCAACACCTTACGGAAAATGCTTTCAATTGGAGTGGGAATAGTCAATGTGACCCCTTTAGTGTCCAGCAACGTACCCAATATAGCTTTGATTGGCGCGGGAATAGTAAACGAAGCCTCTTTAGTGTCCAACACCTTCTCCAAAATGGTTTAGACTACAGTGGGAACAGTAAATCTGTGTCCAGCATCTTCCCACATATGGTGTAAATTGGAGTGGGAAATAGTACATGTGGTCCCTTTAGTGTCCAACAACTTCCCAAAGATGGTTTAGATTAGTGTGGGAATAGTAAATCTGCCCCCTTTTGTGTCCAGCACCTTCCACACAGTGGTTTAGACTGGAGTGGGAATAGTAAATGTGACCCCTTTAGTGTCCAACAACTTCAACAAAATAGTTATGATTGGGGTGGTTAAATCACATGTAACCTCTTTAGTGTCCAATACCTTCCACGACATGGATTAGACTGGAATAGGAATAGTAAATCTGTCCCCAATAGTGTCTAATACCTTCCTCAAAATAGTTTAGATTGGAATGGGAATAGTAAATCTGACCCCTTCAATGCCTAACACCTTCATCAAAATAGTTATGATTGGAATAGGAAATGCAACCTTTTTAGTGTTCAACACCTTTCCCAATATGGTTTAGAGTGGGGTAGGAATAGTAAAGGTGACCTCTTTGGTGTCCAACACTTTCATAAAAATGGTTTAGAATGGAGTGGGAATAGTGAATGTGACCCCCATCTTGGCAAACACCTTCTCCAAAATGGTTTAGATTGGAGAGGCAACAGCAAATCAGACTCCATTAGTGTAGTGCACGTCTCCCAAAATGGTTTAGATTGGAGTGGGAATATTAACTGAGGTCCTCAAAATACCTTTGTATAGGAGTGGGAATAGAAAATCTGATCCTGTTGATATCCAACAATCCTCAAAATGAATTTAGATTGGAGTGGGACTAGTACATGCAACTTCTTAAGTCTCCAATAATTACTCCTTTGGTGTCCAACACCTTCCCCACAATAGTATATATTTGAGCGGGAATAATAAATCTGGCCCCTTTAATATCCAACACCTTTTCCAAAAATGGTTTACAGTTTGTAGTTGTGTGTGATTTTTTAAAATAATAAGGAATGCCTCTCAATGTTTCGACATGTTTTCATTCATGTATTTTATTTTACGTAAATGTTTATTCGTTGTTTTTGATATATACATTTTTTAAGATAGAAAACAAAATATATAGGGGCCCATTACGATACCCGGCGTAAAAAAATCCGCCAGGCATGGAAGCGGCAAAAATCCGCCCGCACACACCGCCTGAACACCGACCACGCCATTATGAGTACACAAACTGAAAACCGCCATCGGCGGAAAAATCATACAAAATACCGCCCGCCATCGTCCGAGTCGGAGTCAAACCGCCCGCCACGGACGGAAACACGCACGACAACACAAAACCGCCCGCCCTCACGGCCGACACACCGCACGTGAAATTACGATCGCACCGCCATGAGCGCGGAAAAACAACAAAAATACCGCCCGCCAGCGCAAACAACGCCGATGAGAATCGACACGGCAGAAGCCATGGCGCCCACGTACCTGCACAGAAACCATCCGCACACAAAACCAATAGCACACAACATGGCCAACAAGTCCACACAGCAAGGCACGCACAAATACACAAGCACAGTACATATCCCGAAAACACCCCCGGACAAACAAAAAATACAAAGGCCAGAACCCCAGACACAACACACCTGAAAACAACAGACCATGAGGACACACCCACATAGGTGAGTACAAAAGCAGCACTCCCACAGACCACAACCCCTTGCTACATTGCAAACCAGAGAGGAGAGGAGAGGACACAGTGACACAGCAAGGACAGCAGCACACCACAGAAACGCACACATCACAACCACCACCACCACCACCACCACCAAACACCGGCACCACAAACCCCCTGCACATTACACAACACACACCGCACCAGCACCACAAACACCATGGCACCACAAAGGATGCCCAAGTTCACGCCCATGGAGCTGACGGTCATGGTCGACGAGATCATCAAGGTGTACCCACAAATCTATGGGAACATGGTCCAGCACACACCACTAGCCACCAGAAACAGAATGTGGACCCGGATCGTAGACCAGGTCAATGCAGTCGGGACCCTGCCCAGGAACAGAACCGAGATAAACAAACGTTGGAATGACGTAAAGAGCCTGGTCAAGAAGAAGGAGGGCAAAAACAGAGAGCTGGCTGCCGTCACTGGCGGAGGGAATCCCGCGCTCTTTAAGACCTTCAAAGCGTGGGAGGAGAAGGTGCGAGTCGTAATCCATCCGGAGATCCTCGCCGGATTAGCAGAGGGAGTGGAGGCTGGTAAGTACAAACTAATGTATACCAGCACACCGCTATGTACACACATGCGCAACCACCATGCCACAGCTCCCAGGGACAAACACCCCCATGTCCAGCACACAATACACAACACATCACACGCACATGCAACAGACACTACCACACACAGGCCAAACCGAACAACTGTAAGATGCGTGGGGACATGTGTACACTAAGCCAGCCACGTAACCACCAACAGGTCCCCAAATATGCCAGAAGCGCCACAACGAGCACCCACCACACCCATGTGTCCGCCACAGCTGCACCAACTGACAAGTAACAGGTAAGTGGCAGGAACACAAAGTGCAGTGGGTCGGAGGGGGACAGCTGAAGTACAACACCCACCAGGCCCCCACTCCCACAGACCAGCAAGGTGGAGCACTCCCCACACCCATGTGTCAGGCACAGCTGCACCAACCGACAAGTAACAGGTAAGTGGCAGGAACACAAAGTGCAGTGGGTGGGACGGTGGACAGCCCAAGTACAACACACACCAGGCCCCAGTCCCACAGCACAGCAAGGAGGAGCATCCCCCACACCCCACACCCACGTGTCAGCCACCGCAGTGCACAACGACAGCCGAAAGGCAGACATCACGGTCCACAGCAATCGGTGTCAGTGGGTGTCCAGCCATCACCACGACCCACAACACCGCCCCCACCCCCACAGACCTGCAACATGGAGCACCCCCGCTAAGAGCCATGTGGCATCCAGTACAGTGCACGCACGAACAACTTGCAGGTGGGAAACTGGACAGGGCTGGATTACTGGAGGCATGAGGAGCATAACACCACCAACACATGGGACATGTCACGTAGCACACGAACACGCAGCACCGCCCACCGTCACGAACAAGTGAACAATGTGCACACGGACATGAACAGCAGACTCACACCCCACATGACCCATCACAGACATAGCAACACCCAAGGAGCCACGTCTGCATGCACAAGCCACACTGAATATAGTCCCACACGGCAGCCACTGTGCAACTCATCACACACAACCGAAACACCATTGAAGTCCTGTCCATGTAGCCCCTACTGCCTGTCAACCACACACCCCACAACTACGCCTATGTAAGACAAACAACACTAGACGCAACAGAGCGGAACAACAGAAATGCACACGAACACCACTGAACCCATCAAACACACAGACACACCATGCACATACAACATACCATCCATCCCATCCGTCAGCCCCAGTCTCATGAAAGGCATGTCATCCGCACAGCTGCCACACATACAGCAGTCACGCTAAGACACATGCCCATGACCAACCATGTGCCAGAAGTCAATTAAGCGCACGACACACTGTGAGCAACAACACACAACATGGGCCACACCCCCCGAGCACTGCAGTGATGCACATGGCACAGGGCAGCACGCACACCAAGGAGATGGGACAACTGCAATACGTTGGCTGGCACACAACTATCACTCACTCATAACGATGCGTCCAATGCCATGTCCAGTAACCACAACAGACAGCAAATATGCAGGGCATGTCAGGCATGCACACACCTCAGACCATGCACTGTCATGCTGCCACAACACATGTCACGTTCGGCACCCATGGCTCACAGCATGTACCCCAAAAGCATATACCCTCCCAAATGCGAATCTGGGGCATAGCCCCCATGTTGCCATATGCGTTCCTAAGCGTTCCATTTGAACCCCAAAAGCATATTCCATCCCAAATGCGAATCTGGGGCATGGCCCCCATGTTGCCATATGCGTTCCTAAGCGTTCCATTTGAACCCCAAAAGCATATTCCATCCCAAATGCGAATCTGGGGCATGGCCCCCATGTTGCCATATGCGTTCCTAAGCGTTCCATTTGAACCCCAAAAGCATATTCCATCCCAAATGCGAATCTGGGGCATGGCCCCCATGTTGCCATATGCGTTCCTAAGCGTTCCATTTGAACTCCAAAAGCAAAGTACAAACCAGACCCAGGATGGGCCAGGAGCCCGCATACACCAGAGTCACAATGAGTAGGGGCAAAGCAACACACCCATCGGCATGGCCAATCCGTCCCATGCCACATGTGCACAGCACACAGTCCCATTGCCTAGCACACACACCTACAGATGCCACAGCCACACACTCGCCTCCGGGAAACCCATGTACGAGATTGCACGAACTGCCAATGTCAGACGACTAATACATACTTCGCCAGGTGCAACACAATAACAAATCTCATTCTCTCCACAGGTGACGAACTGCTGGACGCTGGGGATGGAGACAGCAGCCAGCACAGCCAGCCTACAAGCCCCCAACGAGGACACACGGATCTGGAGGATCTGTCCACCTCTTCGGACACGGACCACCAAGCTGGCCCATCTGGCGTGGCAGGGCCCAGCCGCTCCCCAGGACCCCTCCTACCCACCAACCCATCATCCAGGGATGCTGAACAGTCCCAGTCCCCTGCTGCCACTGTCGTTGCGGCCACACCCACGGTCATTGCGGCCACTACCACTGCCGCAACCGCCACCATCGCCGCACCGACCACCACCGCCTCCACCACCACCACGTCTTCGCTGGCACCAGCCCCAGCGCAGGTGGTGGCCCGGCCGACTGGATCCACCCTGGGAGCCACAGCGAGGACCGTGGTGAGCAATGTGGCTAGTGGGCAGGCCGGTGGCAGCAGGACTGGTAGGAGGAGCAGGGTCAGGGAAACGCCAGCCTCCCCTGGGAGCCATGCCCTGCCTCAAATGGCCAGAGTCCTTGGGGCCTATGAAGAGGCCCAAGGACAATGGGCCAGGTCTGCTACTGACACGCGGGAGGTGCTGGGGGTGCTGAGGTCCATGGACGCCCATATGGGCCAATTCGTGTCCCGTATGGACCAACTCGTGGACCCTATGGGCCAGCTGGTGGTGGCGGTGGGGTCACAGGCAAGGCCAGCAACACCACCTTCGCCACCACCTGCTAGGGCGCAGGCTCGGGCAGCAGTGTCCACTTCCCCTGCGTCCACAGCCAGTGAGCACACCTCACCCACCACCAGCAGGTCGCCACCACACACCCCCTCCCAAACGTGGAAGGGGCCGTCCGAAGAGGAAACAGATCTCCCGGGAGGACTTCGCACGCTCCAGTCGCAAGTGAGGCAGCCAGCCAGCCTTCCGCCAGCCTTCCTTGACCAGCCACTGCATTGACTTGCTCTACGATCCCACTCCACACAGCCATCTGGATGGCATGTGTCTGTTGGACTATGGACATAGAACCAGTGGGTACACCCTGATCATCACGCAGCCATGACCGACAGCTCATTGTCACTGCACGCACCACTTTTGTCATCACCTTACACACAATCACATGTCACAGTTTGTAATAAATGCACCTTTTTCACTAACTGCTGTTTGTGCCCTGTGTCTTTATTGTACGGAATACAACGGCCACCTTGGGCGGAAAGGCACCTGATGCGTGGCATGGAAATGGAATCCGGAGGGCCTGTAGGGACCTAGGGGTGGGAGACAGAACAGGAGCACATTCAATGAGTGTGTCACACACCCATCACACAGTACATGTCAACAACTACAAGCAATGTACACACATCGCACAGAGCAATAGGGCACAATGCCACAGCCACCAACAGTGGCATACTACCCTGGCCATGGAGCGTTGACACACTGCACGCAGTGAACATACGGCCACCCTGACACAGCACACACACACCTGCATAGTTACAGACACATCATCCGTCGTACATGGACACTCACCGTCAAGTGAAGTAGCGGGCGATGAGCTGCTGGCGCACATTCCCAGCTTCCTCCTCTCCGCTGTCCACCTCACTCGAGCTGTCCTGGTCTGCGGGCTGGGGCCCTGGTTGATCTCCGTCATCCACAATGAGGGGGATCTGCTTCCGAATGGCCAGATTGTGCAGCATGCAGCACGCCACCACTATCTGGCACACCTTCTGTGGGGAGTACGCCAGTGCACCCCCGGTGCGGTCCAGGCACCTGAACCTGGACTTGAGGAGGCCAAAGGTACGCTCGACCACACGTCTGGTCCTCCCATGTGCCTCATTGTATCGATCGTCTGCTGGGGTGCGAGGATTCCTCAATGGACTGAGCAGCCATGCCCCATTCGGATACGCAGAGTCACCTGGGTGTGAGGGACACAGAGAACCGTTGCTATTCCAACTGGACAGGGGACAGCATCGCACAACCAGCACGCTACACCACTCCACATACTCACCGACAATACAGGCACGATCCTGTTGCAGATTGGCCATCAGTCGTGGCAAGATGCTGTTGCGCATTATGTGTGCGTCATGGGCCGAGCCTGGAAACTTTGCACACACGTGGGTGATCACCATGTCCGCAAGGCACACCACTTGCACATTCAGGGAGTGCGTGTGCTTCCTGTTGCGGTACAGGTGCTCAGTGGCCTGTGGTGGAACAAGGCCAACATGAGTGCAGTCAATGGCTCCCACGACGTGTGGGATTCTGCCAAGGGCATAGAATGCACCCTTCACTGCCGCCAATTCACGAGCCCTGGGGAATCTGATGTACCTGTTCCGGTACAGCATCATGGCTGCCAGTACATCCCTCAGCACCTTGCTGAACATGGGCTGGGACATCCCTCCTCCACTGCCCACTGTGTGCTGGAATGACCCAGTGGCGAAGAAATGCATGGCGGCCATCACCTTAGCCGTGGGGGTGACAGCAGTCGGATACACCCTGCGGGGACGGAGATGGGGCTCTAACATGGCACACAGTCGATGCAGAGTTGGCCTGTCCAGCCGAAACTTCCTGATTACCTCTGTATCGTCCATGTCCGCCAGCAATTGGTATGGGCGGTCAATGTTCGGTCTCCGCCTGGGTTAAATGGCAGAGGACACATGTCAAAGCAACACGGCACATAGCAATTTCGCATACACATCACTGACATGACTGAGCAAGCACATGAGCCACAGCCCAGCTGTCAAGCTGGGACGGCACGGCCACAATACACTTACACAGGTCTCCCAACAATGGCAATGGCAAGTGAGACATACCACTGCCATGTGCATGCACATGGGGATCTAGGCCCCAATGACTTGCGGGCGTGCTGATGGGGACTGACTGCATATTCGTCAAGCGGCAACGCCACGGCAACATGAGTGTCTGCTGAGCATGGTACTGCTTCCGAGGCTGGATGAGTATGGCACACGACGACGACGATGTGGGCACGGGCTGAGCGGCCAATACAAGTGGGACCTGTGGCACGAGGGGATATGAGACAGTAGTAGGTGTCAGCACTGCACCCTATGTACAGCACTGTACGGATCACAGCTCCCGAAACATTGACTGGTGTCCACATTGACAGCCCCATGCCAAGACGGCTGTGTGCTTGCAGTCACACGTCACAGGTGAGAGGTTACATTGCACGTGCCAGGTGGCAGTCGTACATAGTGGGAGCTGGCATGTGTGTGCATGTGTCTCCTGTTCAGGATCCACCAGATGGGCGCTGACTCTGTACTGACCATTGGACACAGCATGTTCCGTGGAAGGCTTGTGTGTGTGGGATGGTGGCACTGGATGTGCCTCCGTTGGGGGGGGCCATGCACAGGGCGGGTACGTCGATGATTGCGCATTGTTGGTCACGGTGGGTGCACCAGCTAAGATGTGTTGCCCTGTGTTCAATTCCTATGTCCGCATGATGATGGACTGTGGATGTGGGCAGACTACACATTGGTCGATGTGCTGTCTATATGCATGTGCCTTCACACCAGGCACAGCTGCCCCTGCACATGTGACCCCTGCTGGACTCGCTGCTGGGTCTGTGGAGCTGATGCACCTTCTGCGCGTGGGGCGGACAGCTCTCCTCACTTCCCTCATTGCGCATGTCATGTCTTTGCCGCAGGTGACATGGATCATGGAGGGCCCACATGTACGCGTGGGTAGGCTACACATGATTGTTCACTGGTCGCCACCCCCAGTCAGTGTTTCGAATGGGAAGGTTGTCGTGCTGGTGGTATGTTTGATGTGGCGGATGGGCGGGCCTAGGTGCGGGCTTACATTCCGGACATGGGGGGTAGTTGGATTGGCGACTAGTTGCAGTACACACGGGACACGTCTCTTCCTTTCCACATCTGGGTCATCCCTTGTACTAACTGACAGTGATACAGTCATCTTCGCCCCAGCCCTCATGTCCTCCCCTCGCCCCCAATATGCATGCTCACCTGCGAGGCTAGCGCTTGCACAGGCAGCCCCAAGCTTGCACCAGAGAGGGCAAGGAGTGTATGTGTGGGTCCAGTTGCACGAGTGGGCTGTCTCAGGGTATGATGTGTGGCGGGACGCCGTCCACCTGCGTGGTGCCCCAAATGGAGACCCGGCCTGCATGGACTATGCATCACAGTCTTCGCCTTCCGGATCCGCCACCTGCGACACCCAGTGGCTGTGGCTGCCCTTGCGGCCAGGCCGCGTCCGTCTGTGGCTGATGGCCCACACATTCACTCTTTGGCCTCTCTGGGGAGGGCTCGGGGTGGTGGCGCACACGCTTGCACTTAGACGCAATGGCATGTGGCGTGGTTGGTATGATGGGCAATGGATGGGATGGTGCGAGCCACCTCCCGTGACGTCAGTGCTGCTCGTGCTGTGGTGCGTCCCCCTACACTTCCATTTGACTTTTTGCCATGCTGGACGTTGAGGTTCTATTGCCTGCGTGATATGAGCAGGAGGAGCGCGAGGAGACCTCTCACACACCATGCTCCACTGCCATCCCGTGCCCTGTATCGCCTGTGCGGATTGACTATGTTGGGGTTACACCTGGTCGACTGGGGCTGTGTGTGCCTTGTCAAGGGGCATGGCGGGCGCACAACAGGATCCAGCTCGTCCACAGAGGGTGGGCTGAGGTGCGCCTGGTACCGCTTTGTACGTGTGCCCGGCTGCTGTGCACACACGTGTTCACTCCCCCGACAGGTGTCCTCTCACAATGCCCAGGGAAGCGGTGGTGTACTGTTCATGAGCCCTCCCAACACGGCGTGCTCCAACTTGGCATGTGCGCATCTACCCGTCGCACCCACCCACCTGAGCACTGCGTCCATACGACTTCACACGACACATGTGTGTCTTCCACAGTAGTGCTACTCATTTGCGTTGACATCCAATACCAGTGGACTACATGGTCATGTCACGACTGCCGTGTACTTCACATACTCTCATCCTCTCTCATTCGTACTTGTGAAATGAGTCAGCGGAGACAGTTCTGGTTTCAAACATTATATTGAGTCTTCTGTCCTCTGTGATGCAGTATAGTGGACACTACTGGCAGCGGAATACATATTGAGGATATACTGAGCATGATTACAAATGGGATAGGGTGTGGGGTTACATCTGCTTGGCCAAGGCTGTGCTAATGTACATTTACGTATAGCTGCGGAGCTGCGGACTTTGACACAGACGGTATACATGTAGCCTACCAGACCGCTCGGCATCATGGGCACAGTCCATCTCAGTTCCATGTGACAGGTTTGCTGCGGTTGTTCCTCATGCACGCGTGCATGTGAGATGACATCAGGGCATGTGCTTGCGTGCATGCAGCGGCGTGCCACTTGTTGTTGCACTGTGGTGGTTACTGGACATGTCACAGTCACTGGGGTCGTGTTGTTGTTGTATGCACTTGTCGTCCATGCAAAGGTCCTGGTATGGGATTCCCGGGGCGGGGGTGGGAGGGGTGCAGCACCCACAGACTCCAGGCGACCTATTCATGTCCACTGAGCGGTGTGTGTGTCCATGTGCGCTGGATCCATGTCGTGTCCTGGTTGTTCGTGCAGTTCCGTCCATGTGGGTGCGATGCACAGAGCCCATGCCACTGCCTCCCACGATGCATGCGGTGTTCCTGGATGTGATGGGGAAGAGTGTGCATGTCCCGGTCATATCCGATGTCATGGCGATGTCGTTGATGGTGTGGTTACAGTTGCCGGTCGTTTGGTATGGCTGTTGTGGTGGTGACTGTCCAGTCCGTGCGGAAGCTGAGCATGGGTGCGGGGTTGGACTTCATAGGTCACTCGGGGAACCTGCGTTGTGGTCCGACGTATTTACAGGTTGTCAGGTATGCGATGCCGTCCAGCAGGGCTTCCATGTCATTGGTGGTGTACATGTTTGCCAGCCAATGAAGCGGATGGTGGCTGTCAAGGTGTTGTTCGTAGGTTGTCCCTTGGAGGACCATGATGGGGCATGCTGGGTGACATTCGATGTAGCTGTTCTCGATGATCCGTCGTGTGGAGGCACAGTGGTTCCATTTCAGTGCGCGTGCGATGTTGGCCACATACGCCATGCCCCCATAGGCAGAGCAGGCCCTGTCGTGTGCGTCCAGAGGGAGGAGTAGTGGTAGCAGGTCCGCCTTCAGACATGCCGGGTTGGAGAGGCATATCTCGACGGGATGCTGGTAGGGACACCTCCGACAGTAGAAGACGGGCATGACGCAGCTGAACAATGTGATGCGGTAAGTCAGTCGGTAACTTACGTTCAGCAGGGACAGGAGATCGCATCCCAATGTATGTATCGTGCTGGTTTGGTACAGCTTGAGCTCTTCGGCGTAGTTGGGTAGGTGTGTTGCGGTTGCCATTTCGCAGCGGTGCGTTGTGGTGGCGTGCTCCGGCTGTGTGTGCAGTCTGCAATGTGCACACTCCGGGGTTGCTGTGAGCTCTGTGTAGTCGTGGGGAGACAGGACTTGTGTTCTGTTGGCTTGTTTGGAGGACACGGGCCCTCTTCCCACATGCTTCTCAGACAGTTCAAGGTCAGTGCTGTGTGACTCCTTCCAATTAACTTGCATGTGGCCGACATGGGGGAGTGTTTTCTTCTTTCTTCCCCGTCCGTTGTGTGCTTCTGTGATATGCGCTATCTGCCCTGTGGTCGGTCTCCTCGGCAAGCCTGTGTTAGTCTATTCTTGGACAATGGCTGTATTCACCGGCTTCTGTCGTAGGGCTGTGGTTTCGGTGTTGGAATGGAAGGTCATTCAGTGCTGTCTGCTCTCCCTTGTGTGGGCGGCAGCCTGCCTTTCCGCTCTGCGTTGGGCCTTGTGTGTGGATGTAATTCTTGGGCCACCTGTTGTCGGTCACCGGGCTCTTTGGTGTTCCGTTTCATGTGTCTTGTTCATATGTGCAGGGTGGTATGGGTTTTTCAGTGTGGTACTGGCGTTCCTCTTCCCGAAGGGGCCCTGCTTCTCCTAGTTGGTGTTGCCGCCGCTGTGTGCTTCGCCATGTTTGTTACACTGGGGTGTGTCCTGCTGTTGCGTGACTTCACTGACATGTGTGCGTCGGTTGTGTGGCGTTGGGTGTTGTCCGTGAATTGGGCGTTGGGGACATGTCTGTGGCCGGCCTGTCACGTGTCATGTGCGTTCGGGGTGGGGCTGATGTGTGTGCTGCTTGGTTGTGTCCCTGTCCCTGTGTGCGACGCATGCATGGCGCTGCGGTTGGCCTCTGCGTTGTGCGCATGTGTGGCAGCGTCATCGGCGCTTCGGGGCCGTGACGGGGTGGTTGGTTCCTAGTCCCAGGTGGTGTGTACACATGTGTTCTGCGATGTTAGGATTTGGCCTGTGTGTCATATGTGGATGCAATGGTGGATGTGTAGTGTGCACGCGCTGGTGGGGGGTTGTCCGCTTTTTCCGCCCTTGCACTGTGTGCGCTGTTTGCGTGCACTTGTTGTGTGTGTGCCTACCTGCGTCTCCGCGGTACGTTGCGTCCTTGGTGGTGCATCAGCAGAAGCATGGGAAGGGCCTGCAGTGCTGGATTCATGCCCGGGGTGCCGCTTCTTCGTTGTCCGTGCTCTGCGTCCGTGTTTCCGCCTCTCTTTCACGTGCGGTGTCTCTTTGCCGTGGGAGCCGTTTGTTTGCGGCATCGTAATTTATGCGCCGGGCGGGACGTGTTTCGTCGGACGGTGTGTGTCAGTTGTGCTGCGCCGCTACGTGTGCGGGCGCACTTTGATAGCGGACGGTGTTGCTGGCTTGCCGGCGGTGTTTGGCCTGCTTTTCGCATCGTAATTTGGCGGGCGTGTGGGCTGCGGCATGCGGGCGGTAACTGGTGGTTTTTGCATCCGCCAGCACGGCGGTAGTGCTTCCGCCCGCCATCGTAATGGGCCCCATAGTTTTTACATGTTATAGTTGTACAATATGTTTATATAGTTTGTTTGGTATAGTATCCCATGTACATCATTTTTAGCACATTTTTAAGTCATGTACATTTTTTAATATTTTTTCACAAATGGTACATATTTATTTTTTCATAAATATATTTTTTGACATAGTACATTGTGTTCTTACATTTTAAGAATACATTTTTTTACTACATATTAATTAGTACTGTTTAATGTATAAATATATAATGTTATAGTACTATTTAATTTATACTTTACTTATACATTTGTATTTTTCCAACATTTTAACATTTTATAGATATTTTTACAATGTTTTACGTGCATCTTTTAACAATTTTTAATAATGTAATATTTTTGTACATTTCTATTGATTTCTAAAGGAAAACTGTCTTTTCTATTTTCATTTAGCAGCCATTTTTTTCTTTACTGCTACCTGTATTTTGTACTCTACAAATACAAATTTGAGGTGGATTTTGTTAATGTCCTTCATGGTTCCCTGTTGCTGTTCAATGGACAAGTAAACACATTTTTATATTTTTATTTAGGGTTTTAGGGGTAGAGGGGAACTGGGTTGGTATAGTCAGGGACACTGGAATTATGCAGCAGGGGTGGGCCAAATTATGCGACAGCATTGAGTAAATTATGCATCAAGAAAAGGCAAATTAAGCATCGTAATGTGGCACATTTTTGTGATAGTATTACTTCATTATTTTGACATTTTTAAACCTGTTAGCACTGTCTGGGTATTGGTTTCACTTCATTAGTATCAATTTAACATCCAAATATAGCAAAAAGCAACAGAAAGGTGACTAGTCAACCTTTACCAAGGGCCTTCCACTGCCCGGTAACACGTGTTGCTGTGTTTTTAGGAACTTTTGAACTGTTTGAGCTAGGAATTTTTTTTTGTTAAAATCTGCAGATTATGCAGCAGATGATGAATTATGTGGCAAATGCAGCAAATCTATAATAATGTGAAAATTGACTTGGGCGCACAATCGCAAAATTCTAGTGGCACTGGGTATAGTTATTGTGGGTTATAGTGTTAGTTTGAACTGGGAAGTTTTTTTAGTGGTAGTTTGTGTTTCAATGCTAAGTGGTGTAGTAGGATAGGCATAACTATACTTTTTATTAGTAGTTTATTATAAATATTATCGATTGATTGATTAAGCTTTATTCAACAGAAATGTCATAAAAGCTATAAATAAAATACATTATTTTCTTTAAAAATGAGAATATAAACATGCAGCATTTTCAGTTTACGTGGACGGGCACAAAAACAAAATAAAATATTAGCCCTTGGTGTAATAATGCATGTATCATATTCAAATTATTAAAAAGCAATACAGTAGTAATAAAAAGACAATTTTATTAATCGAATTCAATCTGCAGTAATACAGAATAAAAACAATCAATACTTCATCATAATAATACAACATTAATATACTAAAAAATCTTTAAAATTTGCCTTAGATAGCAGCAGAGGTTTAACATGTAAAGTGCTTGTGCCTAAAAGTTAAAACAAGTTCAATATTATGGCAAGCAATTGCTGTTATCCTATTTAGATTAAAACTATGCCATTCTTGAAAGAGCTTTCCACCTTATGAGCCATGCTTGCCCCAAGAACTTTGCAACGCAGCATGCAAAAAGTGGCCTAGGGTCAGACCTGAGGATTCGCAGTGCTGTGGAATGGTCCTGTGTGCCCAGTTGCTGGCAAAGTATTTTTAGCCATTTAGCCCGTGACGAATTGTATGCCGGGCAAGCGAACATTACATGCGCAATGCTTTCTGTCGGGCCCCTGCAGCATGGGCAGTCTTTTCTGTTACTTGTGTGCCATTTTGCTGTCACCTCGTGAACGGGAAGAGTTCCAAACCTAAAATGCATATACAACATTCTATCCCTCGGCACCTGAATTATATCAAGGAAAGGCTCAAGATGTCTAGTTTGTTTGTGGGAATAGAATTCTGTTGTTAGCTTACCCACATTAGGTTTGCAATTCTCCCGTTGATCCACCCATTCCCAATATAGGCGTTTAAGTTCTTCTCTCCTTGGGGAACCTGTCTATCCCAACAGGGTCGGAGTCCGATGGCTATCAGCGTTTTTTTGATGTTAGAAATCCAGCCTATTTTGCAGCCAGTATCTAGGCGGATAATCTCAGTAAGTGCTTCGGCATAGGAGAGAAGCTCAGGGGTCTGCCTAATGCGAGCCCAAAAGAGTACTGGGCGTAATCTAGCTACGTTGCCTATCGACCGCCTGCCCATGTCCAGCAATAAAGGAGTGAGGGGAACCTATTTGGGTGCCATAACCAGATCTCTTAAAAATTTGTGTTCCGATCTACAGAGCTCGTCAAGCTTGTCAAAACCTCAGACTTCTGCTCCGTAAAGAGCAGAGCTAACAGCTTTAGCCTCATATACTTGGAGGGTGGGAGCTACCGGCCTAGTGTGTGAGAGGCGGTGTTCTTTCCCTATTACTCCAGCCACTCGCTTATGTCCCATCAGCATCTTTGCTAGGTGGGGTCTCCAAGACATATTATCGGTGAGTCTTACACCTAGGTAATCAAAGGTGTCTACCTTTTCAAGGGGTGCCCCATCCAGCAGAGGGCCATTCCTATATGACCTATGGCAATTAAAAGCCATAAATTTGGTTTTTGAGCTGTTTATAACCAGTCCCCGATTGTCACAGAAAAGTTGGAATCTGTCAATGAGGCGTTGCAGCCCCGCTGAGGTCTTAGATATCAGCAGAGTGTCGTCCACAAACAACAAAGTTGGTATCTTACTGCCCCCCAGCGTGGGCGAGACTGCGGGCACCTCCTGAAGAAAATCAACTACCCCATTCACATATAAAGAGAACAAAGTTGGGGCCAGAACACATTCCTGTCGAACTCCTCTGTTGACAGGGATGCGTTCTGTTAGTTGCCCTTGTTCCCCCCACCTAATCTGGGCAAAATTCCCCTCATGGAGCCGGACCAGTAGTTTAAGGATGAAAGGGGGGATACCCATTCCTCCAAGCATCGCCCACAACTTGTATTTGGGGACCAGGTCAAAGGCAGTCTTCAAATCGATAAATGCAAGATTGAGACTGCCCTTGCCTAGTACCACTACCTTCCAATAAATAAGGAGGAGTCTAAATACTTGATCCATTGTCCCAGTCTTTGATCTAAATTTGTATTTGTATTTTTGGTGCTTGTAAAGCGCATCAATCATCCCGAGGGACATCACGGCGCTAGGAAAGAATGCAGATGCTGGACGGATTACTCTTGGCCTAAATTATTGGTAGTTTCAGTATCTAGGAAAGAAGGTGGTTTTCAGCTTTCTCCTAAAGAGTACATAGTCGTCTGTAAGGCGTAGATCGAGTGGGAGGTTGCTCCATAGGACCGCGGCTGCTTTAGAGAAAGATCTGTCACCCATTCTGACCTTGTTTGTGCGCTTGACTGAGGTAAAAGCCTGATAGCGTGATCTTAGGTTCCGTGAAGGAACATGGAATTCTATCCTATCTCGTAGGATGTAAGGGCCTTTTTTATGCAGTGTTCTGTGTGCAAAACAAAGGAGTTTGAAACTAGCTCTTTGTCTTACTGGTAGCCAGTGAAGCTCTTTTAGGCAGCTGGAAGCCGAGCTAAATTAATTTTTATTGCAAATTAGCTTGGCGGCGGCGTTCTGAACCACCTGAAGGCGGGAGAACAGATAATCGGCCATGCCAACATAAAGGGCATTTCCGTAGTCCAGCCTGCTCAGAAACAGAGCTTGAGTCACCAACTTTCTACAATTTAGGGGAAACCAAGGATAAAGTCTTCTGAGAAGTTTTAGGGTAGTGAAGCCTTTTCCGCAGAACGTGTGGACTTGTCTTTGCATAGATAAGGCATCATCGAAGATGATGCCCAGATTTCTTGCAAACTGCTTAGGTACAGGGACGGTGCCCAAGGCCTGGGGCCACCAGCTATCGTCCCAGATTGTATGGGCCCCTCCGAAAAGTAGGACTTCCGACTTTTCGGCGTTTAGTTTTAAGCAGTGTTTGGACATCCAACCTGCGAGTTCCGATAGGCAGTTTATGAGGTTATTCTTAGTGTCGATATTCGTCAGCCTATTTGTAATTCCGATGGATTAAACCCAGATCTGTGACTGGGGGTGAATGTTTGCCAATGTGCAACATTCCATCCATCATCTTGTGTGTTTTGCATTTTGCCCTAAGTCGGAAGGGTATGCCCAGACGTGGGTCCCGTGCTCACTACGCCACTGGAGTCAAGCTATCCTGGCTGAAGAGGGGTGAAACCCCGAAACCGGTCCTAGGATGCTTGATTCCGGTCCAGGGAAGACATGGCTTGGCAGTTCGGTCTGGACTGTTCCCATGAGGCACAGGGTCAAGACTGATTTGCATATGGCTATGTCTGAACTGGGGTGGCGTGGTGAAGCAAAATAACGATGGATTAAACCCAGATCTGTGACTGGGGGTGAATGTTTGCCAATGTGCAACATTCCGTCCATCATCTTGTGTGTTTTGCATTTCCGTAGTCCAGCCTGCTCAGAAACAGAGCTTGAGTCACCAACTTTCTACAATTTAGGGGAATCCAAGGATAAAGTCTTCTGAGAAGTTTTAGGGTAGTGAAGCCTTTTCCGCAGAACGTGTGGACTTGTCTTTGCATAGATAAGGCATCATCGAAGATGATGCCCAGATTTCTTGCAAACTGCTTAGGTACAGGGGTGGTGCCCAAGGCCTGGGGCCACCAGCTATCTTCCCAGATTGTATGGGCCCCTCCGAAAAGTAGGACTTCCGACTTTTCAGCGTTTAGTTTTAAGCAGTGTTTGGACATCCAACCTGTGAGTTCCGATAGGCAGTTTATGAGATTATTCTTAGTGTCGATATTCGTCAGCCTATTTGTAAGGGGAATCACCAATTGCGTATCATCGGCATATGAGCAGATTTCAAATCCCCATTTCCTACTGATGTCTGCCAGGGATGAAACATATGCATTAAAAAGGGTGGGGCTTAAGGTGGCTCCTTGGGGGACCCCATGCTTAATGCTTTTTGCGTTAGAGAAGCAAGATCCCATTTGTATTGTTTGTGTTCGGTCTTTCAAAAATGATGCAAACCATGCCAGGGCTTTATGGCAGATCCATTTTTTGTGCAGGATTCGTAATAGATTGGTGTGGGCGACAGTATCGAAAGCCGCACTAAGATCCAGTAGGATCAATGCTATGGCTCTTCCCTCATCGACAAGTAGTCTGATGTTGTCTGATATGGCTAACAGGGTGGCCTCAGTACTGTTATTGGTCCTGAAACCCGTCTGAGAAGGGTCGAGTAAGTCATTAGGCTCTAGGAAGGTAGTCAGTTGTTTGTTCACTAAACGCTCCAGGACCTTGGAAAGGTATGGTAGCTGGGATATAGGACGGTAGTTTGCTGGATCATGAATTTTGAGGCCTGCTTTCTTTAATAATGGGAAGACCACTGTTTTTTTCCATGTGTCCGGAAAACAGGCTGATTCTAGGGATTCATTGAAGATTCTGGTGACATAAGGGCATAGAACTGGCCCTAGTTGTGAAAAGATGTAGTGTGGGCAGGGATCAAGTGGCGATCCTGCCTTGACCTCAGACATTGCTTTGGCTACCTGTTCTTCTGTGAACGGAGTTAAAGTGTCAAGATGGGCTTGGGCCAGGGGGTTGGGTGCTAGAATTTCCCAGTCAATATCGGTATCTTCAAAGGCATTGTCGAAGGACGTGTAGATTTTTGACACTTTATCAATAAAGAAGTTATTGATCAATTCACAGTTCTCTATCGTGGGTTCCATAGTTTGTGCCAGATTACTGGGATTACAAAGTTCTCGAACAACCTTATATAGTTCTTTAGAAGAACTGCAATTGTCTTCAATTCTTTTTGTGTAATAATTTGTTTTGGCCTTTTTCAGTGCAGCATGGTAGTTTTTCAGTTCGGCTAGGTAATTTTGTCTATCTGTGCTGTTTTTGGAAAGCCTCCATTTATGCTCGAGGATCTGCATTTTCTTTTCTTTAACTTTAGGTCTGGTGTGTACCATTTTTCCGAACGAGGTTTGTTTGCTGTGTTACTAATGCTTTTGGGGCGCATTGAATCAGTGATTGTTCTATCTCTTGTTGTAGGTGCAGTACCGATGTGTTAACAGATTTGCAGTGCTGTGTAGAGGGTTCACAGTGAGCGAAGTCATTGGAAAATGATTCCTGGGTGACTAAATTCCAAGCTCTTTTACATGTCTCATATGTTGGTTCCGTTCTAAGATGTTTGTTTGGTAGGTTGATTGAGAAGGAGATTAATGTATGATCTGTCCAGGAGAGTGGTTTTATCTCAAGAATGTTAGTAACTTTTATGTTGGTAAACAATAGGTCCAGGGTGTGTCCGGCTATATGGGTTGGTTCAGAGATCAGCTGGGTGAGTTGCATTATTAAGCCAGAAACCGGTCCCAGGATGCTTGTTTCCGGTCCAGGGAAGACATGGCTTGGCAGTTCGGGTTGGACTGTTCCCATGAGGCACAGGGTCAGACTGATTTGCATATGGCCATGTCTGAACTGGGGTGGCGGAGTGAGCTAAAGAATGATGATGGATTAAACCCAGATCAGTTGACTGGGGGTGAGTGCTTGCAATGTTCAACACTCCATCCATCATCCCCTTTGGTTTTGCTATGAGTTGCATTATTGCCATATCGTTTTCCAGGTGTTTGACCCCGGGGTTTGAGATACTTTCATAATGAAGATTGAAGTCTCCTATGATTAGAAACTGATTCTGTTTTAGACAGAGGGGGAGGAGTTGGGAAAGTAAGTTAGTGCTTAGGTCGGGGTAAAAACCAGATGGGTTGTAAACAACTGCCCCTCCCAGTAATAGGTGTTCTCTTTCAGAAACTGAGAACGCTAGAATGTCAAGAGTGTCTATTTGGGTAGTAGTGGTGGTGATGCAGGAGAGGTGTTTTTTAAATAAGATGGCTAAACTTCCGCCTTTCTTGCCTTTTCTGTTCTGTTTTAAGATTTTGTAAGCGGGTGGTAGGGCAGCGACAATATCAGGCATGTTATTGTCATCAAGCCAAGTTTCTGTAACGAAAGCCAGATCTGGGTTTAGGTCATCTAGAGTTCCCCATATCTCGATGCTGTGTTTTGGGAGTGATCTGAAGTTAAAATAGATACAATTCAGAACCTGGTCACTGGCGTTGCGATTAGTTGCTGTCTTAGTGGGAATAGGCTGAACCTCTTCGCTTGTCCATTTACAGTCAAGGCAAGTGAAACGTCCCTCCAACCCAGTTGGAGATAGTTTCATGTGGCACATGGTTTCTTTTTGCTCTTTTGCCAGCTCAATGAGCCTATTTCTTGAGTATGTGCGGGGTAATGATATTTTTGAGGTAAGAGGACCAGGGGTTCTGGCACCTGGGCCCGTTCGGGTGCGGACGGGCGCAGACGGGCTTGCCTTAGGCGCACCAGTGGCGCGGCCGCGCAGCGGCCCTGTTTTTGTATTCTGACGTGGCTCCTCCCTCAGCGCTACCCCCCAGTGACTTCCGGTTTTCGCGCTAGGAGCTACGTGTCGGTTTTCTGTTTCCCCCGCCCTTCGGGTAAGTGCGCTTCTGCCCTAAGCTGTGGCTAATGGTTTTTAACTTTGGCAGCTTTTAGCAACTTTCACTTCTGAAACATATGTCAATGCTATCACAGTACAAATCACGTGATATACGGCGCTTTTAAAACTGTTTGTTGCAAAAATAGTAACAATAGTAACGGTGCAGATTCAACTGTTCAATCAATTTCTATTTCAACAAAGACGGTGCAGTTTAAAATCTGTTTGGCTAAAAATCGAATCGGCGGTGCAGTTTTTAAAAAAACTAATAGTGCAAGCCTTCAGCAGCTCGGCTGTGGCTAACCTTAGGAGTAAAGTGCAGGCAAGGCAATCAATCCTGCCTGATACTGGGAAAGAATGGCTTCATCCTCAGACCATGACTGTATCCTATGGATAAGCACCCGACCAAAGACCTTCTGCATGGTATCAATCAGACTGATTGGTCTATAGTTGGAAGGGTCATCCCTGGCTCCTTTTTTGTAAATGGGGACCACTTCAGCGACCCTCCATGATTCTGGGACTGGTGCTCCGCTAGCTATTGCATTTACTAGTAATAGAAAGTAGCGTGCCCAGTGGCGACGATCAGCCAAGAATAGATCTCCAGGCAAGCCATCGGGACCCGCTGCTTTAGAGGGAACGATTTTATCTATTGCAGCTTCTATCTCCAGTAAGTCAAAGCGCTCCTCCTCTACCATTTGCCTGTTTGACCCAACTATTTCCTCTGCTATAGTGGCCTCTGGCGTTGAATAGAGCCCTTTAAAATGGTCAAACCAAGCCTGGCCTGTAATATAATTTGGGGGTGAGCAAGCGCCTGACTTGCTTCCCCAAGTGACCAATTTCCAGAACAAGTTAGTGTCTTTGGATGAGCATGCTTCCTTGAGTTGCTCCCAGCGGGATTCCTCCCATTCTCTCTTTGCCTCCCGCTGGGCTACTTTGTAGGAATTTCTCGCAGTTTTTATAAGCAGCTGGTTTTTCTCTTTAATAGCCTCAGCCAGGATTGATCTTTTTCCCTGCAATCTTTGGTATACCATGAATATGGATCCTTGGTAGTATTACTGGTTTTTTTACTCAAATTAGGAGCTTGAAAGTATGTATTGATTTGGGTAACAGTATGCATATGAGCCCTAGGAACGTCTACTAGTCTAGTTACGCTATGGACCGCAGCTTGGAGCTTAACCGTACCTTCCATTAGCTACTGTTTGATACCAGCGATCTTTGCGTCATTCAAAGCTACCTTCTTCCATTTCAGGAACTTTTTGCAGTTTGATGGAACTATTTCCCTAGTGGCTGTCAGGGGTAGGTTATTCCGCTCATAACAAGGCGCCTCCCACAAAGGCTTCAAAGTTAAACACAAGGGGTTGTGGTCACTCTCTGTGGTCGAACCCACTATCATATCGACTAGATTCCCCCATAGCTTTACATCAAGAAGGATGTAATCAATCCGGGATGGGCAGCTGGCTCTATTATACGTGTTAGCACCTTGCTTATTAGATGGTGACCTGCCATTAACTGCCCTTATTATATTTTCTATAATATTTGAAGAGTTGTGATGTTCTGTTTGAATTGTAATTGGGATGTTTGTTTTCTGAGGGTGGGTATATTATTGTTTTTTACAGGTTTGGAAGTCAGAGTGCAACATTTGTAACTACTTTAAATGCATTTTTCTTTCTTCGAAATAGTAAATAGATTTGGTCTGATTTAAATCAAGATTATTTTCTTAATTTCCTTAGATTTTTCAGATTTCCTGAAATGGTTTTTACTATGAACTTTTCAGTTTTTTTTATGGTTTTCAATGAATAAATGTTTTGGTGGATTTAATTTGGAAATTTCAATTTTGCATTTTTGGGGGATTTCGTTCTTTTCATTATTTGGTTTTTTGTGGATTACATTTTTTTTAAATGTAGATGGATCAAGAACATCAGCTATGCAAATATAAGTAGAAATTTTGTATTCATTTTTGGGTGCAACATTTTATATTTTATTATCAATATGTATTTCGCTTTGAATGGAATTTAAATTGTTTTATTTTATATGTATGTTTAAATTGGGAGTTTCATTGTATATGTTGTACATGTAATATTTTTGTTTTTTATGAGTATTTTCAATTAAATATTTACATTATCTATTTGTTTATTTTTCCATCTTATGCTGTAATTTTTTTATATATTTTTGCTATAGACCGATTAAGAAAGGTAATTATTTTAATATTTATTGAAAACTGTTTACATTATTCTGGTGTTGTTTTTTTGTTGTATGTTAGTTGTGAGTATATTGGTAAGTGTGTTATAATAGTGATGTAGCTATTATTTACAGATATTCAACTCCTCTGTTATTTACAAACAATCCGACTTTGAACTGTAGCATTTTGTACATCTCCCTGTATTTTAATTTTGTTATTTTAGGTTTATTTGGTTTACTGACTGCTCTCTCATTTGTTGGTAGTTTTGTTCTTTTGGGAGAATTTCTATGATGTTTTAGAGGATTGGTTGGGTTCTTCCTAGTGTGGCTTGGAAAGCATTGTGCCATAATTCTACTACATTGCTTGTTTTGGCTTCTTGAGCCATTGTACTTGCGTAGACATTCCAACATGGCATTTGGAATTTGGGTTTGCGTCTACTTCTAGAATGGTGCCAACTCAAGAGTATTCAAAGTAGTCCATTTTTGTCTTAGTTTTTGTTCACATCTTTCGTAAAATGTGGATTTTTTTAGCATGTCGTAGTTGGTAGCTACATCTGTAATAGTTACATATGCTAAGGCTTTCACGTTTTTAATTTCAAAAGTATACTGACTGTTTTTTGCATATTCTACACTTAGTGCAGATTTTTGCAGATGTTTCCAACTTCTTTGATTGAATGATCATGTCAGCCTTGTATGGCTATGTGTGCGTCTAGTTTCAGCATTGTTTGTATCATTGCTAATTCAAAGTCTATAATAGTTTTGTGTGGGGAGTAGTTGTCAGGGTTTATTTTGATGTAATTTAAAAGTTCAAAGTAAGCTGCACTCTGGTTGTTAGGGTGCAGTGCATAAATTAGGGGTATTTTAGTGTTATGATATTCACCATGTATGGTGTATATATTTGTGAATGGTAGAGGACACATTTAATAGTTCTGTCCATCATCCACATTTCACACTTGTTTAGGGCTTGATTGCGGGTTAGACGGTCCTGGAGCGGGCCGCCACGCCAGCACCCGCTCCAGGACCACCAAACTCAACTGCCGGCCACCCGCCAGATTACGAGTAATCTAGTGGTCTGGCAGGCGGTCCTTTGGCTTTCCCACAGTGGTGCTGATTAAAAAGGCACTGCAATGGGAACGCCAAAGCCCGTTCCTGCATGGAATGGACTGTAAAGTCCATGCCGTGGAGGAAATGGGGTGACTGCACACAGGGGGGGGAAACATGTGCCCCCCTGCAGGCATACCATGGCCCTGAGGCACAGGGCCCCCTTTGTTTCCTCACTGCCACAGTTTTCCTGGTGACCTCACCCCCATGAAAACTGTGGAGGTGAGGAAACTCCTAATATGCTCGGCGGTGCCACAGTGGCACCACCAGCATATTTGAGCCTCTCACTGCTGTGCCTCCACCACAGGATCCATGATCCCCAGCAGTTGGGGCGGGCCTGTTGCAGTCCCACAGCCCTATTCGTAATACACTTGATGAACCACCGAACTCGCAATCAGGCCCTTAGTCTTAGGAGGTTGGTTTTTTTCAGTTGCATACATGATTATTCTTCTGTCATTATTGTGAATGTTGTTTCTTTTTAGTATTAATCCTTTTTAAAGTAGGAATTGATGGTAGCTGACCTGCAATGTGCCCAGGTACTTTAGGGAGTATTTCATTTAAAATTTTAGCAGTGGGCTCCTGAGAACTAGTGTTTGCCTCTTTTAAATATGGAAGTACACTCCTTCTATCTCTGTTACATTTGGAGGGCAGTTGTGCTCTTTGACATTAATCACAATATTGTTTTTTTATTGTAGCAATTCCATGACAAGCATTTGCATAATATTTAGTACATTTTCAAGTCATGTTTTTGGTGCTTGTGTTTTCCTAGCTGTAGGCGTATCCCATGTCTGAAAGTATTAGCTTGCCTTTCTGTGATGTGATATAGACATGGCGCTTTCTGCCAGTCAGTCAATAAGTTGTATAATTTTATTATTAATACTTTTTTAAAATGTTTTTCAGATTTGCTAATATTATTTGAACATGCATTGAAACATTTTACATTTTATACCTACAAATGTGCTGTTGCCTTAATTTGCACTTCCTTTTCTTCCATTTGTCTTTGATATAGCCAAGATTTGGGTCAGCTTGGCCTTTCCTTTTCTGTTGGTGAGAAAATGTTTTAGTTTTATGTTACAAATACAGGTTTGGTTATTTTTGAGTGGGGATTTACCTTTAAGTTTAACGTATAGGACTTATAATAATTGTTTTAACTCAAAATATGTTTATGAACTTTGCAGTGTAGAGAACAAGAGCATCAACTAGCGTACACATAACATTGACAGCACTTACTGAAAATATTTGCATTAAATATATTGAAATTGTCACAAACAAGAGGGTAATGGAGGGCCTGTGGGCATGCTGAGGCGCTCCTAAATAAAAGGCAATGACGTCCCAGGCGAGGGACATGGTGCTTTGCTCCTGCGCTGTTGTATGCCTAATCAGAAAGTGCAATGAGAGAACTAATGGAGGGAGGAATGGGAATGGAGGAGCACCATAGAGGATTGCTTAGTCTCCAACCGAGTGTTCTTGGTAGTGGGGGTGTGGAAGGCAGTGGGGGGCTCTGAATTTTGTGAACTCCTTGCTTCAGGCCCTCAGAGACGGCAAGGGGATGTTCCTCCCTACTCCGGCGAGTCAAACTGGTGAAGGGTGCGAAGCCTGGGGGGTTGAAAGCATAGGGTTTCTAGGTGGGACATGTTTTCAATGAAAGGCGTCCATAGGTGCAGGAACTTTTTATCTGTAAAGGACAATTGATGTGTCACCTGTTCTATTGTAATGGTATGCCAAAGCTATGTAAACCAAGACGCTGCTGAAGGAGCAGAGGGAGACTTCCAGGCTCGAGCTATTAGCTGTTTGACAGCACCAGTCATGTGGCGTATGACATACTAGTCCACAGGAGCTATTGCTTCTAACAATGTAGGGGCAACCCCAGAATGATTGTGTGGTAGTCTGCCAGGATGGGATAACCTACAGCCCCCTTTATCTGGCTTAAAATCTCTTTCCGAGTTATAATATTTTTATAACTGTGTTTATTTCACTTACTCTTAAAGTGTCTTTGTCTAGGTTTACAATTGTGGAGTTGAGGTTTTTGGTGTGCAGTACTTGTTTTTTGTTGAAGTGTTTCATTAGTGTCTAAAGAATGCTATAGATGATAAAAAAGAGAGTTTATTGTTTATTTTTCCCTTCACAATTTACAATTATGTTAGGTTATATTGCAGTTTAAATAATTTTTTAACTTACCTGTGAAGACGGCTTGTTATTTTCTTGAAGTCTTCCTTCTGACTTTTCTTCATGCTGTTCAACAGAGTGTCTCTTTCTAGTAGTTGTTAAATTTTTTCCTGGGAAAATTAATGAGGTTTTGTGCTCTCTTTCTACTGTTCATTCAATTATGTTTACATTTCTATTGGTTAGTTTGTTTTGCAGTAAATTACAGTGTGTTCACTATCTTTTGTGTAGTTTTTTCAGTTACCTCCTTTTTTGGTGGACACTAATCAGTGCTTTTGTTTCTGGTTTAAATCTAAATATGTGTATTTATTGGATTATTGTAATGTCAATATATTTTAAATCTTACATTTATTTTTTATTACTTTCTATGTGTGTTATATGTAATACTGTTTGATTTTGTAGATTTTAGGGATTTAATGTATTATTCTTTTTTGTACTGTGTTTACTTATTAATGTTTTATATTTATCTTATTTAAAAAAATAGTTTCTGATTTTACATATTTTTGCTTATGTTTAGTGATATTATTTTTAGTCCAACTTATGTGTTTCGATATTTTTGACATTGAGCATATATTTAAATAGCAGACAATATTGTTTCAATATTTGTGTATTCTACATTGTTAAATCTAGATATTTTTACAGCAATATTTTTGTCCTTGATAATTGTGTTTTTTATTGGGTTTAGTATAGGATGATGATATTTTTGTAATTGATGATATTTTGGGAATATTTTGGAGAATCTCCATTGTTTTCCACGATTTTCTGTAATTGATCCATGGCCCATCCTGGAAAGCAGATGAGAGCCCAGGTGCAGACCTTCGAACTTATAATGCTCATGTTGTTGATACCCTACTTGGAGCAAGCACCGTCACTACCTGCTGTGAAGAGCCACAACCGTGCACAAAGAACATCTCTGTGCTGCAAAAAAAAAAAAAATATGGGAGTAAACCATGCCAAACCAGTTTCTAAACCTAGAGAGTGGATTCGCATCCCTTGTCAAAAATATTGTATAAAACTGGATCCCAAACTTTCCCACTATGTTCCAGTTTGAGCTTCTTCACTTCCTGAAGAGAAATGCCACTGTGTTCCTGGACTAATAGCCAGTCTCTGAAGGCGAGGGAACATCACATGGTTTCATCAAGCTTTGCTGGAAGAAGCTGTGGGTCTGCAAGGTGCCCCGGGAGCAGTCTGAGAGAGGAGAGCTCCTTGTCCCACAGGAGTCTGCCTGCCTGTGGAAAGACAACTCAGCTGCCGAATCCAGTAGGAGAAGACTCCCAGAGTGAGCAGAGGAAAAGTGAGAGAGTGCAGAGACGACCTGTGAAGCTCCCAGGGTCTCCTGGTCTCCCTGCCCATCTGAGTGAAATACAACTGAAGTGAGGTTGTGTCCAACATGTTAGTGTAAACCATAACGTAAAGAGATCCTGATTTGAAGACTGCTATGAAGAAAGAAGCAGAGATCCTGCGCTGACACTAGTTTTATTGCACTACAGAGAATACACCATCGCCCTGTACTGAAGGAGAGAGATCTATTCCCTGCAACTGCTGAAGCAGTCTGTTGGAGATGTCTTTGTAGAGCTCAGACAGTGCCAGCCAGGTGATCGCAGAGAGAAGGAGATGGAGTTGCCTGAATGAGCGAGCCCTGGTAAGCCAGCGACATTAAAGAGGCTGGGGAGAAGTGAATGCCACCTCTTCCTAAAGCCCAACACAGGTAAGACAGAGCAGCATAGCCTTTGCCCCAGCCTGGAACTTCAAAACAGATACAGAGTACATATTGTAAACAAGAGAAAGGGCAATTAGCAAACTACCGAGACACCCAGCACATGGGACACATCTACCCAAACAGAGAGGGCTGGCCACCAGAGAGCAAAAAGAGCATTCTTTGCTGTCCCACTCCCCCAAGGACAACCTACCTTGCACAAACCATTTAGTATCTACAGGGACTCCATAGGCAATACCGGTGTGTTCCTCAGCACAGTCATTATTCCCAAAATGTAACTGTGTCCATTCTAATGGCTATCTGATCTGTTATGTACAGTATTGAGTTGTGTGTGTAGAATTAATGTGAGTGTACACCCCACCCCAACTCTCTGAGTAAGCCTTCGAGTGTTCAACTTCCCTAATCCAAAGGTCAAGTGCTAAAGGGGAGTACTGGATGCTCAGTTTGTGGCTCATTAGTAAGATAAAGCTCCAAAACACCTGTGGTAAAAAGCTCTAATTGTTGCATTTCATGCCTTGTAACCCCTGAACACCTTGGGACACATGAGAATGTTCCACCACCAAAGACAACTGCACACCACACACCTACAACATGCTTCCTATAGTAAATTACAAACTGTGCGCCAAAACACATTCCCCATGGTAAATTACATTTCATGCCTCAACCACTTTCTCCTTGTTAATCTACACACCACAAGCCTAAAACCCTTTCCTGTAATATACTGAATGACGACTCCTAAAATACACTCTCAATAACAAATTATATACCAAACAAATAAAAATTACTCCCAATAACAAACTATTTACCTCACATAGAAAACATACTGCTGATGGTAAACTATTTACCACAGACTGAAAGCATGCTCCCCGTGGTAAATTGCTTACTAGGCACCTAAAACACATTCTCCACAATGAACTGCATCTAACACACCTAACACATGTTTCCCCTTATAATTTGTATGCCACATAACTAAAACATGCCCCCATAGTAAACTGCATGCCACATACCTAAAAGATGTCCCCCTAGTAACCTACACAAAGCCCATACCTGAAAAACAATCCATATGAGAAGCTATTTTTCACACACCTAAAAGACAGTCTTCATCGTACACTAAATAGCACTCACACGAAATACACTTCTCATGGCAAACTATATTCCACACACCGAAAACAGTTTCACCGTTTTAAACAATATACTGCACACCTACAACACAACCTACACAGTGAACTACAAACCACACAAGTTTTTTATTTTTCATTAAAAAATCAAAGGTTGAAAAAAATCGATCCAGAGGCAAGATGGCGTCCGCAAGCTCGGACGTGTGAGCTGACCGCTCCCTGGTGCTCAAACCCGTAAACGCTGGGAATGTAAAAGCGGTGATATTATAGTTTTTTAAGTCCAGGACGAGAACGAGAAAAGTATACGCACTTACTGCTCCGATGGAATTTGTGGGATGCTGAGTGTTTTGGCTGCAATGGTCGCGGTGAGGCTTGATTGTTTGCGGCGGAGCTGCTGGGCGGTCCCGCTCCATCAGTACTGGGCTGCCTATCCTCTCCTGAAGCGAAACGGAGGCTCGAGAGGGGAGTATCCTGAGCAAGCATCAATGCCTCCCAAAGGTGCGCGAAGGAGAGCGCGTCCACAGGAAGATTCTTCTGGCGAAGGGAATGTCGCTGGCGGATTGAAGACGCCAGGTAATCTCCCAGACAATGTTACGAAAAACGCTAAAGATGATTTAGCTGTTAAGGGGCCAAAGAGGATGGTGGTTGATAGTCTCGTTAAGAGAACTATCCCGGAACTTTTCACCGCTGGCAAAGAGAAGAAAAAGGGCAAAAATGTGCATACCCCACAGGTGGATGATGTGGACGTAGCAGGAGACCAAGGTGTGAGTGATAAAGACTTTGATGTCTATGTCACTGGGGAAGCAGCGAGGGATAGAAATGTGGGCTCTATCTCCTCCTCTGTAACTTCTCTGATTTTGCAAAATAACGAAGGTATTTTTGATAACAGCGGGGGCAGGACAAGCAGCTTTTGTTGGAGGGCTCGAGCTGTGTCTCTGCTTCTGCTACTATGGCGGGGACTTTCAAGGCTGACACGGATGTTTTTGCCACCCCTGACCCAAGTCACTGTAAGATCTACATTGGTTAATATTGCTGGGGGCTCTGATGTTGGGGTAATAGCAGATAAAAGTTCAGATAAAACCCCTAATCCCCAAGTACAGGACACAGAATCTGGTGATTTTTACTCTATGTCTGACCATTCAACTTCGTCTTGTGAGGACTTAGAGGCAATGCTCAACGCTCAAGCTAATGGTGTCGGTGGCAGCGACCATAGCAGTGCATATTTGGAAGTTTCTGGCGAGTTTTTGGAAGGTAGTCCTCATACTGTCCGTAAAAAGTTAGATCATAAAATTGGTAATTTGGGATCTGAAAAGGAGCAGTTTGATGGGCTACAGAAAGACTCAAATTCAACTAACTCTCCGGATGATATATCCTTAATCTACCAGTCAATAATGTCTCACAGAGAGGAGACAAGAGTAGAAGGTCAGAGAGTGCAGAATTTATGCCGGAAGCTTCAAACTTCAGTACGTCGCATTGCTAAAACCTGTTTGGACTTTACTTCAAGATTTAATGAAGCGGAGGCACGTATTTCAAGTCTTGAAGATGAACTCGTGGCACAAACGGCCTTGACTGAATCTTTGTCAGCTATGAAAGAGGACACGCAGTGGAAGCTGGCCGACTTAGAGAATCGATCACGCAGGAAAAATCTCAGAGTTTTACAGATTCCGGAAGGATGGGAAGGACAAGACCCCCGCAAGTTTATTGTTGACTTGTTTAAAGACGCATTCCCTGAGTTAACTAATTGGGACTGGAATAGAGAAATAGAAAGGGCACATCGCTTTCCGTTTTCTTTTCGCTCTAGAGCGGGCCAAGAATCTGATAGGCCCAGAGTATTTTTGATTTCTTTCAATAGCTTTTTAGCCAGGGAAGATGTCTATCAGCTGGCTCGTCCAGATAAAAAAGGGCAGGGAAGGATTTTGAGTTTTTGTTAGGCCAGATTTCTGCCATTTCACTGTCGAGAAGCGTTGGCAGCTACGACAGCTTATTCCGTTATTTCAGGCTAAAGGGCGCAAGTTTTTTATTAAACCCAGCCAAACTTAAAGTTATTTTTCAAGATTGTACACGATTTTTTACTACGGAGGTTTCAGCGAAAGAATTCTTAAAATATCTGTAAGTTTTGTTACAGACGGCTTTCCCTTAGGGGGGGCCCTTTGATAGTTCTCTCCTGGTCTTTTTGGTTGTACAGTTTGGGGTTGGGATAATATCATCTATATATATATGTTTCTCTTTTTTAGTGTTCTTGGCTTAGAATGGATTATCCCTTCCCCTATGTAATGCTGCTTTTTGCTTTTTTCTTGTCTTTTTCCCAACCCATGTGGGAATTTTTTTGGCTTTATTGGTATTATAAAGGAAGTTGAGTAAAGATGTAGTACATGTGACATAGATTGTGGCCGTTTATGGCTAGTTTTTAATTTTTTCTCCACATGGGCTGGGATTCGGTTTGCAGGTGATAGCACTGGGTGATTGGGAGCTTGTCATCACAAGGACCATGGGTCCTAAAGCCTCGTTGAGGGGAGGGGTAGATTTATTTTGGGTGGGTTGGGTGGGGCGCGTGGTGGGTTGGGTGGGATGGTGTAGGGGGGGTTAGTTGGGGTAAAATTGGAAAAATAATCCACAGTATCAGTAAGGAAAAATGTTTGATTTTCAAGGATTTGATGTATTGTTTGAAATTTCGAGTAAGGGCTTGCTCATTTTTTCTTTTTAGTTCTAATGGCTAGTAAGGGAGTTAGAATATGTTCCTTAAATGTATGTGGCCTCTACAATTACAATAAGAGGCAAAGGGTTGCTGCTGAACTTCGTGTGATCCAACCTGATTTGCTCTGTATTCAAGAAACGCATATACCCTGGGGGAAACGTGCAATGTTGTCAGACCTAGGTTTCGTATTATTGGCTGCTTCACAGCAAGCTTCAATGACGCGGGGTAGCGATACTTGCCAAACCTGTCATCCGGACCTCGGGTCGTTTTTAGTTGATAAAGTGTGACGGTGGGCAATTGTGGAATGCTGCCTGGGGAGTACAAAATTTACACTATGTACTATTTATGGGTCTAATCTTGATGAATCTATGGTTTTAGATGAGTTGAATCTAGAACTTGCGCTTTGGCCGGTGCCTTTGGTACTATGTGGAGACTTTAATATAAATTTGGTTAATAAAGAATTACAGGGTGGGATACAAGGGTACAAGGGGAGGAAACCCAGGGTGTTTAACGCACTGTATAATCTGTTAAGGGATCATGGATTACTGGATGCATGGGATTCTCTTCGAGCACCTGCACCTGGGTTCACGTTTTACTCTTATCCTCATCAGAAATTAGTACGTCTCGACAATTTTTTTATTTCTTCCGCACTACTCACGGGGGCACAGATCCACATATTTCCTAGGGTCACCTCTGATCATGCACCAATAGTTATAGAAATCCCCGCACTTTCTGTAGCCACAATCCCAAAAACCTTCTCATTTGATAGAAAGCTTTTGCTTGACAGTGCTTTTAGAGAGCATATGCAGATATGGATTAAAGATTTTTTGATAATAATAGACACTCTGTCACTGTATCGGTCCTTTGGGACACTTTTAAATCTTGTTTTAGAGGGGAAGTACTGAGTTT
Source organism: Calotriton arnoldi (assembly GCA_963921515.1). NCBI lineage: Eukaryota > Metazoa > Chordata > Amphibia > Caudata > Salamandridae > Calotriton > Calotriton arnoldi. Next base: position 320,409 of record CAWUFW010015526.1, read on the forward strand.
TGGGTTGTATTACCAAAAGAAGGCAAAATTGGAACTACAGGAATTATACTCTAAATTGAGAATAGCGGAGGAAAAATTTATGCAAGGGATTTCGCAGCATGATGATATTGCAGATCTTCAAACTAGTGTGGCTAGATGTCGGGCTAATATTAATCTTTTATGGAACAAGGAAAACGCTTGAAAATATTTAATTTATAAAAAGGAATGTCACGAGTATGGTGAGGCGGTAGGTCGATGTCTAGCTTTACGGCTTCGGTCGAAGGAAGCCTCCCACAGAATCGCGGGTCTTAGAAACGATTCAGTAATTATGATTCATGATCCTCGAGAGATCCTTACGATTTTTCATAAGTTGTATACTGACTTATACACGGAACAGAAGTTACAGGATTTAACGAGCAATCCTTGTATTCAAGATGAGTTGATACAGGTAGATCAGGAAGAGATAGCGGTATTAGACAGCCCTATCACAATGGAGGAATTAGAGATGGTTATTAATAATTTGGCGACTGGTAAGGCGGCAGGGCCAGATATGCTCCCTGGTGAGGTTTATAGAGCTTTTTTCCATGATATTAAAATTGATACGTTGACAACTTTTCGTGCAGCTCAAAATGGGCAAGCACCTAGGTCTTGGGATGAAGCTAGTATTGTGGTATTTAGGAAGAAGGGAAAACCGCCAGAGCTTCCGGGGTCCTACCGACCGATTTCACTTGTTAACTGTGATGGGAAAATCTATGCCAAAATATTGGCAAACCGGCTGGCACAGGTTATTTCTCCATTGGTTTCCCTACATCAACATGGCTTCATTCCTGGCCGAGGGACGGTATCACATATTAATAAAGTAGTGACTTTATTTGATATAGCCCAGGCGGAATGTAGGGATCTAGGGCTAATATTACTTGACGCTGAAAAAGCGTTTGATCGCGTTGCCTGGGACTATTTATGGACAATTTTGCATCGGATGGGTTTTGGACAAGGGTTCATTCAGGCTGTACAGGTTTTGTATCAGTCACCGGTAGCCAGGATATGCACAATGGGTTTGGTATCGGACCCGGTAAAAATAACTAGAGGGACTCGGCAGGGGTGTCCCTGCTCACCTTTGTTGTTTGCTTTGTATATTAACCCTTTTGTAAGTATGTTGGAAAAAAGTATCTTGGTGAAACCTTTTATTGTGCAGGGGACTCATCATTCTGTTTTCGCGTATGCGGACGATATAGCCATCACAACTTCAGATCCAGTTAGGGCTATACTGGAGGTGGAACGTTTAGCTCAAGAATTTGGCAAGATATCAGGCTATAAGTTGAATACAACAAAACGCAAATTCTTTGCACAAATAATAGTATGCCTGATGATCTAAGAGTGGTAAGGGAAGTGACATATCTTGGCATAAAAGTTCGGGTGTCTATGAAAGAGTTGGTGGAGGCTAACTGGGTGGCTATAATGGGTAGTATAAAAGAATCTCTAGAAAGATGGGGGCGTCTACATTTCACATTGGTGTGCAGGGGTAACATTTTAAAAATGAATATTCTTCCAACGGTCTTATACTTTTTAGATCAGTCCCCTTAGAAGTCTCGCGGGCCCAAATCCAACATCTGCAGGCACTTTGTGCTAAATTTCTTTGGGCTCCGGGGAAACCTAGACGAGCCGCACGATTCATGACTCTTCCAAGAGAGAGGGGTGGTTGGTCGATTCCTGATTTTACATTCTATTATTATGCTTGCTTTCTATCCAACATGCGGATATTATTGACCGGAGAGGAGGTCAGCAATCTTGCAGAAGCCCCGTCAATTTACCAAATGCTTTTAGGTTCAGAGGTTAAAAACTGTTTGTTTAAAGAACTAGACGGCAGCTACTACAAAAGAACGCACTTTAAAGTTATAGAGGCTGTTTTTAAGGTGTGGAAAGTTATTCGGAAAAAGTTCTCTTTTGAGGGGATAACATATTACACACCTACTAATGCCAGTAGGATACTTCCATCGATTGTTTTGGATTATGTGGCAATAAACTGGAGAAGTAAGGGTATCTTACAAATTGGAGATTTTTATGAACCTGGAGGGTTGTATCCTTCTTGCTCGGATTTTGCAACGAAATACAATCTACCTAGGACGCAGTTTTTTTAATTTCTTCAGATTCTGGATTTTTTGGCCTGAAAGAATCTAGCGTCAGCACCGCACAAACTTAAAGAGGCCATTAGGTCCCAGGAGAAAATAGTTTTTTTTAATAAAATCCTGTTAACCTCTAGGGTAGATGATTTGGAGAAGCAGAATGTTAAATGGGCCAATGTTTTAGGAGAACAGACAGTCTCCCTGGAGAAAGTTATCGCAACAGCGGGTGAAGTCCTCTTATCTGCGAACCTTAAAACCCAAATTTTAAAACTATGTTTAATTTGTATTTCACGCCAGCAAAGTTGTTGAAATGGGGGGGTAAGAACGATGGAAAATGCTTTCGTTGTGGTGCTGATAATGCTGACAGTCTACACATTTTTATTCTTGTGGTAAATTGGCTCTATATATTAGTCATATCGAAATGTTTTTGTCCAGTGTTACCTCTGTGACTGTTAAAATTTCAGCATCCATGATGTTATTAGGGATGGGACAAGATGTAGATTCTGGAAGACCTATGTACAAGCATCGTTATTTATTGTTTATGGCTATGGCCGTGGCTCGTTTGTGTGTAGCTACCTTATGGTTGCAGCCTGAAGCCCCAGCTTTTGAAATGTGGCGAGCCCGGATGTATAGTATATTTAATTTAGAGTTTAGTCTATATTCAGCTAAAGGCTCTAGGAAACGGAAAATGGGTACTAAGGTCTGGGGGGCGTTCTTTGATTATATGAATGTTTGAATTTGCGATACATCTAAGATAAATTGTAGTAATGATTTTCATTTATTTATTTTCCCCCTGTTTTCTGTGGTTTTGTATTTAGGAATGAAAAGTGCTTGTTGTTTTTGTGATACTGTGGATTAATAATAATTTTTTTTAATAAAAATTAAAATCAAAGGTTACAGGGACATTATAGTTAGGAAAAAGAATTAAGAAAACCTTAGATATTCACTGAAAAAACTAAAGGTTACAGGCGAGTTATAGTTAGGCTGACATTTGACTCGTACAAAAATCCAGAGAAATTCAGCAGAGATAACTATAACTTATGCCCTGCAGTGCACTGCTTATGACCTCACATATTACATCACTCATGACATGGTCAGTGACATCACTTATGACATCACTGATAACTTCTCAAATGACATCACTGATGACAATATTGATGACATTGTCCACAGAACCACTCACACACCCACTCACGCCCCATACAACTTCTCATACGCCTACTCAGACACCCACACAACCAGTCACATACCCATTCACAGACCCATACAAGTACTCATACATCCAATTACTCATCGATAGAGCCACTCATACAGTCACTAACACACCCAATCACTCACCCATACAGCTACTCTTACTAGTCACTCACCCATGCAGCCACTCACACAGCCACACACCAGGGGCAGCTCCTCCGTTGGAATGTTTGAGCATCGCCCAACTTCAACCCCCCAAAGCCCCAGAGATTAAAAATAAAATGGCAATTTATTACCATTTTATTTTTCATGCCCCGTCCCGAACAGAACGTCAGGACGGGGCGGAGCTGCTGCTGATTTACAGCAGCCTGTCACTCAGCAGGAAGGAGGGTGGACAAAACACTATTTAAAGTGTGTGTGTCTTTTTGGCTGGCCGTCTTGCGATGGCCAACCACACAGGCGCACTTTAAACAGCTCTAGCCTAACCAAGCTGTCTTAAGACAGCTGGATTATAGCAAGCCAAATTCTCCAGAGTGCTGTGGAGCGCCGAGTGAGGCCTCTCTCATCAATCCTAGGTCTGCTCTTATGCTGTTGAAAGCAGCCCTAGGATTGGCCAATGGAGTTGCTGCTCCCGGCTCCAGTTCATGCCAAAGAAGAGGTCCAAATCGGAGGACATCCTGTTTGAATAAGGTAAGTTTATTTATTTTTTATTTATTATTTGCATGCTTTTTTTATATATATAATTTGCGTGGGCACCTGCCATCCCCCGCCCCCCCCCACCCACCCCCTCCGTACATGCCAGCTGCCCCTGTTTGGGCTTCCACTCTACTTGTGCCATCATGCCTCACAAAAGATTTCTCAGGTGCACGTTTATTCAGAGTTCGATAACATTTAAGGAGCTCATAAAGCCGGTCAATCGGACCACCGTGCTTTTGGGGTGGCAGGTGTTCTGCCTCCGCACAGCTTTTCACATTTCCACTGTTTCAACAGGAAATAGTCACTGAAAGTGCTGCTGCTGACAGAGCAGGAGTACTTTTGGTGAAATTGCTCAATGCCGGCAGCTCACTAACCATGGCAGCAAGACGAACCGGACACAATGTTCTACATTTTTAAAGACAAACTACCAAAGCGTTTTTTGCTTTTTGAAAAATGTACAATCAATGTCTATGATGTACTGGGCATTTTCCCCCAGCCCCTGGGATCCTGTGCAGGAAGCGAATGCATTTCCAACACCCAGGAGCAGGTGGGTAGCCTAGGGTTGGTTGAAACTAAATGAGATGGGAGAACTGATAGATGGGTATAAACAGTGATTTAATTAACAGGCATGATACTAGCTTTAAAGATTGCATTTTATTTATGCTCTTACTGCCCAGTGGCGGCTCCTCTGCTATGGCAGAGGAGCATCGCCCCACTGCTTTGAGAAGTGTAAAGTAAAGGAAATATAAAATGATAATAACTTTCAGTTATTATCATTTTATGTTTCCTTTGCGGGCGGGCGGGGCTGCTCTTCTCTCGGAACAGGGCAGGGGAGGAGTGGTTTGCCCACTCCTAAGTGCACGATGACTGTTTGGTCGGCCCTCTCGGGCCGCCCAAACCAGTTATGCCACTTTCCCCATTCTCCATGCAGGCTGCATTACAGCCTGCATGGAGAACAAGCCCAGGCCCCCATTCCCTGGTTAAGCGCCAAAGCAGGACACTCAAAACCAATCACAATGCTGCATTGCAGCGTTGTGATTGGCATGGGGAGCCTGGGTGCTTACCAATCACAACACTGTGTTGCAGCGTTGTGATTGGTCAGGGGGCCTGTCTGTTCTTTCTGGCTGCTAGCTTCCTGTCCCACAAGGAGAGCAGGAGCAGAGACGCGGGACCCGACGGCGAGATAAGTGTATTTTTTTTTGTTTTATTGCGCAACCCTGTGCCCCCCGCACCGCACCAGCCCTGCCACCTGCGAGTCATGCCAGCCACCACTGTTACTGCTTCTTCTGTAATTCTATGCTGATGAGCGCTGTCATACTGTGCGCTCAGTTAAAGCAAAATTGTAGTCCTTCTTCTATTTTTGTGAAATGTCCCGGTTTTTGGCTTTAAAAGTCTGGTCACCCTACCGATGCCCCAATACTGCTCACCTATAAACGAGGCCCCAAACATTACAAGAATGTTAGAAGCTGCTGGAAAAAATTAATTTGAGCAATTGATTAAAGCACCCAGCGAAAACTTTGTCATCGCAAACATCTGTTCACCCAAAGCATTGTCTGTCAGTTTATTCATAAAGACAGGGATGAAACTGAATAGTGCTCCTATTTCTCCTGGGAAGGGAAAGTTTTGTGGGTATGCACAATATTATGTATTATGTAACCTCTGACCTAAGGACTATGGTCTACAATGTATGACCAATAGCCTTTGACCCTGACTGCTTTTGCTGTATTGGGGGCACACACACAAGTGCGCGCGCGCACGCACTTACGCACGCGCACACACACACACACACACACACAGTTTTTCATATTTTGGTAGTGCACATTTCAATCATATATGTGCAACCATTGAGGTATAGTGCTTTATCTAGGCTTAGCTTTTCTTAGGCTAAATACAGGTGTATAAGGATATACATGTTTTTATTATATTCTTCTCCCGATATGATAGCATCACAGGGTCACTTTATCATGATCCTCATGAAAAAGGGATACCGATAGGACCCCGTGTTCAGGAGTACATTCCTCCATTCCAGGGAGGACCGTCGCTCCAAGTTATCTGGCATATAGGGCCTGCCTCAGACAGTGAGCAGCGCTCTCTGAGGGCCACAGGTAAGCAATAGTCATCACACCTCTCTTATTAGCAGACATTTTAGCTGCTAATGATTAGTAGCAGATGCTTCATAGGAAAACTAAATGCACCAACGTAATGTTCACTTCCTCCGCCATATTTACTCTCTTTATTATCTCTATTACCATAACAAATGTGATATTTGCTACGATTGTTTTACATCTATTATTTGTCTCTGGTAGGTTGATATGTTCCAAAGAGAAATATTTTTAAGTAAGTTATGGAAGAGATTTATGGGACACCTCTCTGTTTTCTCCACTCCAAATGCTAAGAAGGTAAACCTCTGGCTCGACTCCCATGCGGGCGGGAGGGTCTGTTCTCTTTTTGCAGTGATGGCACTTTGGGAAATAATTAAAGTGTTTGGCTCTGTGCCAATTGTCGGTGATGAGTTCCCTTTCCACCCTGCAAATAATTCAGCCCCTGGTTTCCACAGGTTTGCATTCAGATCTCTCTGGGGAGTTGTCCGCGGAGCAACAGATCTCGCTATTTTGCCTTCATTAAATTGTGGGAGGAATCTTTGGGAGCAATTTAGGGATCCCATTCACCCCGGTGCTGGGACCACCTTCTTTCGTTTACCGTGAATATGATTCAATCAAATCCACATGGACAACATATTGTTATGGATTGTCCAGTACACAACCACGGTTGTCTCTATGTCCTGATGAAGACCCGCATGCGGAGGTAGAAATTTCCCTCATCGCTCACGACGGGTCGAAACGTCGACAATTTTCTCTCTTGGCCTGTAATACATCTGATTAACTTTTAGGATGATGCTTCTCTGACTAGATGGCATTATTCTGCAAAGAAATCTAAAAAAGAAAAAGTAAAATGATAATGTATACAGGCCTAACATTGGTTCGGTTTACTTTTAATCTACTCCAACCAGTGTTGTATATATAATAATTAGGATATTATGTCTCTTATTTTTTTTTTCTTCTATGTTTCCACGTTCACATTGTACATGAGCACTTTCTTTGCACTCTCCTTTTTTGACAACTGCCTACTGTAATGATGATCTATTGATTAGTGTCTGCTTATAAGGATTATATAAACAAAAAGATTTTGGGGCCGATTCCGATCTCGGTCGGAGGCACACCCAATACCATTCGGTCGGGAAAAAAGCCATGCGAAAGCCTGTTTCCCGACCGATCCGTACAGCACACCGAACGAGTAAGTACGATGCGCACAACAGCACAGAATCCGGCCGAGCCGTACTCACCCAAACCAGGTCCTGTTCTCCGACCGAGGCGAATCCGGAAACGCTGAATCGAGTCGCACGGAAGGGAAAATGCAGCTCCGTCCGGCCGAACAAGTACGATGCGCTTCCCGTACGCGCCGAACCCGTCGCTACGCACGGCACGTCAAAGCATCCGGGAGAGGCGCACATAAGCTCCGTTTCGCGCCACAACACGATCCACGGCTACGAGACGAACACGCCAGCGACGAGGACGACGCGAAGCGACGAGGACGACGCGAAGCAACGAGAAGGACGAACGACACGAACCAACCATGAATCCCTTCGTCCCGATCATACCAATATTCTACATTTACTACCGGAACAGGCACGGACGCGTACGGCGCAGAAGGTAAGTCAGACACCAACCACAAAACACATACAGCACGTACACGACACATCACACACACACAGAGGGATGCAGAATATACTTACACCAGCAACAGCAGCACCATAGGGGCGGGATGCCCATCACCAATGCCACATATGCACACAGGGGACTGAATGCGCACCACCACCCCTACCCAGGGGGGCAGGATGCCTACCACTACTACCACCCTTAGCCAGGGGTGCTGGATGCCTACCACTACTACCACCCTGAGCCAGGGGGCTGGATGCCTACCACAACTACCACCCTTAGCCAGGGGGGCTGGATGCCTACCACTACTACCACCCTTAGCCAGGGGGCTGGATGCCCACCACCACCCTTAGCCAGGGGGGCTGGATGCCTACCACTACTACCACCCTTAGCCAGGGGGCTGGATGCCTACCACCACCCTTAGCCAGGGGGCTGGATGCCTACCACTACTACCACCCTGAGCCAGGGGGCTGGATGCCTACCACTACTACCACCCTGAGCCAGGGGGGCTGGATGCCTACCACTACTACCACCCTGAGCCAGGGGGCTGGATGCCTACCACAACTACCACCCTTAGCCAGGGGGCTGGATGCCTACCACTACTACCACCCTTAGCCGGGGGGCTGGATGCCCACCACCACCCTTAGCCAGGGGGCTGGATGCCTACCACTACTACCACCCTTAGCCAGGGGGCTGGATGCCTACCACCACCCTTAGCCAGGGGGCTGGATGCCTACCACTACTACCACCCTGAGCCAGGGGGCTGGATGCCTACCACTACTACCACCCTGAGCCAGGGGGCTGGATGCCTACCACTACTACCACCCTGAGACAGGGGGGGCTCGATGCCCACCAACACCCGTAGCCAGGGGGGCTGGATGCCTACCACCACCCTTAGCCAGGGGGGGCTGGATGCCTACCACTACTACCACCCTGAGCCAGGGGGGGCTGGATGCCTACCACTACTACCAACCTTAGCCAGGGGGGGCTGGATGCCTACCACCACCCTTAGCCAGGGGGGGCTGGATGCCTACCACCACCCTTAGCCAGGGGGGCTGGATGCCTACCACCACCCTTAGCCAGGGGGCTGGATGCCTACCACTACTACCATCCTGAGCCAGGGGGCTGGATGCCCACCACCACCCTTAGCCAGGGGGCTGGATGCCTACCACCACCCTTAGCCAGGGGGCTGGATGCCTACCACTACTACCACCCTGAGCCAGGGGGCTGGATGCCTACCACTACTACCATCCTGAGCCAGGGGGGCTGGATGCCCACCACCACCCTTAGCCAGGGGGCTGGATGCCTATCACTACTACCACCCTGAGCCAGGGGGGCTGGATGCCTACCACTACTACCACCCTGAGCCAGGGGGGCTGGATGCCTACCACTACTACCAACCTTAGCCAGGGGGCTGGATGCCTACCACCACCCTTAGCCAGGGGGGCTGGATGCCTACCACTACTACCATCCTGAGCCAGGGGGGGCTGGATGCCCACCACCACCCTTAGCCAGGGGGGGCTGGATGCCTACCACCACCCTTAGCCAGGGGGGGCTGGATGCCTACCACTACTACCACCCTGAGCCAGGGGGGGCTGGATGCCTACCACTACTACCATCCTGAGCCAGGGGGGGCTGGATGCCCACCACCACCCTTAGCCAGGGGGGGCTGGATGCCTATCACTACTACCACCCTGAGCCAGGGGGGGCTGGATGCCTACCACTACTACCACCCTGAGCCAGGGGGCTGGATGCCTACCACTACTACCACCCTGAGCCAGGGGGGCTGGATGCCCACCACCACCCTTAGCCAGGGGGCTGGATGCCCACCACCACCCTTAGCCAGGGGGCTGGATGCCCACCACCACCCTTAGCCAGGGGGGCTGGATGCCTACCACTACTACCACCCTGAGCCAGGGGGCTGGATGCCTACCACTACTACCACCCTTAGCCAGGGGGCTGGATGCCTACCACCACCCTTAGCCAGGGGGCTGGATGCCTACCACTACTACCACCCTTAGCCAGGGGGGCTGGATGCCTACCACCACCCTTAGCCAGGGGGGCTGGATGCCTACCACTACTACCACCCTGAGCCAGGGGGGCTGGATGCCTACCACTACTACCACCCTTAGCCAGGGGGCTGGATGCCTACCACCACCCTTAGCCAGGGGGGCTGGATGCCTACCACTACTACCACCCTTAGCCAGGGGGGCTGGATGCCTACCACCACCCTTAGCCAGGGGGGCTGGATGCCTACCACTACTACCACCCTGAGCCAGGGGGCTGGATGCCTACCACTACTACCACCCTGAGCCAGGGGGGCTGGATGCCTACCACTACTACCACCCTGAGCCAGGGGGCTGGATGCCTACCACTACTACCACCCTTAGCCAGGGGGGCTGGATGCCTACCACTACTACCACCCTGAGCCAGGGGGCTGGATGCCTACCACTACTACCACCCTGAGCCAGGGGGGCTGGATGCCTACCACCACCCTTAGCCAGGGGGGGCTGGATGCCTACCACTACTAACACCCTTAGCCAGGGGGGCTGGATGCCTACCACTACTACCACCCTGAGCCAGGGGGCTGGATGCCTACCACTACTACCACCCTGAGCCAGGGGGCTGGATGCCTACCACTACTACCACCCTTAGCCAGGGGGCTGGATGCCCACCACCACCCTTAGCCAGGGGCTGGATGCCCACCACCACCCTTAGCCAGGGGGCTGGATGCCTACCACTACTACCACCCTGAGCCAGGGGGGGCTGGATGCCTACCACTACTACCACCCTGAGCCAGGGGGGGCTGGATGCCCACCACCACCCTTAGCCAGGGGGGGCTGGATGCCCACCACCACCTTTAGCCAGGGGGGGCTGGATGCCTACCACTACTACCACCCTGAGCCAGGGGGGCTGGATGCCTACCACTACTACCACCCTTAGCCAGGGGGGGCTGGATGCCTACCACTACTACCACCCTGAGCCAGGGGGGGCTGGATGCCTACCACTACTACCACCCTGAGCCAGGGTGGGCTGGATGCCTACCACTACTACCACCACCCTTAGCCAGGGGGGGCTGGATGCCTACCACTACTACCACCCTCACCCAGGTGGGGCTGGATGCCTACCACTACTACCACCCTGAGCCAGGGGGGGCTGGATGCCTACCACTACTACCACCCTGAGCCAGGGGGCTGGATGCCTACCACTACTACCACCCTGAGCCAGAGGGGGCTGGATACCTACCACTACTACCACCCTGAGCCAGGGGGGGCTGGATGCCTACCACCACCCTTAGCCAGGGGGGGCTGGATGCCTACCACTACTACCACCCTTAGCCAGGGGGGGCTGGATGCCTACCACTACTACCACCCTGAGCCAGGGGTGGCTGGATGCCTACCACTACTACCACCCTGAGCCAGGGGGGGCTGGATGCCTACCACTACTACCACCCTGAGCCAGGGGGGGCTGGATGCCACCACCACCCTTAGCCAGGGGGGGCTGGATGCCCACCACCACCCTTAGCAAGGGGGGGCTGGATGCCCACCACCACCCTTAGCCAGGGGGGGCTGGATGCCTACCACTACTACCACCCTGAGCCAGGGGGGGCTGGATGCCTACCACTACTACCACCCTGAGCCAGGGGGGGCTGGATGCCTATCACTACCACCACCCTGAGCCAGGGGGGCTGGATGCCCACCACCACCCTTAGCCAGGGGGCTGGATGCCCACCACCACCCTTAGCCAGGGGGCTGGATGCCTACCACTACTACCACCCTGAGCCAGGGGGGCTGGATGCCTACCACTACTACCACCCTGAGCCAGGGGGCTGGATGCCTACCACTACTACCACCCTGAGCCAGGGGGCTGGATGCCCACCACCACCCTTAGCCAGGGGGGCTGGATGCCCACCACCACCCTTAGCCAGGGGGCTGGATGCCCACCACCACCCTTAGCCAGGGGGCTGGATGCCTACCACTACTACCACCCTGAGCCAGGGGGGCTGGATGCCTACACTACTACCACCCTGAGCCAGGGGGCTGGATGCCTACCACTACTACCACCCTGAGCCAGGGGGCTGGATGCCCACCACCACCCTTAGCCAGGGGGGCTGGATGCCCACCACCACCCTTAGCCAGGGGGCTGGATGCCTACCACTACTACCACCCTGAGCCAGGGGGCTGGATGCCTACCACTACTACCACCCTGAGCCAGGGGGGGCTGGATGCCCACCACCACCCTTAGCCAGGGGCGGCTGGATGCCCACCACCACCCTTAGCCAGGGGGCTGGATGCCCACCACCACCCTTAGCCAGGGGGCTGGATGCCTACCACTACTACCACCCTTAGCCAGGGGGCTGGATGCCTACCACTACTACCACCCTGAGCCAGGGGGGCTGGATGCCTACCACTACTACCACCCTGAGCCAGGGGGGCTGGATGCCCACCACCACCCTTAGCCAGGGGGCTGGATGCCCACCACCACCCTTAGCCAGGGGGCTGGATGCCTACCACTACTACCACCCTTAGCCAGGGGGCTGGATGCCTACCACTACTACCACCCTTAGCCAGGGGGCTGGATGCCCAACACCACCCTTAGCCAGGGGGGCTGGATGCCTACCACTACTACCACCCTGAGCCAGGGGGCTGGATGCCTACCACTACTACCACCCTGAGCCAGGGGGCTGGATGCCTACCACTACTACCACCCTGAGCCAGGGGGCTGGATGCCCACCACCACCCTTAGCCAGGGGGCTGGATGCCCACCACCACCCTTAGCCAGGGGGGCTGGATGCCCACCACCACCCTTAGCCAGGGGGCTGGATGCCCACCACCACCCTTAGCCAGGGGGCTGGATGCCCACCACCACCCTTAGCCAGGGGGGCTGGATGCCCACCACCACCCTTAGCCAGGGGGGCTGGATGCCCACCACCACCCTTAGCCAGGGGGCTGGATGCCCACCACCACCCTTAGCCAGGGGGGCTGGATGCCTACCACTACTACCACCCTGAGCCAGGGGGGCTGGATGCCTACCACTACTACCACCCTTAGCCAGGGGGGCTGGATGCCTACCACTACTACCACCCTGAGCCAGGGGGGCTGGATGCCCACCACCACCCTTAGCCAGGGGGCTGGATGCCCACCACCACCCTTAGCCAGGGGGCTGGATGCCCACCACCACCCTTAGCCAGGGGGCTGGATGCCTACCACTACTACCACCCTGAGCCAGGGGGGCTGGATGCCTACCACTACTACCACCCTGAGCCAGGGGGCTGGATGCCCACCACCACCCTTAGCCAGGGGGGGCTGGATGCCCACCACCACCCTTAGCCAGGGGGGGCTGGATGCCTAAAACTACTACCACCCTGAGCCAGGGGGCTGGATGCCTACCACTACTACCACCCTTAGCCAGGGGGGCTGGATGCCTACCACCACCCTTAGCCAGGGGGCTGGATGCCTACCACTACTACCACCCTTAGCCAGGGGGGCTGGATGCCCTACCACCACCCTTAGCCAGGGGGCTGGATGCCTACCACTACTACCACCCTTAGCCAGGGGGGCTGGATGCCTACCACCACCCTGAGCCAGGGGGCTGGATGCCTACCACTACTACCACCCTGAGCCAGGGGGCTGGATGCCTACCACTACTACCACCCTGAGCCAGGGTGGGCTGGATGCCTACCACTACTACCACCCTTAGCCAGGGGGGCTGGATGCCTACCACTACTACCACCCCCACTCATAGGATGGACAATGCATGACACAACCAGCACACCACAACCTAGGGAATGCAAGAAAAAGACATCCCCCCAACACCATGACAAGCGTGTGTAGACTGTGTCAAATGCCTACAACACCGAACATGACTTTGAACATACAATGTGACCCCCTAGCACATGTGCCACACATATATGTGTGTGGCACCCACAATGCAAGCAGGCCATGACCATTGTGGCAATGGGGTCCAAACCCCCACCATCACAGTGACCAAAATGTAAGTGTGGGGTCCATAGCTGAAGCACATTTTGAACATTGTGGCAATGGGGTCTAAACCCCCATCATCACAGTGAGCAAAATGTAAGTGTGGGGTCCATAGCTGAAGCACATTTTGAACATTGTGGCAATGGGGTCCTAAACCCCCATCATCACAGTGAGCAAAATGTAAGTGTGGGGTCCATAGCTGAAGCACATTTTGAACATTGTGGCAATGGGGTCTAAACCCCCATCATCACAGTGAACAAAAGGTAAGTGTTGACAAAGAAAGAGGTGCAACTGCCAAACTACATGGATGATTCCTGGTCACAGAACAAAAAACACATCAGTGGCAAAGTAGTGTATGTGTCCCATTGCAACATAAATTGGGTGAGCCAAATACTGCAGTGCAAATAAGACATACCTTTGGCCATGTGCAGACAAACAACACCCATGGGGGCTGACACTGTCAACATTCATCAATGACACAATGACAGAAGTGACCATCAGAATGCAGACCCACATATTTGCACCAATGGGCACACAAATGCAGATACCCTGTGGAGACTGCAGATGTGACGCGAACAGATACCATACCATGGCAGCAATGGGACACACAAACCATGATCATTGTGCTGACCGATGACCTAGGAGTCCCAGGGACAGCAGGGGACTCCTTGTCATCGACATTGTACCCACCAAACTACATACAGCCAATGGCACACCCAAGATATGCCAATGCAGTGGTGCAGATGCACAAACACAAACAGGCAGACCCACACTGCACATCATACACAACAGGTGAGGGGGGTGCCAGTGTCCCCAGGCAACCACACAACACATGAGGAGACCTGAATACCAATCATACAGATGTGCATACAGTGCCACACAAAGGTAACTCATGGATCCAAATCCCCTATGTGGGCAAGCAGGCATTGTCAGATGAGAGGGAGCACAAATCACACATGTCACACAGGCACGTAGGAACAGCAACTGACACAGCAAGACACAGACACACCACAGCACCACCCCCAGGGCCCCCACAATGTGGTGACCCTGGGCTGCATTACAATCCCACTGTGATGACAAAGCTAAATGTGGTTCACACTGTGAACCACAGTCATGTGTCCTGAGCAACAAACTACCATCACACCTACACAAGCACAAATCAATCAGCATGGCCAGTAAGCCAAGGCCAACATGGAGGCAGGGGCCTAGCCGGGCAACAACTCTCATCTGCACACACTCAACACCACACTCCTCGACCTCCAACAATGTGCAGCAGTGAAGTACACATGCACTGGTGACATTGCACATGCACCCATGACTATTCCAGGGTGGTGGGTGGGAACCAAGGTGCAGAAACACATCACACATGGCCACTCAACAAGACTCCTGAATGTCTGACACACTGCACACTATGCTGTACATGGACATGACGGCAATACCACACCAACCAATGGGATCCCAGCCACAGTCACACACCAATGAAGAAGCCAAGGTCACCCACAAAGAACACACATAGACAACAACCAACATTGCAGCCCGGACCCTGAGGAGTGCCAGCAGTCACACACACAACGTGTCACAATCACTGAAAGATAACACAAACTGGAAATCACATGACAGGGGCAAACAACAAGTGCCAAGGGGAAACCTGACTGTGACCCATCTGCGTCTGCACACAAACTCAGCCCTGACAGCAAACACACCTATGGGTGACACCCTGATGACCAGTAATGTGCCATGCACCCACATCACAGAGAACCCAGGGAGAAGACTTTGGGGGAACATAGGTCAACTCAGCAAGCATCACAAACAGGTACAACACTAGGGATCACAGCATGCACAGCTAAACGGAAGTGAACACACAGACATGCACATACAACACACACCTTGGGCGCAGGCAATGTCACAGGAGTACACACTGCCATGAGGGGACTCCACTCCTGTGTGAGGAAAGCTGTGCCATATGTTGCCTCAGTAGGGCCCCATCATGTCAGCTGAGCACTTGGTCACACAATCAACAATTAGCACCAAATGAGGGCTCCCGTCACATCAGCCTGGTCATGGAAGTGCCAAGGGAATCATCAGCACAGATCCAACACACTTGTATAGCAATGTTGCACTGACAACACAGATGAGTCCTTCCCCATTGATGCCCAAACCTGCATGTCCAGTGGAGATGGCCACACGGTCAGGGAAGTAGACGAATTGAACAATGGCAGGCACAACAGATGTGCAGGGGTGGAAGCCACAGATGTGAAATAGCTAATCTAAGTAGGAAATCCCATTGCCAAATACTGAACACATGACACCCTCAGATGCTGCTATGGATGACATGGATACACCACAGGATAGGACACATTCCCCCTGGACCACATGGGTTCCTGCACAGTAACACTTCATTATCATGAGACCAAATATCACCATCACTGCAGCAAGGGCATGGTTAGCATCATCAACAACATGTACATCAGAAGCATAAGCACTAGAGAACAGAAAGTTGCTTTATTCAGCATATGTGTGTAATGAAAACAAAGTCCAGAAAAAACACAAAGGCCAATGGCCAGTCCATTGTAAAAGTCCAAACAGGGTGACAGTGGCAGATGTCACCCTACGCATGCCTGCACAAAACCAGGGACAATCCACTAGGAGGGGCAACCGGGGGGCAGGCCAGGCACCGCAGGGACAGGATCAGGGCTCACCAGGAGGAAGCAGGGAAGGGGTGGTGGGTGCTGGAGAGGCACTGACAACTGCAGTGGAGGTGTCTGACATGGTGTGTGCCGGCACAACTGGGGGCATGACTCAGATGTTGTGGGTGCCGGCACGACTGCAGTGGACCCTGCAGATGGAGTGGACAGGTCCGCCACTGCAGTGCCCAAGTCAGACAGGGTGGTAGTGGACTCCACTGCAGTGCCTACCACCAGGGGAGGAGAATGGGGAACAGGCAAGGTGGGCTGGACAGAGGGGGAGGACACCCTCACCACATCAGTGGCACAGACAAGCGCAGCGGGGGTGTGGTGCCGGGAGAGAAAGTGCCAGGGGGAGAAGGCCGGATCCTCTTGGGGATGGTATATCTGTGGGTGGGGGAACCTGGGGCAGGGTGTGGTGGGGGCACCTGTGGAGTGGGGGCCTGAGGGATGGAGGAAGGAGACCTGGTGCCTGAGCTGCAGGGCGGCGGCGGGGTCTTGCTCTTACGACTCCGGGGGACTTGCGGGTGGGGGCCTCAGTCTGTCTGCACCTGGGGGAGGGTGTCCGGGGGCGAGGGCACTCTGCTCCGTGTGGGTGGGCTTCCTCTTCCCCCTGGATGCTGGAGCAGCTGGATCGGAGGGGAAGAGGCCGAGGTCACTGAGGAAGAGGCGCTGGGTCTTTGGGGTTGCAGGTGAGGCAAGGGAGGGTGTTTTGGAGGGAGAGGCAACTGAGGACTGCGCAGTGCTCGTGGATGTGTGTGTGTGTGTACCAGGGCCCCATCCCCTGTGAGTCTGGTTTCAGTCCCCTGACTGTGCGTGCGTGTGCGTTTTGTTTGTGGCGTGTGTGTCTGTGTGCTGGATGTGTGTGTGCTGGTGTGTGCCTGTGCCGGTGTGTGTGTGCTTGGGACGGGTAAGGTGCTGGGGAGTGTGGATGGAGCAGAGGCAGGAGGGGTGAGGGACTGTCTGAGGAGGGACACTGCTGCCGTCAGGGAGGAGTCCATGGACCTATTGCCCCTCTGTAGGTCAGACATGCCCGATGAGATGCCCTCCATGAACGACACCAGCTGAGTCAACAGAGCGGTGTGCGCATGGAGGACACTCAGCATGGCTGTCTGCCCTACATGGAGCTGGCGAAGGAGGTACACAGACTCCTCACTCAGGGCAGCAGGGGACACAGGGCAGGGGGTGCGGTGCCTGGCCCAAAGGAGACACGCTCCCGAACATGGGAGCCTCCACGGACCTGGGGAATGGGAGCCGATGGGAGGGCGGTGGTGGTGCTGGTGGTGGCGGGGACAGCAACACTAGTTGGGGTGTGGTGGCTGCTGACACCCGCCTCCATAAGGGAGTCATCCTCCGAGTTGCTCTGGTCCTCAGCTGAGGTGGATGGTGCTGAGGACTCCTCGGTGTGGCTCCCCTCACCCTCCGTGCCACTGGGTCCCTCTGACCACTCCTCGGCTGCTGACCCAGTCTGGCTTTCCGGCTCCTCCTGGTCCGTGGAGCTGTCCCCTTCCATGGCCGTGGATGTATCTGCAAACAATGGGGAAACAGACAGACATCAGTCACCTGCACCAAACGCACACACCACTGTGAGCACAGCACATTACAGAGCAAGCCCTGGCATCATTAGTTGTACATTGCTAAAAGTGCCCTAACTGAACAGGAGCAGCCAATTGTCAGTCTGATGCCAACCATGGCACTCACATCCCACATGGCCTTGCACCCATCTGTCTGGTGTCTGTTGGATTGCAACACCCCAGTGTGAACACATGCACCAACTACACAGTAGTTGGACAGTGCAGAGGACACGGTGTGGCATGTGGACATGCACACATCACAGCTCTTGCCACTGAGTCAGTACAGGTTTCCGGATGAAAGGGATGCCCAGAGTCAAGTAGGAAATGCATGTGATGCATACCAGCGACAGACACCATGATGCACCCATGTCCTGATAGCCATCGCCACAATGGTGTGCATGTAGCACATGTCACTCCCCTGCAGGATCACCAATAAGTAGACACATGCCATGGCGGAGGCATGACTGCTAAGTCATACATCACTGTCTCAGTGATGTATGACTTGGCAGCTAGACAACAACACTCTGCACTGTGTCACAATAGTAGGTCATGGGGAATGCAAGTCCTGGAGCTGCACAAGTGCACATGTACATCCCCCCACAACACATCATCTTAACCCTCATCTGTCCAGGTCATACCTATTGGACATATGGGAGACCTGTGACACTACCCTCTGAACCTGAGCCCCTCACAATCTGCTGTGAATGGGGAACAGCTGCCTGAACTTCACATTCGCATACCCCAGTCTGCACGGGCAGCTGATCAAACACCTATGTGACACACAAGTATCGTCTCCTATGGTCACATCTCCAGTGGCATGCTGAGCCCCTACCAAGAAACACCCCAGCAGTCCTGGCAACTAATCCACAGCACACTGACACAGAGGCAGACACCTGAGGGGTCAAATCACTGCGCACAATGTGTCAGCTGATACACAGGAGTGGGAGTACAGAGTGCATTGCATGGCCTGGAGTAGGCATGACTGTCCTGCCCCACATGAATGAGGGATGAGCCCTGGACAGTGGATAGCTGGCTATGTATGTGTGACACACGTAATCTGCACACTCCTGGGGCCCAAACATTGTTCCCACCCGCTGCATGGGCGTGTGCCACATACCCCAGGCACATGTGGTGGCTCAGCTCAGCAAGTGGACCGCATATCAAAGCAACATGCAGATTACATATCTGAACACAGGCGTTGTGTGAGCAATGGACCCACCCATGATGCCCACAACAGAGTTAGGGAAACAGATGCTGTCCCCCACCTTTAGTGAAGCAAACTGCAAGGACACAGTCCCAAGTGACACAATTCCCTGAATGTAAGGGCCACACCTGGGTATCAGATGAGGAGTGGGCAGTGCACAATAGAGGGACATGGCTCCTGGACAACATGACTGCTGCACTGTGGCAGTTGAACCAGGCCAGAGGAGGGCACAAAGCATGTAATACAGAGTTCACAGTGCAGTCTTTGACTCACCCCCTCCTTGCTGCTGTCTGGCCTTCAGCTGCCCATCCAGGTCTGGAAACACCACCGCCAGGATCTGGAGCATGTGGGGGGTCAGGGTCCGTGTTCCGCCCCTCCTGCGAGGAGGCGACCGCTTCAGCTGGACCCGTGCAATCCTCTGGGTCCAGCCCCGAAGGTCCTGCCACCTCTTCTGGCAGTTGCGGATCCGGCGCTTGTAGACCCCCACGGACCGAACAGCCCGGACGATGTCCTTCCAGATCTCCTGCTTCCGATGGGCATTAACCTGTCAGGATGACAAAGTGAAAAGGCCATTACTACACATGCAACATATCCGTGCATGACACAGTTGTATATACATGTCTCAATCACAGGGGCACATGATGTACACAGGCAGTGCAAAGCTGCCCATGGACAGTTTGCCAGACGTCACTACATGGTATCATTGCATGGGAAGTAAAACCTTGTTCAAATGCACTGTCACTGCACCATACCTGTCCAGTGCATGTCACTACACACTATGGGGGTGACAACTACTCAGTGAGCCTGCTAGCCAGTGGCGTGCAGACTTTCAGCCTTGCTAGTCAGACAATATGCACATTCAGAAAGGCAGTGCACAGAACACTCACCTGGTGTCCCATACAGCTTGCTGTACTGTGGAAGTAGGCTGTCCAGCAGGGCCTGGTTCTCCTCAAGGCTGAAGGCTGGGGCTCTCTCCACAGTACGTGCCATTGCAGGGTCCAGAGGGGCAGAGACAGCAGCAGTGCAGTGGCAGATGTCGTCCTGGAGCATGTAGTGCAGGCAAGTGAGCTCTCAGGGGAACAGCCAGCAATATATATGTGCTGGAGAGGCAGATACTGTCCCTTGTGTCCAAAGTGATAGGTCCAAGTCGTTTGCATCTTCTGAATCTGGCCAATCCATGGAATAGCAGCACCAATACACGCCCACAGCATCCTTCAAATCTTCAACTTCATGACATACATGATTTTGCAACATTGTTGTGGGTGACCAACTAAATTTCCAGCAACCGACTCGTTCAAAATTCGAAACGCGTCCGTTGCCAGGCAAGGCCATTGTCAATGGGTGCGCACCGATCGGTCCATTGCGGTACAACGCGTACAGGGGTACAACATGTACCCGCACACATTGAATGCAATGGGCCGGCCGGGGCACCGATCGGTCCATTGCAGTACAACGCGTACAGGGGTACAACGCGTACCCGCACACATTGAATGCAATGGGCCGGCCGGAGGCACCGATCGGTCCATTGCAGTACAACGCGTAAAGGGGTACAACGCGTACCCGCACACATTGAATGCAATGGGCCGGCCGGGGACACCGATCGGTCCATTGCTGATCAACGCGTACAGGGGTACAACGGCGTACCGCGCACATTGAATGCAATGGGCCGGCCGGGTGCACCGATCGGTCCATTGCTGATCAACACGTACAGGGTACAACGCGTACCCGCACACATTGAATGCAATGGGCTGGCCGGGGCACCGATCGGTCCATTGCAGTACAACGCGTACAGGGTACAACGCGTACCCGCACACATTGAATGCAATGGGCCGGCCGGGGCACCGATCTGTCCATTGCTGATCAACGCGTACAGGGGTACAACGCGTACCCGCACACATTGAATGCAATGGGCGGCCGGGGCACCGATCGGTCCATTGCAGTACAACGCAGTACAGGGGTACAATGCGTACCCGCACACATTGAATGCAATGGGCGGCCGGGGCACCGATCGGTCCATTGCTGATCAACGCGTACAGAGGTACAACGCGTACCCGCACACATTGAATGCAATGGGCCGGCCGGGGCACCGATCGGTCCATTGCAGTACAACGCGTACAGGGGTACAACGCGTACCCGCACACATTGAATGCAATGGGCCGGCCGGGGCACCGATCGGTCCATTGCAGTACAACGCGTACAGGGTACAACGCGTACCGCGCACATTGAATGCAATGGGCCGGCCGGGGCACCGATCGGTCCAGTACAGAGGGTACAACGCGTACCAGCACACATTGAATGCAATGGGCCGGCCGGGGGCACCGATCGGTCCATTGCAGTACAACGCGTACAGGGGTACAACGCGTACCCGCACACATTGAATGCAATGGGCCGGCCGGGGGCACCGATCGGTCTATTGCTGATCAACGCGTACAGGGGTACAACGCGTACCCGCCACATTGAATGCAATGGGCCGGCCGGGGCACCGATCGGTCCATTGCAGTACAACAGCGTACAGGGATACAACGCGTACCCGCACACATTGAATGCAATGGGCCGGCCGGGGCACCGATCGGTCCATTGCTGATCAACGCGTACAGGGTACAATGCGTACCCGCACACATTGAATGCAATGGGCCGGCCGGGGGCACCGATCAGTCCATTGCTGTTCAACGCATCACTGTACAAGTGACTGGCATATGTCACCATGCCTGTCTCAGATGGACATATGCCAGCCACAGATAGCTCCCAGGGAGTGAGGGGCACACCTACATCACGACAGCCTGTCCAAACTTTATCATAAGGCATGTAAGGCTGCATTTCCTATTGTGTGTATGTTGGTGTACATGTTGTCCTGTGGGTGTCACCTGTGGGCAGCCACCCCCAGGCTGTGCACGTGTTCATGGGGACAGGATCCTGGGTGTTACGTGTACATGACCACTGTGATGTGCAACTGTTCATATCTGTGCATGTGCCATGGTCACATTTCACGGTGGTGTATGTGTATGTCATGTCACATACCCCGTGAGTCCCATGTGGGACGGTATGTTTGAGCCAGGGTGTCCCAGTGGCACAATAGTGATGGTCCTCCACAGTCTGAGTGCATGTAGTGTTTACAATGTGTCTGATTTCATGTGCACAATGGGACACAGTCTCCACATCCACGTTGTGTGTGCATGGACTTTGATGTTGTGCGTGTGTGTGTCACAGACGTCCATGTCTGTCCTGCCGTGGCAAGTGGGACCACTACCTGTGGGGGTCATGGTTGTTTTGCTGTGGTGTATACATGATACTCCATGTAATGCCAGTGTCCATGTGGCAATACAGGGTCCCTGGGAATGTACCTGTCGTTGAGCTGTGGTGCCTGGGGCACATCTGTCCTCACATGTCACTGTGGGGGGTGATTGTGACACGGCAGCAGGAGATGGGAACTGTGACACGGCCTCATGATATCCAATGGGCCAACCTGGGACTAATTGATGCCACTTGTTGGACCGTGTTGACAGATGTTGGCCATGTATGTACCATACATGTCCTTACGGAACTGCACACTTCATGTAGTTGTGCCTCATAATGATGTATGTTGGGATATTGAGTGTGTTCAATGCCGCATATGTGGGGTGACTGACAATCTTGCTTACTTCTCCTCTGCACTGCAGGGCTCCTGCTGTCCATCAACCATTCCCAGACCTGGCAACGATGGTGGAACGGGACAGCATCCGGCCGGTACCGCTTCACCAGGCAGCTGATTGAGGATTTGGCAGTGCAGTTGTCCCCACATTTGCAGCCTGGCCGGCCGTATCCTACAGCGCTGACCCCCAAGGTGAAGGTGATGGCAGCCCTACACTTCTTTGCCACCGGTACCTTCCAACATACTGTGGCGACTGCTGGTGGGATGTCACAGACCATGTTGAGCCGTGTGCTCCGCGATGTTTTGGCAGCAATGTTGCTATTCCTGAACCGGTACATCTATTTCCCTAGACTGCGATGACTCACTGACGTGAAGAGTGACTTTTATGCCCTGGGGAGGATGCCGCATGTCATTGGCTCCATTGATGGGACACATGTGGCTTTGGTACCACCACAAGCCCAGGAGCAGGCCTACAGGAACCGCAAGCACTACCACTCGGTCAATGCACTGGTGGTGTGTCTTGCAGACATGACCATCACACATGTGTGTGCCCGTTTCCCTGGTTCAGCACACGATGCCTTTGTGATGAGGAGTAGTCGCATCCCCAGGATGATGGCACAGATGCAGAACCAGCGTGCCTGGCTTGTCGGTGTGTACTGACTTTGTGCCATTGTGTGTGATCTGATCTGTAGTATTCCGCCCACTTTTCCAAGTCAGCTAATGTGCACTTGTCTGTCCGTAGGTGACTCGGGATACCCCAACATGCCGTGGTTGCTGACACCCCTCAGGAACCCTGTGACACCAGCCCAGATGCGCTACAATGAGGCACATGGTCGGACCAGGAGAGTGATTGAGCGGACATTTGGTCTCCTGAAGAGCCGCTTCCGCTGCCTGGACAAGACCGGAGGGTCCCTCCCATATGCCCCTGCGAAAGTGTGCAAGATTATCATCGTCTGCTGCATGCTCCACAACCTGGCAGTGCGGAAGGAGTTGCCTCTCATCCAGGATGACAATGACCAACATCCGCCACCTGTGGAGGATCCTGGCCTGGACCACGATGCCAGTGACGATGATGATGATGATGATGATGAGGGTGATGTCCGCACACAGCTCATCACCAACTTCTTTAGCTGAATGTGAGTATCCTGAGGTGTCATGTCAATGATGTGAGTTGGCATGATATGTGTAGGTGGTGCTCTGGTGCTGTTGGAGTGTGTCCATGGGCTACTTGACTGGATGTGTGTTGCGATGTGTGCTTACAGGTGGGCTGTACTCCCCAACAGTGTTGACATGCTAACTTGGTTCTGGGTGGGTATCTTGTAACATGTATTGTGCATGAGTTTTGCTGTTCTGTCCTGTACTCCATTGCTTTTGACTGTGTGTCATTTCTGTCCTTCACAGGGTACTTTCAGATTCGTTTGGTCAACTGTGTCCACCGACGACGTGATTGCACTTCCAGGGTGGTAGCTGTTGTGTCCCTACAGGTGATGTGCGCCACACCCATGGACTTCCTTCTGTCTACAGTTGTTGACTGTGTGCCCGCTGCCAGGTGGGATTACCTTGCATCTGTAGTGGTTACGACATGTTGCAACTGTGTAATAAACCTGTGCTTCACTTTGTGATGTGCGTTGTCTGTGGTCACACATTTGACTGCCATTTGCTTACTGCACCTGTGGGCTACTTGACTACAACTGGGAATGGGTGTGGTGTCTGTGCATTGCACCGTCTTCCCTGGCAACATCAGTGTAGGCAATGAGTCAGATGGCCTAGGTGTGTATGTGTTGTGTAGCCCTGGTGGTGTGTCTCCCTCATATGTGTCACGTTGCCTTTACTCACATGCCTGTGTTGTACTTGCTGTTGCAGTTCGCATACACAGTGTAATTTTGCAGTTCATCATCCCCATAACAGCACCCACGTTGGAATCACAACAGAGGCAAGTATGGTGTATTAGTGTGTTTATTGTGATACATTTGTGTGAATAGTGCATAGGATGGGTAGTGCTGTACATAAATCTTGCAATCAGAAGTTCCTAGGTGAATTGAAAGTCCTGGTAGACAGAATCCCCAGTATCGGGCCACAGTTGTCTGAGACATTGGTCCAACTTGTACTCCCCATGCAATGTGTGGGAGTAGTGTTGCCGTCAACAGGGTGAACAGTCTGTGCACAAAGGTGAACATCCAGAACAGGTTCAGGCTTCCTGGGAGTTGCGCTTGGCCATCGGCCTCTCACTTGCCCCTCTTCGGACGACCCCTCTTCTTGGGGGGGCCCTCAAGTACAGGCTGCTGCGGTGCAGGGACTCTCCGCCAGAGTCATCCTCCCTCCCTGTGGCAGTTGCAGTTTGGGCAGCACCAGATGTTGTTGGCACACAGGGAGGTGTGGACTCGTTGCTGTTCATCTGGCGGAGGCATTGTAAAATGTCCCTGTGCACCGCCATCATCTCATGCAGTGCATCCCACTTGGACTCCACGCGGGACATGTGTGAGTCCACGCGGGACATGTGTGACTCCACGTGGGACATGTGAGAGTCCAAGCGGGCATGATTGGCAGCCTGCTGCTGTTTCATGTCTCTGAGGAGCCCCACTACCTGGCTGAGGTCTCCGGTGCTGGACTGGTACGCATCAGCTATGCGTACCAGTTGTGGGTCATCATGCACACCAGCAACCTCTGCAAGCAGCGACCTCTGTCTCCCACCCCTCCCACCCCCCTGCTGACATGTGCAGTGCGTGCAGTGGCACGCACAGATGACCCTGGTCCACCTTGGAGGTTGGTGGTGGTGGTGGTGTCCATGGCCCCAGGTTGGTCCAGGGTCCCTGTGCTGGTGTTGCTCCTTGTTCTGTCCATGTCGGCAGGGATGGTATTTGTGTTGACAGTCGTTGGAGGGGTGGGTGCAGGGGTGCAGCTGGTGGTCCTGCTGGTGCTGCAGCTGGTGGTCCTGCTGGTGCTGCATGTAGACTTGCACCGGATGTGCCAGGTTGGTCTTCTTCGTCCGAGGAGGGCAGAGGCTGTACGACACCAGTGAGCTCCGCATCCTCTTGAGCCTGGGACTGGGACTCCTCAGCGTCTGCTGCTGTGTCCCCATCATCACCTGTTTTTGGGAGACACACACAATGTATGTTATTTTTCTGCAGGCATCAATGGTTGACACACATGACAGTTGTGACTGTGCCTCTGGGTGCGGGCCTGTACATTGCATTGTCCTAAGTTGTCACAGTCAGGGGTTGATATTGGTGTGGCACATTGTCCTGCATTATTTGGGCATTTCTATGTATTTGTTGGGGTGTGAACATGGTCTGCATTGGTTGTGTTTGGTTGACAGCCGGCCCTCCTTCCCACCCACCCAGCCAGTCAGTTATCCCACCATGGACTGTGCTTGCATTGCAGGGAGTGGAAGTTGTCTCTCAGGATGTCAGTCAGTGGTGTCCTGCTGTTTGTTGGTGCACAGTTGCCAGCAGGGCCTTGTGCTTCCCACAGCAGTAGCCAGTGTCAGCCATCTTGTGAGTCCTTCTCCACTCCCTGTGATGTGAGCATGGTTCAGGGTGGTGTTGATGGGACAGTTGTGGGGGTGACCAATATCAGTGACTGCCACTCCCATCATGCTATTGCCTCCACCCCACTTGCCAGCATTCCCATACTTACTTGCTTTTGTGGGAGTTCAGTGTGTGTGGGTGTGAGGGCAATGGCAAGATGGCTGACAGTGGTGTCCTGCTGTTTGCTGGTGCACAGTTCCCAGCAGGGCCTTGTGCTCCCCACAGCAGTAGCCAGTGTCAGCCATCTTGTGAGTCCTTCTCCACTCCCTGTGATGTGAGCATGGTTCAGGGTGGTGTTGATGGGACAGTTGTGGGGGTGACCAATATCAGTGACTGCCACTCCCATCATGCTATTGCCTCCACCCCACTTGCCAGCATTACCATACTTACTTGCTTTTGTGGGGAGTTCAGTGTGTGTGGGTGTGAGGGCAATGGCAAGATGGCTGACAGTGGTGTCCTGCTGTTGGTTGGTGTGCAGTTCCCAGCAGGGCCTTGTGCTCCCCACGACACAGCAACAGTGTCAGACATCTTTGATGGGCCTTTCCACTCTCTGTGGGATGTGCATGCGTGAGTGTGAGCTTGCTGGGCCATGTGGTGGGGGATGTAGAGCTGTGACTACGACTCCCATCATGCTATTGCCTCCACCCACCTTCCCAGCATGCCCATGCTTCCTTCCTTTTGACTCTGCTTCCCTGTGGGGTGGGCTGGCTGTGCTGACAGGATGGCTGGGAGTGTTGTCCTGGCAGTTGTTTTTCTAAAAGTCCCAAGAGTGTCCCTGTGCTTCACACTACATAACCCAGGGTGGTGGTTCTTTGTGGGATCTTGAGTTAGGATGGGAGGCTTTGCATTCTACCAGGTGGGTTCTGTGGAGTTTGTGTTGAGGGGGTGTGAGGGGAGGTGCTTGTGACTATGGTCAGTGCTGCAAGTCCTCCTTCCCACCCAGCCAGCCAGATATCCCACCATGGAACGTGCTTGCATTGCAGGGAGTGGAAGTTGTCTCTCAGGATGTCAGTCAGTGGTGTCCTGCTGTTTGTTGGTGCACAGTTGCCAGCAGGGCCTTGTGCTCCCCACAGCAGCAGCCAGTGTCAGCCATCTTGTGAGTCCTTCTCCACTCCCTGTGATGTGAGCATGGTTCAGGGTGGTGTTGATGGGCCAGTTGTGAGAGTGACCAATATCTGTGACTGCCACTCCCATCATGCTATTGCCTCCACCCCACTTGCCAGCATTCCCATACTTACTTGCTTTTGTGGGGAGTTCAGTATGTGTGGGTGTGTGAGCAATTGCAAGATGGCTGACAGTGGTGTCCTGCTGTTGGTTGGTGTGCAGTTCCCAGCATGCCCTTGTGCTCCCCACGACACAGCAACAGTGTCAGACATCTTTGATGGGCCTTTCCACTCTCTGTGGGATGTGCATGCGTGAGTGTGAGCTTGCTGGGCCATGTGGTGGGGGATGTAGAGCTGTGACTACGACTCCCATCATGCTATTGCCTCCACCCCCTTCCCAGCATGCCCATGCTTCCTTCCTTTTGACTCTGCTTCCCTGTGGGGTGGGCTGGCTGTGCTGACAGGATGGCTGGGAGTGTTGTCCTGGCAGTTGTTTGGCTAAAAGTCCTAAGAGTGTCCCTGTGCTTCACACAACATAACCCAGGGTGGTGGTTCTTTGTGGGATATTGAGTTAGGATGTGAGGCATTGCATTCTACCAGGTGGGTTCTGTGGAGTTTGTGTTGAGGGGGTGTGAGGGGAGGTGCTTGTGACTATGGTCAGTGCTGCAAGTCCTCCTTCCCACCCAGCCAGCCAGATATCCCACCATGGAACGTGCTTGCATTGCAGGGAGTGGAAGTTGTCTCTCAGGATGTCAGTCAGTGGTGTCCTGCTGTTTGTTGGTGCACAGTTCCCAGCAGGGCCTTGTGCTCCCCACAGCAGTTGCCAGTGTCAGCCATCTTGTGAGTCCTTCTCCACTCCCTGTGATGTGCGCATGGTTCATGGTGGTGTTGATGGGACAGTTGTGGGGGGCAATATGTGTGACTGCGACTCCCATGATGCTATTGGCTACACTGACTTGGCCAGCATACACAGAATTCCTTCCTTTTAGTGGTCTTCACTGTGTGTTGGTGTTGTTGTGGTGGCTACATGTCTGGATGTGTTTGTTAGTTCTATTTGTGCCACTGCCTAGCTGTAGTTGTAGTTGTGTTTGTACATGTGATGGCACAGTTGGATGTAACTTTTTTGATGGCATGTGTTGTGTTTATCTGACTGACATACACATTTTGGGATGATTCTGTTCTGGTTGCTGTGTAATTGCTATGAGTGCATGGTTTGACTCTCCCCTTGACAGTGATGTGTGTGTGTTTTGTGGCAGAATATTGTGTACATTTGTTGTGTACTCACCAGGCTCTGGGATGTTCTCTAGTCCATATACGCTCACTGGCGGAAGGATGCCCCGCACCTTCTCCTCCCAGGGCCTGAGGTATATTGGCTTGGCAGGAGGGCCACTGCCGGTGTATTGGCTGATGATGTAGTCTTTCTTGAGCAGGTCCCGTACCCTCCTGCGCACGTCATACCACCTGTTCTGGATGTCGCTCTTTGTGCGCAGACATGGTGATTGTGCGTTCACCCTGTTGATGATCCTCTCCCACATCTTGGTTTTCTGGGAGATGGGGGTCTGTTGGACCAGTGTGCCAAACAGCTGTGGCTCTACCCTGAGGATCTCGTCTACCATGACTTCCAATTCACAATCTAGGAACTTGTGATTCTTCTTGGGGGGCATGGTGATGGGTGGTGATGGTGAGTGATGTGTGTGTTGGTGTGCAGGTGAGGGTGTGTGAGTGTGTGTTTTGCTGGGTGTATGTGAGGTAGGTATTTGTTGGTGTGCTGATGGTGTGTGGCTTGTGTGAGGGATGAGCTGTGGGTGTGTGGTTGCTGTCTCTTGGGTCCTGGCAGTGGAATGGCATTTGCAAAGGATCATGGTTGTGATTTGTGTCCTTTATATGGGTGGAGTTGTGGGTGTGTCTTTGTTCTCTGTCCCCACCCCCAGTATTTATTGGCTTTGTAATTGCTTGTTTGGCCTTTTTTGTGTGATTTTTTCTTTGGACTGTCTGTGCATGTTGGAAACGTTCTTGTGACCGAGTCGGACCCTGCATTTGTCTCGTACGGTGTTCTCCGTTTCGTTCACGCTGTGTTTGTGCAGTTTTCTATGCTGCGTACGCGTCGGTCGCGGTGTTTTGTGTTGCTTCGGCTCGGTTTTGTATGCGTGTCGGTCGTGCGGCTTGTCCTCCGTCCGACTCGGTCGTGGTTTTCGCGCCTTGCATCGTACTTTGCGGTTTGGAGTTCGCGTGTACGTTTCGGTCGGATTTGTTCCGGGTTCGTGTCGGTCGGTTCGATTTGCGTGTTTTTCCGGCCGGATTGCTGTTTTCCATGCGGCTCGGTCGTTCGGCTTGGGTTCGGTACGTGTCGGTCGGATTTTGCACGCCTTGCATCGTACTTGGCGTGTCGGGCGCCACAGGTACGTGTCGGTCGGTATGATTTCCGGCTCCGAGTCGGTCGGTGCTTTTTCCGGCCCGAATCGGAATCGACCCCTTTGTCTTATAAATACAGTTGTCTTTGGTTTTTCTCTCTGGTATATCTCTCTATGTATAGAATAACCTAATGAATGACCATTTGGATTGAATGTTTTAGTCCTTTTACACCATTTTCCTGGCCTGAAAAAGGTACGTCAGGACCAATTGCTGTTTAGACAGAAGTAGGTAAACCTGTCCTGCCTGGGGGAGCCAAGAGAAAATGCATAACAAAATGGCACCTGGCCATGGCCAATTAAGCTTATTATCCTGAGAAGCCACACAAATCATTTTATGGAGACATTCCAGCAGGAGTGGCCCGTCCCCTGCCAAAGTGGCGGGGCGGGCCAGAGGAGGGAGTTTGGGGAGGATCGGGGGACAAAATAAGAATAAAAAATAAATAAAATAACTTACCTGATTGCCGCCGCCATCCTCTCCGTCGATCTCTTCCTGCTTCTGGGACAGGGTCCCAGGCTGCACTGCAGCCAATCCTGATGCTGCATGAAAGCAGCATCAGGATTGACCTGAGCGCTGGGAGGTTGCGCTCCCAGTGAGACTGGGAGCATGTGCCAGCTTTCTCCAGCTCCAGCAACGCAGCTAGGGGTGGAGAAAGCTTCACTGCGCATGAGGGACTGGCCAGCCTGAAACTGCCGGCCAAACCCTCATGCGCAGAGAAGGGACCAGGTAGTGCACTACCACTCCCACACCACAGTGTCATCCCCCTGGACCCGCCCCCCAAGACTTGTCAGATTAAAATAAAACAATAATAAAACAGGTTTAAGACCCATTTTATTATTGTTTTGTTTGCGAGTGGTGGCAGGGGCGGCACTCCTCCGTCCTAATGGAGGGTCCGCCACTGCTCCCCGTATGCTATTTCATTCTACCCCACTCCTCTATACGCCACTCCAGTCTAGGACTCTACAATATACTCCACTCCACTGTACGCTAATCCAGTTTAAGCTATTCCACTCTACACTACTCCACTATATGCCACTCCACTCTACAATGTTCCACGATATGATACTCTACTGTATGCCACTCCAGGCTATGCCACTCCAGTTTATCCCACTTCTCTGTACACTATTCCATTGGGCACTACTCCACTCTATGTCATTCTACGCCTTGACACTGTACGTCACAATACTCTTCGATACAACACTCTATGACACTGCAGTCTATGCCACTAAAGTCTACTCCACTGTACAATTTTCTATACCTCTCCACTATACCAAACTCCACTCCACTCTATACTACTCCCCTGTACAACACTGTCCTCCAATGTATGTCACCATACAACACTGTAGTTCACTCTATGCCACGGTACCAGACTGTACTTCACTCTATTCCAATCTACACAACTTCCTCTACAACACTACATCAGAATTTCCCACTCTACATTATAACGCACTTCTCCACTCTACTCGACTTTACCCCATTACTCCACTCTATGCCACACCACTCAACGGAACTGTATACCACTTGACTCTACAACACTCTATGCCACTCCGCTGCACCACACTCTGCAATACTCTACTCTACTCTACTGCACTGTACTCCAGTCTATGCCACTCCACTCTTTGACAGTTTCCAAACTCTATGATGCAGCATACCACTCCAATTTACAACATGCCACTCCTCTCTATAACTCTTTACTCCACTCTCTGCTAAACCACTACACTGTACTCCACCCTACCGAACTGTACTATACGAGACGCCACTCCACTATATAACGCTTTAATTTTAGTCCGCTTTATACTATGCCACTCCACTTGACTGCACTGTACGACAGTTTACCCCACTCTACGCCACTGTACGACACTCCAATATACTCCACTGCACTCTACAACACTCCATAAAAATGCACTCTATAACACTCTACTATACTCTATGCCACTGTACGACACTGTACTACACTGTATGCCCCTACACTGTCCTGTACCGTACTCTACTCCACTCTATGCCGCTGTACAACACTGTACTCAAGAATATGCCGGTCTATGGCACTCTACTCCACTTTAAGACACAGTACGCAACAACCTCTAAATCCACTCCACCCCTTTTTACTCCACTGTACTCAATGACACACTACTCCACTACTTGACTGCACGCCACTGCACTGTACATGACTCTGTGCCACTGGACTCTACAACACTCTATACCACTACACCCTACCACACTCTATGACACTGAACTGCACACCACTCTACTCTACAACACTCTTTTTCACTCTATGCCACTCTACTATCCTCCACTTTATGACACTTTACAACACTCTACAACATGCCACTTGATTCCACTGTACACACAGCACTCCACTCTATGACACTTTACTACACTATATGATATGCCAGGCCACTCTACTCCACTTCACGCCACTCTACTGTACAATATAACACTCCACTGTATTACAGTTTACTCAACTCTATCTTTCGAGACTCCACTAAACTTCATTCCACTCTACTCCACTTTACGATACTTTAACACACTGTATGCCACTGCACGCCACTCCACTCTATGCTGCAAAAATTTTTAAAAATGCTTTTTTTGGCCCTGCGAGGTCCCTGTGGGTCCCCCTCAAAAGGCCTAGGGGGTCAGGGTATTTCTACCCAGCCCCCTTTTCTTTATATTTACATTTTTTGATGGCTACGAACACTTCCTGGTTGAAGTGTTGGCAGCCAATCAAATCTCAATAGGATTTCAGTAGCATTTTGGGCTCCCAGATATTTATATCTTTCAAACTTAAATATCTCTGAAACTACTGAACAGATTTACAGCAAATCACAAAAACACACTGTCTGAACCAACATCTAGCTTTCTGCAAAATTTGGTGTAATTCCGTTCAGCGGTTCGGACTGTAGGCGTGTTAAAAAAATGAAAAATCCCCATAGACAGAACATGGGGAACATGCGTTTTTGGGCCCCCTTTTTTTTTCGGCCCACGCTTGAAGGATCATCTGGAAACTTTCAACACAGCAGCTGAAACAAAAAAGGGGAAGTTTTTTGAAACTTTTGTGAAGATTCGTCAAGTGGCACCAAAGTTAATGTCAGAACAAAAAATGCTTTTCCTATGGAAACTTTGGTCCTAACAAAACTACATGCTAATATATATATATATATATATATATATATATATATATATATTATCTACTGGCGGTCGCCAGTAGATAGTTATAGTTACAACCTATTATCCATAGGAAATCGGCGACATTCTATTTGAAATAACTCTCTTGCCGGTTGACGTATCTTCGCAAAATTTTCAAACTTTGTGGCCCGCTCCGGTCCGCTCCTACCCTGAAAGTCTCGGGGAGATTCGTCAAGCGGGGGCCGAGAAAAAAGGGGGGTCCCAAAACGCATTTTCCCCATGCAATTTTCCATATGAAACTTTAGACCCGGCTACATCCCGAACTGCTGAACGGAGTTACACCAAATTTGGCAAAGAGGTAGTTCTTGGTTCAGAAAGAACCCTTTTTGTTAAATGGTGTAAATCCGTTCAGTAGTTGCTGAGAAAATCAAAAGTAAAAAGATAGTGATATCTATGGGCACGGAGGATTCGCGCACCCTGAGCGCACCCTGCGCGCACCGTCCCGATCACGAGCTGCATGTTAATTGGCTGTCAGCTGGCTGTCAACATTCCGATTCAGGAAATGTTGGCAGCCATTTTGTCCCTCGGTAGAACCGAGGGACAGAAGCACAAGTGCGCAAAGCGCACAAAGGGGGCAGGGTAGAAACACCCTGACCCCCTGGGTTTGCTCAGGGGTCCCACAAGGACCCCCTGGGCAAAAAAAAAAAAAAAAAAATTTTTTTAAAATCGGCAGGATGCGCTCAGAATGCGCGAATCCTGCCGAAAGAAAATCGAAGCGCGGTCTCCCGCGCTTGATTGTATTTGCCCCCGGGTGGCCCAAGTCCCGGGGGCATGGTGAGGGGGATAGTTTAATGTGTGGGGGCCTCAAAGGGCCCCCCAAGCCCGGGGACCGCCACCCCCGGGGCTTAATTGAAAAAATGGTGCGGGAGGGCTCTTCTGCCCTCCCGCAGCCCCGGAGACCGCCACCCCCGGGGCTTCTTTTTAAATTGAAATAAGGTGTGGGGGCTCCAGCCCCCACACGCCCCGAGGACCACCACCTCCCGGGGCACTTATAAAATAAATGTGGGGGTCCATTACGGACCCCAGAGCCCCGAGGACCACCACCTCCCGGGGCTGTGCAATTTAAGGGAGGGGGCGCGCGGCCCCCTCCTGGAAGCCCTTGATGGCCCTGGGGACCGCCACCCCCAGGGCCGGCTCCTGCAGTGTTCCGGGTGCCTACCCCCGGGACACTGTAGTTTGCTATGGCAGGACGGGAGCCTCGCGGCTCCCGTCCTGCCATAGCAAACTGCTGGATATTGGAAGAGAGAGCAGGGAAACCTGCTCTCTCTTCCAATATCCAAAGCCGATAGCTTTCCACATGGGGAGCTGCATCTTAGCAGCTCCCCATGTGGAAAAGCAATCCCGGCTCCCAAGGGACGCGGGGAGCCGGCGGGACTGTGGGGGATTGGGGACCCCCACAGTCCCCAACGGAGAGGAGCCAGCCCCGGGGGATGGGGTCCCGGGGCAAGTAGTGGCCCGGGAGGGGGCCACGCGGCCCCCTCCCCCAAAAAAAATCAAATTAAAAAAAAACGGAAAGGCCGGCCCGGGGGATGGGGTCCCCGGGGCCTTAAATGACCTGAGGAGGGGGCCACGCAGCCCCCTCCAAAGAAAAAAAAATCGAGGCCATGCCCCGGGGATGGGGTCCCCGGGGCCAATACAGGCCCAGGAAGGGGGCCACGCGGCCCCCTTCCCGTTTTTTTAAATATTTAATTTAAAAAAGGGGTAAGGCCCTGGGGGATGGGGTCCCCAGGGCATAAAAACTGGAAAAAGGATTTAAGGGGACTTAATCCCCCGACTTAAAACGCGCCACGGGCGCGTTTGCACAGTGGTGAAGGGAGGGGCGGGGCTTCAGGTGACATGTGTGCAAACAGGCCCCGTGGTGCGTTTTAAGATGGGGAATTAAATCCCTTTCAATCCTGAGGGTCTCTGGGGGCCAACTAGCCCAACAGGTACATCCAGAAAGCGCCACAGAGCTGGCTACATCCCGAACTGCTGAACGGAGTTACACCAAATTTGGCAAAGAGGTAGTTCTTGGTTCAGAAAGAACCCTTTTGTTAAATGGTGTAAATCCGTTCAGTAGTTGCTGAGAAAATCAAAAGTAAAAAGATAGTGATATCTATGGGCACGGAGGATTCGCGCACCCTGAGCGCACCCTGCGCGCACCGTCCCGATCCACGAGCTGCATGTTAATTGGCTGTCAGCTGGCTGTCAACATTCCGATTCAGGAAATGTTGGCAGCCATTTTATCCTCGGTAGAACCGAGGGACAGAAACAAGTGCGCAAAGCGCACAAAGGGAGCAGGGTAGAAACACCCTGACCCCTGGGTTTGCTCAGGGGTCCCACAAGGACCCCCTGGGCAAAAAAAAAAAAAAAATTTAAAAAATCGGCAGGATGCGCTCAGAATGCGCGAATCCTGCCGAAAATCGAGCGCGGTCTCCCGCGCTTCGATGTATTTGCCTCGGGTGGCCCAAGTCCCGGGGGCATGGTGAGGGGATAGTTTAATGTGTGGGGGGCCTCAAAGGGCTCCCAAGCCCGAGGACCGCCACCCCCGGGGCTTAATTGAAAAAATGGTGCGGGAGGGCTCTTCTGCCCTCCCGCAGCCCCGAGACCGCCACCCCCGGGGCTTCTTTTTAAATTGAAATAAGGTGTGGGGGCTCCAGCCCCACACGCCCGAGACCACCACCTCCCGGGGCACTTATAAAATAAATGTGGGGGTCCATTACGGACCCCCAGAGCCCGGGGACCACCACCTCCCCGGGGCTGTGCAATTTAAGGGAGGGGGCCGCGCGGCCCCTCCTGGAGCCCTTGATGGCCCTGGGGACTGCCACCCCCAGGGCCGGCTCCTGCAGTGTCCCGGGTGCCTACCCCGGGACACTGTAGTTTGCTATGGCAGGACGGGAGCCTCGCGGCTCCCGTCCTGCCATAGCAAACTGCTTGGATATTGGAAGAGAGGCAGGGAAGCCTGCTCTCTCTTCCAATATCCAAAGCCGATGCTTTCCACATGGGGAGCTGCATCTTAGCAGCTCCCCATGTGGAAAAGCAATCCCGGCTCCCAAGGGACGCGGGAAGCCGGCGGGACTGTGGGGGATTGGGGACCCCCACAGTCCCCAACGGAGAGGAGCCAGCCCGGGGGATGGGGTCCCGGGGCAAGTAGTGGCCCGGGAGGGGGCCACGCGGCCCCCCTCCCCCAAAAAAATCAAATAAAAAAAAAAACGGAAAGGCCGGCCCCGGGGATGGGGTCCCGGGGCCTTAAATGACCTGAGGAGGGGGCCACGCAGCCCCCTCAAAGAAAAAAAAATCGAGGCCATGCCCGGGGATGGGGTCCCTGGGGCCAATACAGGCCCAGGGAAGGGGGGCCACGCGGCCCCCTTCCCGTTTTTTTTTTAAATATTTAATTTAAAAAAAGGGGTAAGGCCCTGGGGGATGGGGTCCCCAGGGCATAAAAACTGGAAAAAGGATTTAAGGGGACTTAATCCCCCGACTTAAAACGCGCCACGGGGCGCGTTTGCACAGTGGTGAAGGGAGGGGCGGGGCTTCAGGTGACATGTGTGCAAACAGGCCCCGTGGTGCGTTTTAAGATGGGGAATTAAATCCCTTTCAATCCTGAGGGTCTCTGGGGCCAACTAGCCCAACAGGTACATCCAGAAGCGCCACAGAGCTGCGTTGCAGAGAGGTGTAAAGGGGTGTGGCCTCTCTACACGTCTCTGCAACGCAGCCCCTGGCGCATACTGGAGGTTCCTGGTGGGCTAGCAATATGCAATCAACGAAGCAAGCAC